>JACEFZ010007073.1:0-192500 GCA_014155875.1 Cepaea nemoralis
TGGCTCTCCAAGATATTTTCATCATTATTACCTAAAACCACATTTCCGAAGCTCCTGTGGACTTTTGCGCTTTGCTAATTGTCCATGATTCACAGCCATGCATTATAACTGGTTCCATGTAACATGCAATCTTTCTTTCCTAATCCTCAGTGACAAGGATGGATTACAATAGATATTATCCGCTTATAAAATGCAATGTGTCACGTGTCCAGTTTTCCAAAACAAGGTTTTTACAACAATTGTAAAGCGTGTGTATTCATGTGATCCTTGTCTGCTCATTTATTTATATGTGGTTTGTTTTTGGTTTGTTGTTGTTGTTGTTGTTGTATTTTTTCTCTCTTTTCTCTCCGATTTTTTTTAAAACATACATCATGTATCAACAACAACAACAACAACAACAACAACAACAACAACAACAACAACAACAACAACAACAACAACAACAACAACAATAACTACTTAATTGGTTTATTGTACATCCAATGTACATCCAATTAATTCGTTCTACAAACAAACTTAAAAATACATACAATAACACATTTTATAGAGAATACATATAGTGTTTAATACAATTTTTCGGCCCACCCTAGACTTGTCCGAACTCACACCTTTGTCGTGCCTCGTAATACTTCGTATGCCAGTGCACCTCTTGAATTGTCCAAAGCATTCTCTGTTGGCTTTAAAATCATCTACTACACTAACACTCGTCCCTGGCATTTTGTATGAGTTCTACATATAACAGTTTGACCTTTTCACATATGATTAACTCCGAAGCAGAATCAATAACCGGAGGCAACACAAAGCAAGGTGTCACTGTATTTAGTTTTTTAAACTTCTGTATTCATGTCTCACATGACAGTTACGACCTCTGATGATTTAAAACGTTTCAGTGTTTGTTGTAGGTCTTCATCTTATTCTTCTAGCTGTTCATCACTAAAATCAATTATTGAAGCATACCTCTGTAGGGTTACTATGTCGAAAGGTCTTGCCTTAATTAATAGTAGTATCATTATATCTTTATGAGACCAGAATCAACTGATATTTTTCTCTAAATTTCTTGTTACTAAAATTCCTACTCCTCTCTCATGATGATCTCCTCCCGAGTTAATGATTACACAGTCTTCTCTCATGATATAACCAGTGTCTGTCCATCTTGTTTCTGATACACCTAAAACATATAAATTCATGTCGTTTGCTTCCGAAATCAGGTTGACAAATGTCCCTGTGTGATGTGGGGTGTGTATATTCCACGTACCAATTCTCAGACTTTCCTTCTACTTTTCAGATAAGTATTTTCAGAATGCTGGCTTCGTGGCGAAGAAATTACGGACGCAGTTTGTAATTCCGCATACCCGCGTTCGAAACACAGCTCAGGGTGATTTGACAGCAGATCGCCTTACGTTGGCTTTTGGATGAAATGGTATGGGTACCGGTCATTGAGAAAGCAATCGCACACTACTGAACGTAAACTTGCCTAGGAATCATGAACAGCCAAACAATGCTGGGGTTGACTGCTATGTCCTGTATAGGATATGCAACTAACTGTTGTTGTTGTCGTTAGAATGTATCTTTTCAAAAGAGTGTGAGATGCATTCGTTATTATTCACTTCCTTATTCACTATAGGAGATGTTTCTTCCCTGAACATATTTACAACACGTCATCTCCAGGGGGCCAAGAATTACCCGTATCGCTGAGTTTTTGTTTTTGTTTTTTGTTTTTGTTTTGTTATGGTAGAAATGAATATCCTAAAGTGTGATGATAAATTTAATTCCTTTTGACTTTCACAAAGTTCCTGGTGCACAAGTCTACTAATGTGTGACATTCTATCATTCTAACAAATATGGGACACTCTTGTTTCCATCGCTGATGTAGAGGGAGGTGTTCATGTTATTTACTGATCATGACCAGGCCGAGGTAGGAGGACTTTCTGTTAAAATATACCAGGCCGACATCACTGAGAAATACTTGAACGAAATCCCCCGACTGTAATTGGAAAACTCCACCTGAAATAAGAGACATAATAATGTTAGTACAAAAGAACTTAGACGTAGTCTTTCTATAAGTGAGTGAGTCTTGATAACTGACAACGCAAAAGATCTGAACAACTGTTGGACACTGCGGTAATAGAAAGTGTAAGCAAAAGACTTTTCTTGAATATCGAAACAAACAAACATAATGGTTATATCACATAAAGAAAACACCACAATGTGATATCACAATAGTAAGACAAATACCTAATCAAATCCATACATTCGATTATAGAATGGTAACTATAACAACAGATGGAGAAAACATCTTTTTCTGTCTCTCTCTTTGAACCTCAGCATAGTCCACACACATGCACCACTATAGTGTGTGTTTTTTTGTTCCCCCAATATAAAATTCAATATCTCAGTAACCAACTGAGGGAAAATGATGAGATTTAGCATATAACCTTATCATTATGTCCACCCAACAAAACAATTTTTGTTCTGGAGATTGTACAGCAGATTTCAATGTTTGTTTATATGCGGTATATAATTTACGTTTCCGGGACTAAAACCATAATGTTAAGAGTATTACAGCTTCAGCAA
This sequence comes from Cepaea nemoralis, assembly GCA_014155875.1. Lineage (NCBI taxonomy): Eukaryota > Metazoa > Mollusca > Gastropoda > Stylommatophora > Helicidae > Cepaea > Cepaea nemoralis. Next base: position 2,575 of record JACEFZ010007073.1, read on the forward strand.
GACACATCCGCAGTATTTTTCAAATTGTCTGGCAGTTTCCGTTTTTTGCGCAGACTGAGCGCATTTATATGGGATAGTTCAGAGGTGTCGTCAAACTGTGGGTTCCTTCATGAAACGTGATTATATAAATAAACTAGCTGACTCGGCGCGGTCGCCAGCTCCTGGCGGGGATCTATCTATCTATCTATCTATCTATCTATATATCTATCTATCTATCTATCTATCTATCTTTCTTTCTATCTACCTATCTATCTATCTATCTATCTATCTTTCTATCTATCCATCTATCTATTTATCTATCTATCTATCTATCTATCTATCTATCTATCTATATATATATATATATATCTTTCTATCTATCTATCTATCTATCTATCTAATCTATCTATCTACCGATCGACCGACCGACCGACCGACCGACTGACCTACCTACCTGTCTGTCTGTCTGTCTGTCTGTCTGTCCGCGCTATTAAATATTGATAAATGTTACTGGAAAACTGTGAGGACCATGTGTTGAAAGAGGAAGAAGACTATTGGAGAACGGATGGATTGAATTTTATGCAACCGAGAACAATCATCAACCTACTGGAATCGTCCGACACAGATTAAGGTCTGAGCAGATCGCAGACCTTAATCTACGTACACACTTACTGGGATATTTTGCTATAACTATTCAGACGAATTGCAGGCCCTAAACATTACAGCATCAGCATCAGCTGAAGAAACAAAAAGGAAATGAAAAATAAGGTAAGAAATATAGTCCTTCTACTTTCCTGTTAATTTACAAATTATTTACCCCGTGCCTCTGTAAATTCTCTGTCTTTACTAATATTACACATTGCACCCCTCTCGGGATTCTCCGTGGGGAAGTGGTCAAGCCGTCTGACTCGGGCACCGAAGGTTGTATGTTCGATTCCGGGCCGCGTCCTTCATTTCACGAGTGCATTTTTTCGGAGACTCCCGAGGGTGTCGCTGGAGCTACGGAGTTCGTGCTTTGTACGACGCTTTCCGCGTTGCGGAAAGAAACTGAGCCATATGGGGTAAAAACCCGGTGCACTGCAGCCGACCCTGTCGAATTTAAGCTTCTTCTTTCATTGCACCCACTCCCATACGAATCCGGATACGCCTTTGTGTGTTATCTGAATTGGCAGGTCTCCAATTACTGTGAACTTAACTTTGTTAGCGAGAAATCACTAGTTGTTCAGCAAACCATCAAAGGAATGTCGCCTCTTTTGATGATTTAAGTTGTTTTTGGACCTATCAAAGACATATTCCTTGGGTGGGGGTAAATATAAGACGGTTGGAAAAATTTCATAACGATGCAACAGACAGTTTTCAAAATAATTGATCGTGAATGAAGGCATTCAAATCGGAACATACTATAGTAGTTGCCACTACTGGAGAGTGCATGAGGCTGATTATTGGGTGTGGATGAGCTTTCCCTATTACCAGTTTTCCCCGCGATCAGGCGAACCCATTCCGACTTCTGGAGTACTTGTAATTTGCGTCCACAAGTCAAGGGCGAGAAGTCAATATTTTATTTCAACTGAACGGTATAGGGGTTGAACCCGCTACCTCGCCATCAGCGCACCGGAAGTTTAAGTGAAGTGTTCTTGTCCATTCGGCCATGTTAACCTCCAGATGGAAGATGCGTGACAGAGATTAGATCAAAATAGGCCAAGCAAAGGTTGCTTTTAAGTAGATAAAAAATATCCTAAGTAATAATTCACTGTCACTGAATGTCACAAAGAGAGAAGTGAAATGTTATATCGAACATATTTTGCTGTATGGCAGTAAATCTTGGAATGTGAACGATAAAATTAGGAAGAGTGTACAGGCAGCGGTGATGTGGTTTCTGAGATAATTGCTGTCAATATCTTGGAGTGCCAGAATAAGTAACAATAACTGACTGGAAGAGGCTAGTGAATGTAGAACATTGTACACAACTATAAGAATAAGACAAGCAATGGTCTTCATTTGTTATTACAGTACCCAAATACTTTAAGTTAAATTTTTTTTTTTTTTTAAAGTTAAGCCGTCTCCCTGACGAAGGCTTTATTGACTTTCTCCGAAATCCCGTATATTCTCGTGGGTAACGCTGCTGCACAGCGGTTCGCGCCGCACTGATAACTTACGGGTTTATGTGAGCCGGTCGCTCAGAAAGCAATGGCAAACTACTGAGCGTAATCTTGCCTAGTACATCAACAGCAGCCGAAAAATGCTGTTGTTGACTGCAACGTCCTGTAAGGGATATACAAAATAAAAACAAAAACATTAAAAAACATAATAATAATTTAATGAATTTGACATTCTTTTACAGATTGGCTTACTTTACTTTCATGTTATATTTTGTACTTTTTATTTGTAATAACCATTTCTGGTATTTTCCTGTTATTCAGACTAAGTCCTTTGTTTTAACGGGAGCAAATATTTCTATCATTTCTTGTAACTGCTATTCATTTAAACTCAGACTTAAGCAAATGTGGTATCAAACAAATGAATTCACCCAACAACTGTACGGTTGTGCCATGAACCTGAAATGTGACTGCTACTTTTGTTAGAGGCATGGAAGTCGCATGGTCCAAATAGCACTTGTTCTTAAACTTCTGATGTTCTGATGGTGAAGTAGGGGGTTCTCTCCCTGCACCTGTCAGTTGGCTTTACACACTGACTTCTTGTCGTTGACTTGAGGAAATAAATTACAAGTAATTCAGAAGTCGGAGTGGGTTCACTGATGGCGAGACATGGGTAATAGGGAAAGCTGGCTCCCGCGTGTACAACATCAATCTAGTGCACTCCGGATTAGTAGCAAATATTTGTGGTAGTAGCACGTGTATGGACTATGCTCGACAACAACAACAATAACAACAACAACAACAACAACAACATAAAGAACAACAACAACATCAAAACTCAAATGCGTTGTCAATAGCTATATGACATTCCTTACAGCACAGTTGCGCCAGCCTTCTGGCGACCTTGTGAGCGAACGGGAAAATAAGATAGAGACATTAACCAGGAGTTGTGAGTTGGAACGAGAGAGCAAAAGCAGGAAACCACACAAAAGAACATCCATGCAACAATTACCCGTGAAACTGGTTATCAAATCTCGCTTGCAGTTATGGCAAAGTGTGTGGACTGACGTCAGCAATATCCCTGTTCTGGTGTTCCACTGAGGACGCGTGCGATGGACGTGACTTGACCATTTCTTGCAGACGATAAAAAACAGACACAATTTATGTACAGGGAAAATGGCGGCCGGCAGTTGTAGTACAGCTGTAGCAGCGGCAGTGGAACACAACCGGATTAAGAGGAGAGTGGAAGCAGATTTGGGAGAAGGAGGAAGAGGGTGAGGAGGAGAAGAAGACGAAGACGAAGAAGAAGAAGAAGAAGAAGACGGTAGGAAGAAGAATTGATGATTGATTGATTTAGGAACCGACATCACAGCATTCGGGGCATTCCCATTAGCGCCCCGTCCCCATCCCCAGCAGCCAGCGAAGAGTTCCAACACTAATAGTACCAGTAGCAATCTGATTATATGTCCGTCTCGCCTTTCCTCTGAGTGTCGATCGGCGGCCAGATCCCCTCGTCACCCCTCGCTGTCGCATTCTTACCAGACTATGGTGATCCATTTGCTCCTCCAAGGTGTACACATGCTCCCACAAGGCCGCAAGCACGCCTGCTTTGTCATGCATCAATACTCCACCAAGTTTTGCCGAGCAAGCCAATATGTCCGCCTGTTCATTTCCCAGCACACCAGCATGCCCCGGAGAAAAGATCCAGACGATGCTTGTCACCCGTGACTTCCGAAGCGAAGCAAGCCACTCTGCACGAAGCTTGCCAGTCCTCACCCTACTCAGCATGCTTTCTGAGTCAGTTACAATCACGATGTGTGTGTGTGTGTGTGTGTGTATCGAATTCTCCATCCAGCGGAAAGCTGCACTGACCGCCTCCACCTCCATTCTTAAGCTAGATGTTGTGGTATCATATGCCAGGCTCTCCTGCACCAAACGTCGACCATCAGCTTTTGCAAGAACACCCAGGCACTTCTCCTACCTCTCAATACCGACCATCTGTGCAGATAATCACATCACTCGAGTGAGCATTGTCCTGAATTAGTTGCTGTATTACCACTTCCGTGGCCCCTGCTGGCCACTCCCTGCACTCCGGCTCAATGTGACTATAACTCTGCACAAGTCTGACTGCTCCGCTGGCACTCTGACCCACTCCTCTCCTTGCCTAATGTTCTCCAAGTGGCAAACCTGTCGGATCGTATCTTCCGCCTGAGCCATCCATGATTTCCCTCTTATCAGTCGCTGACCTTAACGGCGTCCAGCGCCACATGCAACAGGTGATCTGTGTCTGCAGCTACTCTGAGGTATACCTTCCCCTGCATCACATTGAGCCTACCTGCCATAGTCGGCAAAACCAATGATGTAACGCATACACACAACTGAGGTGTCTCTGGTGAAGAAGAAGAAGAAGAAGAAGAAGAAGAAGAAGAAGAAGAAGAAGAGAAGAAGAAGAAAGAAGAAGAAGAAGAAGAAGAAGAAGAAGAAGAAGGAAGAAGAAGAAGAAGAAGAAGAAGAAGAAGAAGAAGAAGAAGAAGACGAAAAAGAAGAGGATGAGTAAGAGGATGATAACAAAGAAAGAAAGAAAGAATAAATAAAGAAAAGAAAGAAAGAAAAAAGACAACAAACTAAACAAACTACAACTAACTAAAGTAGTAGTAGTAGTAGTAATAATAATAGTAGTAGTAGTAGTAGTAGTAGTAGTAGTAGTAGTAGTAGTAGTAGTAGTAGTAGTAGTAGTAGTAGTAGTTGTAGTTGTAGTACTAGTAGTATTTGTAGTAGCCGTAATAGTAGTAGTATCGTTCTTAGTAGCGATAGTAGCAGTAGTAGTAGTAGTAGTAGTAGTAGTAGTAGTAGTAGTAGTAGTAGTAGTAGTAGTAGTAGTAGTAGTAGTAGTAGTAGTAGTAGTAGTTGTTGTTGTTGTTGTTGTTGTTGTTGTTGTAGTAAAAGCAATATTAACTACAATAACTATTTTAAAATGATAGATAAGGGACATAATTTACCAACCCATGGTAATAGGAGATAACTTTTTTTGTAAACATATTTTACTGTTGTTGTTGATATCTTGGCAAGTTTACCTTCAGTAGTTTGCCATTGCTCTCTGAATGACCGGCTCCCATACCAAGACGTTAAAATCCAGTCCAACGCGGGCTGCTGCCACATGTGTCGCAGCTGTGTTTCGAAGGCGGGTAAGCGGGCTTACGAATGAAGATAAATTATAAAAACAAAATGTGGATATCCTTTGCAGGACTTTGCAATCAACCCCATTCCCAGGTTGATTTACTGGGCAATTTTATGTTCAGTAGTTTGTCGTTAAAGCGTTAAAATCATGTCAGATATGACTGAGTACCGTGTGACAATAGACGGTATTTCCTACTTTTCTGGTAGCACCGAATGTTGGGCGGAGTTCTCAAAACCGATCTCTCAATATTGTGCCAATGTTTTCGGGCTGAGAAGCGCAGTTGGGCGGGCATAAGCCTTACCCTAGTGCGAGGAAATGCAGTTTAAAAACTAAATGTCATGGCAGGCCAGGCCCTAAGCCTTGGTCGGCAACTGGTCTAGGATAGAAACTCCGAAAGGTGGACAGTTGGAGCATTGCTTTACTGATCCGACAGCATCTGTAGATTGCCTTGTTTCAAACACATTGTGTTACTTCTTCTCTGTAGTAATGTAGGCAGGCCGGGAGAGGGATTATGCTGTATGTGTTACACATGGTCTGTACATTCAGCCCATGCTTTGTGCTATGGAAGGTACAACTCCGTTTTACATACTATCGTCTGTCAAGACGGCAAGGTGCCAGTCATCCAGTCAGTTTACCGTTGCTTTCTGAACGAGGCGTCAACGTTGCAGTCCAACGTAATTTGTGGTAGGAAACGATCCGGCCACCTTGTCATCAGCGTACCGGAAGTTTAAGAGCTAGAGCACTATCATCTCTTTAGCTGGGGGAATGGAATCACACACAAACGGCTCGCTTCCAAATCAAACATTTGTTGACAGACACTGAGAAGTGACACATTTGATCAAAAGCATCAAACGTTCTGTTCAACATCACAACTAAATACATTCAAAACAATGTATAAAGAAGCAAACAACCTTTTTGACGACACAGTTAAGGAAATCCCAAAGGTCAACTCTTATATAACTACGTAAGTGAGTCGCTCAAATGAGTGCGCGAAATTAGTAGCACCGGTGGGGTTTCAAAAGTCTGTTTAACAGAACCATGAATACAAGTAAACGGTAAAATACCCTTTTACACGTAATGTGTGTTGGGCGTATAGTGCTGGTGTCATAAGTGTATAGAGCAATCACCATTCAAGGGGTGATGTAGTCAGTATCGGACTGGACGTATTTACTTCCCCATACGTTATGATACATATTTTACGCTGGGTCGACCAAAGAGGTAAGCCTAATTTCCTTTTAAACTCCTCTGAGATAGGAATTCAATCAGTGACCGCCGAGCCGAAAATCAAGCATGCTATCAGCTGTTCTACCACAGATCGATTCAGGATATTAATATTCTTTTGTGTCATTTTCTAATTGGGAATGTCTCCTAAATACTGCCAAACGTTTTCAGATTCCAAATTACGAGGGGTTGCTAAATTGCAGACATCCATACAAATCCTTCTATTCTGCCTTCTCATCACAGAAGCCTGAATGTCAGATCCAGGATCGAGTAGACTATAAAGAGGACACAGTATGTATATGCCTCTATATGTGAGAGTCGTACCTCCAAACCATTCCATTACATAGACACGCATGTTGTACCACCACTCCACTCCTTTGCTACACCACTAATAAGTTATCTGCTAGCGCGAATGTCGTACCTCAATTCGCTCTTTTACATAGATGTACACGTCCTAATTCTAATCCACTCCTTTGCATAGATGTGAGCGTAGAACCTCTAATCCGCTGCTTTACAAATAAAAAAAAAACAACCTCTATTCAGTCCTTTATGCAACAGAAGGAAAAACAGAAGCAAGAATCACTTCTGCTAGGGCGATGTCAGGAGAAGAGCGCAATGCTGACTGCGTCAAAGCAAACAAGAAAGGAACAGCGAGAGAGAGAGAGAGAGAGAGAGAGAGAGAGAGAGAGAGAGAGAGAGAGAGAGAGAGAGAGAGAGAGAGAGAGAGAGAGAGAGAGAGAGAGAGAGAGAGAGAGAGAGAGAGAGAGAGAGAGAGAGAGAGAGAGAGAACCTCTCACCGCCTTCTGCTAACAAGAAATGAAAAGAAATAGTATAAGAAGATTCAGGATCTGGGTCGACAGGGATACATAGTATTGTCTCTAATTCCGGACAAAGAATTACTCTAGGGGTTGTCCTAACAACAATAATTGTATACTTAGTCTACCAACTAAACAATAAAGTAAGAATAACGGAAGTATCATTTTATTTATTAAATTTCTAAGGACAACCTTTATATGACAGACATATAGCATAAGCAAAAGCTCATAAAGGTTATGCAGGGATATGCAGAAAAACCATAACTAAACTAAACAGCACAATATAGGCATCAGATAAGAATCTAGAATACACCAAAATCTAAGCGACAGCAAAAATGTAAGTAAGCGGAAAAGGGGGGGGGGGGCGGAATAACACAACAAAATAAAAAATACTTTTAAAAATAATTAAATAAATTTAAGGACAAACGAAACACTTGTAGGTATGTGAAAAAATAAGTACTAGCGAAAACCCAAAGACCCAAGCTCTCAAATTCTGGCTTTCCCACTGCAGAACTTCACGCCTGCCAAATATCCGTCAATATCTTCTGGATCTACGTGATCTCACTACAGGCATTGGTGCCTATCTGATTTAGTGTGGTGGGTTAAATAGGACGCTTCTACCTGCGTCCGAACTTTTATACTGGGGCTGGAATCATTCTCAGGGTTCCAGACAAATCGTATTGGAGCGCCCTCTTGCGGAGGTTCACTATCATCTCGAGCCGAGTACATTTATATATATACGTTACCATCGTACCTTAATCCGCTCATTGACATGAACGTGACCTGTCAGTGCATCTAATCCTCTCCCTTAGATCATCATCATGAGCCTTGTTTACTGGCGAGGGCGATCATGTATGCTGCATATCTGAGATCTTCAACGGCATGTATCTAAATCGTGTGCTGATTTCCCTCTGGAACCATGACACAAGACTGTCAAAAATGCTCTCTACCTGTCTTCCTATATCTCCTATTCCACAAATCGTCTATTTCTCGCATGCTCTAGTTTTTGTCTCCTCATAATGGGATCCCAAAATAATTAAGACTGCCCCCTTCTGGTCTTTTTGCAAGTTGTCTTTGCGACTTTGCCTCCCTCAAAATGTCCAGATTACTCATTTAGCCAGCCAAGGAATTTTCAGCATTCCTCTATAAAATAACATCTCCATATTCTCCCTAGACTTAATTTCGCTTGTTTATTAATTGACCAGGGTTCGCAAGTCAATGTATTAGAATAGATTCTCAGTATCATGCAATATTTTTTTCTTCAAACTTCCAATGACAAGAGTTACTGCATACAATGTTCTTCATTTGTTAGTATGCAGTATTTTTTTATTTTAATCGCTGTAATGCTTCTTTCATCTGATTTTATACAGTTGCCTAGATATTTGAATATCTCCACTTAAGGCACAATAACATCATTTACGTTAATTGTACATTTAGGTACGATATGTTTATTTGACTTCGTTCTTCCTATTATTCAGGCTAAGCCCAATTCCTTTTCACTTTCTGCATTATCTGTATCTATAATTTCCTGTAGTTCCCGATGACCTGCTGCCATCAGCACAGTGAACGTTTATTTATATATTATCCACCAACCAGGACCTCAGATATATTTTCTGTATATCTCATTGTATCTTCACTGTATAATGACTAATCAGGAGACATTACACAACCTTGTCTGACGCCCTTCTTAATACACTGAATTAATCACCAAAAAACGAGAAGTAGATTGTGAGTTTTACTGAAACACGACTGCAATAAACAATTTAATGCCTTCGTCAGCACAGAACAAACAAACACAGAACAACACATAACTATATGAAACACACGACATGACAATATTAAGGGCACTTATCTAAATCTGTATCCTAGCTAGGAGCGACTGACGCGCGTTCGGCGACTATAGGTGGATTGTATGAACCGGATGTATGGTCAACGGGTCAAAGGTCAATACCTTTAGAATGCTCAGGTATTAGCTACGTACAGTCGGCGGGAGAATAAACGGTAAGGGGGTAGGGGTGGAGAGGCGCCCATATGAGCGGAAGGTGAAGATAGGATTGGCGATGATGCCACGTACGCAGTTAGACAATTAGCAATTTCTCGTTCGCGTTCGAAACACAGCTGTGGAAGATTTCATTGCGTTGGTCCTCACAGAGGGGCATGAGTGGCGGTCGCTCAGAAAACAATTGCAAACTATCTAACTCCAACCTGCCAAGAAATCCCAAACAGCACAAATAATGCTGGGGTTTGCAGCGACGTCCTGCAAAGGACATGAAACTACCTTTTTGGTGGACTATACAACTAGGGGGTGGGGTTAGGAAGTTAAAATGAAACTGTTGGACATTGTGGCCGTAAGGGGAGAGTGAACCCAACTGGAAGATTATACTGTTTTCGAATATTTATGTTTTTTATACACTGAAATGTTCCTAAAAATTTGCTGCTCTTTTCTGCCAATATATGTTCTTAATTATTCGCAAATCTTAGCCATCAATGTTTCGTTATTCTTCAGTTAGATTATTTCTTAATCTCTCACATTGTCAAACACTTTTAAGTAGTCTGTGAAGCATAAGTACAGATCTGATTCTACTTCAACAGCTTTCAAATTATGTCTTGAGAATATATGGCATCGTGTGTGCCATTTTCTTATACAAATCAACATTGTTGGTTACTGTATATAGACGTAAAATTCGTACCACTAATCCTATCATTTGCGTAAGTGTGAACTCCGTAGCTGTAATACACAACCATCCATATAAGCTCGGACGACGTACCTCTAAAACACTATTGCTAGATGTGAACGTAGTACTTATATATAACCCATCCTTATCCTGACGTGACTGGCTGTAGTTCACCACCTTCTCTATGTAAACAATAATGCCGAACGTCTATTCCGCTTCTTTACATTGACGTGATCGATGTACCTCTAATCAACTTCATTACATAGACTAAAACACTGCACTTACTAGAGATTGTGACCATAAACTGTGCATTAATTGCTTGATTTATGTGATATTCTATATTGAAATTATTGCCATGTTTATAAGATGTTACGTATTTCTTGCGTTTCAGTTTAATGTTAATTATTAGCAGATTGTGATCTGAACGTACATTTGCACCTTTTAAACTTTTACATAAACTAGAGGTGATATAAATGTCTTGTGTGTACAGGTACGAACAATTACAGTTTCTATATTGTTATCTGGTGACACCTGCTTTTGCTTTTTATATTCTCTTATGACATATTGATTCACGCCATAATCGTTCATAATCAATAGTCTACGTTTCCCCAATTCTCGCTTATTCACACGTGTTATTCGATCCTATTCTGACACTATCCGGTTACTCATCATAATTTTGACATTTCCATTTGACACAATCATTTCTAGACTTGAATACATCTTTATTGATAAATAAAGACCCAAAGAACAGGCCTGCACAACAGCCTCGATGAATGTAAAGATCAATCACAAGTGGAAACCATACCTGATGTGATGATGCTTTTCCCGTTACATTTACGTTGAAGAACACGTTGCTATAAATATAGTAAGTGCCAGTTTTCAGAACAACAATGCCGTCTTCAAGAACTGTGGCGCCTCGACTTTGTTCTCCCAGGCCTTGGTTATGGCTGGGATCAAACTTCACCACACCGTAACCTGGTACACAATGGAAAATGAAGTTGTGTTAGTGGTTAACTATCATATTGTTAATCTTGACGTGTACTTTTGGCTTCATACATTCACACACTAATAGACGCTTGTTGTTAAAGATCCAACATATTGGTTCAGTATGTTATCTGAGTTGTTATTTCTGCAGCATAACGGTTCAGTGTGTTGTCTGAGTTGGTATAGACCCAACATAAGAGTTCAGTGTTTTATCTGAGTTGTTATCGTTTGAGTCTGTCTGTTTTATTCTGAGCTGTCGTCAGTATAAGCTCAGTATAAACTACAAAGTCTTTTAACTCCTCCTAGTCTACGCTGTCGTCAATATAAATTGCAGGCTTTCTTTAACGCTGCCTGTCCTGTTCTAAACTATCATCGGTGTGTATAAATACAGGACTTTGACACACACTGAAGCGATAATGTTGGATGTATCCATCCATCAATCATGTCATGACGGTAAGCATGTTCTGCCATCTCACTCGATCACCAGAGTCGTGGATCAGCTCCGTGCTTCTGTCTTTAACCATGGCACATGGCCAAGCCATCCAGGTATTTACTTCTCGGTCTTCCCCTTTGTGTGTTCCCTTCGATTTTGCCAGTTGTCACCAAGTTCTCCAATTCATTTCTTCTCATAACATGTCCAGCATGTATAACACGTATAACAACAACGATAACACACTGGCCCTTTATGCTGGATTTAGTAAACTAAGATCATTTAAAGAATTAACACAACTGGTGATATCTTTGGGTAATGTTTAATTAATATAAACGTGGGATTGGTACGGATATAGCTGTCAGTTTGTATATTGTCCAGTGTATTTTCTGATATCGTTTTCTTTCCTTAAATCCTATGAGTGCCAATCAATATATATGAATGCTTTTTCTTCGACTTGCCATACCGTAACTGTTTTGATAGAGAGGCTAGAAGACACAACTGAGCTATGTGTCATCATCATCATCATGCGCCCTGCCAACTGGCATAGGCGTTAAAATATGTCTATAGATCTCGGTATTTGGTGTTCGGTATCAATTCTGCTGATGATATTCCTCCATCTAAATCTGTCTGGCATCATTAGTTTTGCCATCAGTAGCTTGATGGTGATGTGGTGTCACATGTGGCTCGTGACAGTCACTATCGGACATGGCTGTCCTAAGACAGCCAGTACCGTCGTTCTCTTATTTAAATCTACGGAAATTAATGAAGTTTGGGGACGATACAGTGGTTGTTTCCCCTAGCCTTAAACGCTTATAAGGGTGAATTTCATCTCTGACATTGGCACAATTTCTGACTGTCAGGACAAGTGCCCTTATCTGCTCAGTGTATCCCGGTGGATACTTGGCCCCAAGGGCTACGTTTGCCACAACGTGGTATGTTTCTCATCCTCGACCACTTGGAGATTCAGATACGGGGGACTTGATGGCATTTCCTAAAACTCTCCAGTAATTTTTCGGTGCTGACTGTGTCTTTAAGAGGAATATATTGGTCTGTACTGGCCAAGGGGTTAAACGACTTTCTCCGTAATCCCGTTTATCCACGCAGGGTAATGCAGCGCGCTAGATTTGGTAGCGGTTCTCGCCGCGTTGGTGAATTGCGGGATATGTCAGCCGGCCGCTCAAAAAGCAATGGCACTCTACTGTCACAGGATGAATAAACTTGTCAGTCGATCGATGACAACCAGGCCCGACATTATTTTGCTAACACAATTGACTCTTTGATGGTGAACAAACTGAGGAAAATACGTCGGTATAATTTTCTGCACCTGGTTGACAGTGTGTATGAGATCAAAGGGAGTCACGTCGAGTTGTCTACACACAGTCGACAGTTTGATGACAGGATGTTGTTCGAGAGGTGTGTATTGGCAACATTTGTCTACAAAACCGGAGTTGGCCGTTGAAAGTAATGGACAGATGTCTGCTAGAGGTCAGAAGGATTCTGTAATGGGAGAAAGGTCTCTGGCTCACAGACAACCCGGATATTTGTTGGATGAGACAAAGAACTCCCCAGATGAAAAGGAAACTTGACAGCTAATTGACTCTGTTAGTCTGGAAACAGGAGGACAAAGCCAGATTCTGGACTGATTGGCGTATGGACTTTCTGGTGACTCACTCAAGCACCCATATAAAACCCAGTGCAGTAACAGGTAGAGGGAGTCGAGAAAAAACATTCTGAAGTGTTAGGATTGGGGATTATTCCGAGTTGTGTTATATTAGGGAAATTATAGAGGAATATCACTACTGTCCACAAGCTATAAGATACTATCCGCAGTATTACTAAATAGACTAAAACCATATTCAGAAGACATATTAGGTGACTACCAGGCGGGTTTTAGACAAAACAGATCAACAATAGATCAGATATTTATCTTACGACAAATAGCCGAGAAACATTGGGAATATAAAAGAGATCTCCATAACATTTTTGTGGATTTTAAAAAGGCTTATGATAGTGTCCATAGGAATAGTCTATGGAATGCTATGCAGGAATTTGGAATACCAGGAAGTTAATCACATGACCAGACTATGCATGGAGATACTTATAATATAGTAACATATAAAGGCAGGAAATCAGACCCCTTCCAAATAACATCTGGCTTGAAACAGGGTGATGCACTATCGCCGCTACTCTTCAATCTGGCTCTAGAGAAAGTTGTAAGGAAGGTAAAGGAGGAATGTGATATTGGAGGAACATCCAAGCTGCTTGGTTATGCAGATGATATAGATATTATAGGCAAAGTGAAACAAAGACCATTGGAAATATTGACTCCACTTAAAGGAAAAGCCCAACAGATGGGGCTGGTTATCAACCAAGATAAGACAGAATATATGGTAATTTCAAGAGACTGGAATGGCTAGAAACTCTGGCCACATACAAATATATAATATGACCATTAAAAGAACGGAAACATACAAATACCTGGGTACGAATCTTCAACTGCTCCAACATCATAAGGGAAGAAATACAAACTAGAATCAACTCTGGAAATAAGATATACTATGCACTACAACATCTACTAAAATCAAAGGCGCTATCTCGTAACACCAAAATCACAATATACAAAACACTGATCAGACCAGTTGTGCTGTATGGCTCTGAAACCTGGAGTACAACGAAAGGAGACGAAGCCTTGTTACAAACCTTTGAGAACAAAATTTTAAGACGCATCTTTGGACCCATTAGGGATACACAAAGTGGAGAGTGGAAAAGAAGAAGTAACGGGGACTGGCTGTCGTAGTAGTGATAGTTATCCGCGGACATAGATCCAATCGGATTGCCTAGTTTCTCGAGTAACAACAGGAATATAGACATATGGTTGGCAATTAATTATATCTAACTTAAGAGTATGATTAGGAATAGAGTACAGTACTGTGTGGCGATATAATGTATTATAGGTGCCGTGAGATAATGTATTATGATTAGTGATAGAATGTTCTATAAGTGCGGTGCTAGAAAGTATCATAGGAGCGTCGGCACTAGTATTCTATTACGTGGCTTCAAGTAGCTTATGTTATATATCATTTTACTCGGGAAGTTGAGGACAATGTAGTGGAATAATAATTAGAGAGATTAAGGATGGTTGAGAGGGAGGAGGGGAATGTGTAATGGTAGGATCTTCCAGTAGGGCATCTGCTGGGTTTCTACCCGTTCCTTTAGTCTTTCCTGGTGTTGCCATGTCTCAGATCATACGATTGAGTTATTTGGCCGTATGACAGAGATCGGATCTCTGTTATAGATCTGAGTGCTGTTATTGGCCTACACTTGCCTAATTCTGGCCAGGACTGAGTTGCCCTCACCATGATGTTATCTGCTCTACAGGTTCCATGTACAGTTCCCCTTGAGTGTTCCACTTGAGTGTGCGATGATTTACTACGAAGAAGCAGGTTCATAGTTTTATACAAGGAGGGCTCAGCATCTGACGACAGAGGTTGCTGAGAGGCCGCTACATAGGGCATATACCCAAGTTGGTTTGCGGGAACCTGGCTTCTGCTGAGCAGGACATGTTGACGAGATTGAGGTTTAGCCAAGTGATAGATGTATCAATAAACAGTCAGAATATTACATAATTTATACTGATACCCAGAACAGTTAGATTGTGGTGTTAATATGAGGAATCTTTAGAACCAGTGACTCTAGATCCATTAAGATTTCTCCACTAACAGTGACAATAGGATTAGAATTTCCTGATTAACAATCCGTTAAATAACCGAGGAAGTTCATAGTGTGAATCAGACTCTAATTAGACAGTGCTTGTCAGGGGTGTCCAAGCATCCTGGTGGTTCCAGAGACAACGGAGGAAGTCTTCACGTGACCGGAGGAGCATCACCTGGGTGAGGCTACTTGTATGGGATACATGGTGCTGGTGTGTCTTCAGCACAGGGATGAGAATGAATATCCTCTTGAACACTGATCTGAGTCTATAGACGATTTAGAATACCCGTCACACATTCTACACCTTATACACACATACACTTCTCCTGCATATACTCTTTGCTTTAATAAATTTCTTGTTTTTATTTGTTGAAGCGAGAGTTGTCAAGTATGTTATGTTGATGAAGAATGAGAGAGGGCATGATCCAGGGGTGAGTAAGAGTGAGAGGAAGGTGTCTACAGATTGAAGGAGTGTGTGGACGGAGTCTGCTGGATATCTCCAGAATAGAGATATTGAATTAAAACAAATGTGGGTGTTGATTCTCTTCACTCCAGGGACGACACTAAAGTGGTAAAGAAGAACAAGTAACTAATACGACAGTCATTCTTTACACACACACTACATCTACTGAGCGTAACCTTGCCAAGAAATAAATAATCAGCTGAAAGACGCTGATGTTGACAGCGATGTCTTTAAAGGTTAAGCGAATTTTCAAAAAAATAAGTGTATTGACACAATTTGTTTATGTGTACACATGAACCCTGTTTCCCAAGATGTCTTTCTCTGCACGTGTTGACAAGAGTGTCTGTCTATGTGAACAAGGTTTGTCTGTCTCTACGTGTAGGCAAAATGTGTCTTACGAATCTATGGCAGTCTATCACCGCAATCCATTAACTGACAATTCAAATAGCACACGATGATATATCACAATATGTCCACTCTGTACACAAGCAGGACTATTAAGACACTCTCACTCACCTTTCTCACCGTCAATCTATTATATTAACACTAGACGCATACGGTCATTAGGGTTGTCCAAACAAATGTTAGCTCTCACAGTTATATCACTATCACACATCACAATCTCACTCTCCAGTCTAAATGTCCTAGATCAAGAAAACACGTCAGGTCTGTCTGCCCGTGCAACGAACCTGTAAGTGAGTTCCAGGTTTCTGATACCATCTGCTTGTGAACGGAAACAGTTGACGATTTCTGCAGGTCTCTATAGGTCGCTGGAAATAAATCTAAGGAAATGACACATACTGGTAACAATTAGTGTTTGCGTTAAATTTTTCACGGACGCAAACACAGTAAAATAAAACTAACATAGCTCTAAAACAATCAATTGTGTTTGAGTTCGCGCTTGGGAAAATAGGTAACTTTAATTATGTTAACAGAATTGCATTGTCATAAACTACGTGAATACATATCTTCATTTTTCGGTCCACTTCGCGTGGTAATGGTGATCGTGTCTGTCCTTACTCTTCTGTCTCATGTACTGTCAATAGTTTCTGATAGTGATGTTCCTCCATGCCATGATGTCATAATGTACTGTCTTGGTATCCACCTTACATCTACCCTCTACTCCCTTCCAACGTTCCCATTGATTAAACATAAGAATAGATATAATTGTGTGTGTGTGTATGTGTGTGTGTGTGAGATAGAGAGAGAGAGCGAGAGAGAGAGAGAGAGAGAGAGAGAGAGAGAGTGTGTGTGTATGTGTTTGAAAGAGAGCCAGAGAGAGAGAGAGAGAGAGAGAGAGAGAGAGAGAGAGAGAGAGAGAGAGAGAGAGAGAGAGAGTTTGTAAAATTACTGTTTAGGACAGAAGCATGGATAATGAACAAAACGAACAAGAAATTGAAAAGCAGCTTGATCATCAAATGACGTTTGTATGCTGAGGGATTTACAGAAGAATTGGTCGTCTTTAATGGAAAATAAAAATCAAACATAGAAAAACAAACACTAAAGTTCTGAGCTGGAAAATGCTTGCTTGCTTGTGTTCGTTGGCTTGAGCTCCAACGCAAAGTCCTGTATGTCGGATGAAGACATCCTGTTGTCCAGCATCAATGTGATGTCATACAGGACCTGAGTTTTGCGTGAGTATCCGTTGTCCCATGTCTGGCTTATTGGTGTGCAGACTGGTGGTTCCTCGCCGTACAGGCAGACACTCTCCGACTTCGGAGGAAGCTGGAAAATAAAACAGACCTCTGGGAGGAGACAACAATTGAACGTACTTTATTTTCAAAGGGTAAAGAATTGGGCAATCTTTAAAGACCAACAGGGTACTCGATGGACGATGTTCTCAGTGACACGTTTGTCACCTTTACTTCCCAAGGCATTGTCTGGTACCCACTTTAGCCTGCCTGGATCTGTTCATGTTTTCTTTCCACTTATACTCCTGTCCATCTCTTTCTCGTCAATCTTCGATTTTCTTCTCCAGCAACAACTGTTATAATTAGTAATTCATTGAACATACAGGAAAACAAGCAGATCTATCCAATAGGAACTCAACATTGTCTGGTTACTAAGAGAAAGAAATGAGCTGTTTTTGGATTTGTTAAATGACACGAGTCTGGAACAGATATTACTGTAGGGAAGTGTACCATGGAGGGGAAGAAAAGGGAGACCACAACTTTGATGAATACATGACGTCATAGATAACTACACCTGCCAGCAACAGAGGCGGCACATCTGGCTTCAGACAGGGGGACATTTCCATAGGCTGGTAGGGGGAGAAGTTCTGACACGCCACTGAATGCACGATTGTCATAGATATGTGCTGTAGAATGAAGTACTGATGAACTTAGTAAAAACTCCATAAGGTAAAATACAAGGCGAGAAGGGCAGAGGAAGACATACAACAATGAATCTAGAAAACTAAAACACTGGGCAACAAACAATGATACAGGAAACACCAGCTTCATCAACATACTAGATAACAGAGGAGTTTGGTGGGAGAGGGAAGAAAGTATGACTGGCCGAAAATCTACTACAGACAAGTCAGGTGAACCAAGAAAAAACTTACATCTTACAATCGGCAAATCCAATAACCCATCTTTCGCACATCAATTATCTGTTATGCATATCACATTTGCATTGAAAAAACAACAAAATTGTAAACTAAATGCTGTAAAGAGATGAAGAAGAAATTGTATTATACAGTGTATTTCTAAAGTCTCACTACACTTTATAAGAAGTCTTGCAAACGGAAAACATAATCTCCACCAAACATCTGTTCTACATACAAAGTGTAATGAAACTAAACAAACACCCTGTATTATCTTCGTATGCTAAATTATCTGCAACATAATATTCAATATTACAGAGTACCTCACCTTTCAGTGTGTCTTGTCGTCTTGCAACCTGCAGAATATAAATGGTGATAGTTTATTAATTAATGACAAGTTAACGTAATTTAGTACAACTAACGAGAGCCGGTCAATAAGTAAGGCCTCGTAATTTTTAATTTAATTAAATAGGCAACAAGAAAAAGAAAACAACAAATGAAATTCACATTAAAATGAAGCCCCATGTCTGTACTTCAAAAAATTAATTTCTTAATGCAGTCTCCGTTAATCTTTATAGTTTTTGTCCATCTTCTCACTAAAGCATGTTTCCCCGCACGGTAACATTTTGTGTCATGTTAGCTTAACCACTGATGAACGGCGTGTTTAAATTTCTCGGTGTCCACTGTGAATGCTGATCATTACATTGAAACTGTGAATTAGCTTAGAGGGTGTCTTAGACGACTTTACCCAGTCAAAGACCCGAGAACTGCACTAATGTTGCACGATATTGCCACACCACACACACCGCTAAATGCACCATTGATACAGTTGCAGAATTTGGCTGGACATTATTACCACATCCCCTTACAGTCCCGATTTAGCACCTTCAGACTTCCATCTGTTTGGACCACAGAAAGAAGATCTTCGCGTTTCTCATCGCAAAACACGGAGGTCATAATTTCCCTAGAGATGGTGACATTTTGAACTTCTTTCTTGTCGGCAATGGTGTGTGATGTCATTCCATTGACTGTCTTTTGGGTTCTGGTTCAACTAAATGAACCCCAAGTCTCATAGCCTGTCACGATATTCGATTAAAAACACTTCTCCTTCAATTTCGTAACGGTGCAGGAGGTTGAGAAGACTGGGTTTGTTAAAGCTACTCAAGGAATGAGCTGCATGACTTAGCCAAGTGCTGCTTGAAAGGTTCAAAACATTGATCGTTTGTGTAAATTTTATACCATTTGTATACCTGCCATACCACTGAAATAACGTGATAAATAACTTTACATGTATTGATCATACAAGTAAAAAGAATCAGCTGAAACCGTTCTACAGTGGAATGATCATGAACATATGAAATAGTTGGTTTCTAGATTATATGTAGATCAATCATTATCGTCTGCTATGCTTACTCGCCAAAGCACTCACACAGATTGGCTTTTCTTAGGTCCAGGTTGGTCATGTTTCATGGTCAACCAACTAGAATAACCCTGTCACTGCAGGGGATTGAACCGACACCATCGTCCTGGAAGGCAAGCACTCTACCCACAATGCCACTGCGGCTCCTAACAATTGTGACCAGGTAAACGTAGCCCTATAGCAGATATGGCTATTGATAAAGTATTATACCTCCACATTCTATAGACCACTACATATGCGTTCAGGTATCAAGTTGCCCTCAGACATCCATCGTCTTCCCTTCCAAGATAATCTCCAGAACATTCTTAAAATGGTCTGCTACCATGTGTATGAGACCGAGTCATCCCCAGAGCCACTGGTCGGGAAAAATGATCCTGCCTGTGTCGGGGTCTGAACCCAGATCTATATCTTGAAAGGCAAGAACACTAACCCCTATACCACCAAGACTCCACTAACATTAGTAGTGTGACTCTTCGCTGGCTGTTGAATGAGGGGACGGAGCGTTTATGGGAATGTCCTGAGTTCAGTGAGGGCGGTTCTTAGCTCAATTCAAGGACTCCACTAACTGTATTTTATTAAAAGTATAGATCTATTTTACACTCCTAAGGCCCACTGGACATATGGGGATAGGCCCATCTTGTATAGACCTGGAAGCACTAAGTGGGTCATGTGCTCGATATCACATCGGCCGCTTTTACATCACAACACAGTTCCTGGTACCCATTTTTAGCTAGGTTTTTGTAAATTCAAAAGCGCCCTGACACAGATCGAATCCAAAACCACCGGTACGGCAGGCAGGCCAAACCTCTCCCTAACAATTATAGAGTGAGCTAGTGGTTAGAACAGAAGCAGTCACGTGAAGTACCATAACACTTACTGCTTTCAACATGGCAGACAACTGTACACGGTTCTCTGCACAATATTTTAGAACGTTGCCTTCCAGTCGCTGCATGAGCTCCTCTACCACTGGGTCGTTTCTGAAATGTGAGTATGGGTTCTTCACAAGCCGCTGATAATCCAGGCACACTTCCTGGAATCTCATTTGATCTCCACCAAACACCGTGGCCTGTATCTGAGGAAAGCATAAGAGAAGTAATAGCTGCTTGCTTTATTGATGATAACTTGTGACGGGAAGCCTCAGGCAGCATCAAAATTCCACAAGTTTGAGAATGGAAGTCCATAAGAAAGATATAAATATAAAACGTCACCACGCTGCAGAGCACTTACAATGTCACAACGAAATGTACCTTCCATAACTCCTGCCTTAACTCAAAACTAGAGCTGCTTTCTAGAAAACGGTTGGAAAATCAATTAGTAACCACCATTAGAGCAGGGAAGAGAAAGATGCAAGGAGTAAAATCTCGGCTGATAAAAATCCATGGGTTCCTAGCGAGAAACGCTAGACGATGTGATACACTGAGAGATGTCCTGATCAAACATTATGCCGACAGCCAAGACTTAGCGTAGCCATTCAGCGGGGAAAACCCGTGTAAACGCAGCAACATCCGCCGTCTGACACAACAGATGCCTAATACCTCATCGTGACTGGGTGATGGGCGTTCAGCGGACAGACAATTGATCTTATAATGCAGGCCTAACACCTCATTGGGTTTAAGGAGATAACGCTAGTTAATTCCATGGAAAGAAAGGATGCAACAGCAGATTGGAATGTAGGTAAGACGTAACGTCCATTGCATCGCCGAAGCGTGTTTCAAGACGCATGGTGAAGAGTAAGTCATGATTGATTAACAAGTGAAACTACAATCCGTGAGGAAAGGAGAGGAGGGGTTACAAGAATTCGAGACTTAATACAACATGAATTAGGGGAGAAGCTAAAAGAGAAACTGGACATAGGTAATTATTCCACATGAAAAGAGGAGGGAGAAACGGAAATCACATCAAGGATGATCAGAATATTTAAATGACAAGCATTGCCTACAAACTTGAGACGCGTTAAGGGGGATGCATGGTCTCGAGGTATGGTGTCCGCATAGAGTGCTGGAGGTCCCGGGTTCAAGCCCCGGTAAGGACCGGGATTTATTTCACGTGGACTTCTAGTAATAAAATTGTCCCTGGTCTCTGGGTAGTGAGATCGGACGCCCGTGTGTATTGTTGCGCACGGAAAAAAAGTCCCTTGGCAGTTTGAAACGAAAAAGAGTAGCGTAATGGCGCTGCGTGGGGAAAATTTTGAGTTAAAAATCTACCCAAAGTATTTCAGGAACCTCGCCGGTGCTACGGAGTTCGTGCACTGAGCTGAGTTTCTCCACACTCATGTTTGAGTTAGGAGGAGCACGGAGCACTTATGGGTTACACCCGTGTGCTGTGATGCTGATCCATCGACAAAACTAAACTAAATTTGAGACACGTTCACAATAGAACTCTGAGGATACATTATGGGGAAAGATATTAACATTGTGTTCCGTCTGACTTAAAGACTAAGTCCAGTGACAGAATGTCCTGCGCTATAAATTCAGCTCTCTTAGGAACACGTACAGTCAACTACCCAACCACATAAAGGAGTGACTGAGCCTTGTGAAGAAACCAATTTGGACTCCTTCAAGTTGACAGTGCAACACGTCTCACCGGGGAAGCATGACCTATGTGCCCTCTTAAGTTGACGTATAACACCTTTATAATCATTATCATCATATTATCATCATTGAAATAAATAAACACAGTAGTTGTATTTTAAACTCAGTTTGTCCATATTAATTACAACTGTATGTCAATGTATGTGTAGATTGAGTGGGGTCATATATTCATAACACTGTTTTGGGGCTCAATAATATAGTCCAGTAGGGGAACACGTCAGGTAGGTAGTTTGCCTTTGCAGCCCTTAAGCACCAAGCTTATCATGCATATCTTAATTCCTCTTTCTCACACCTGGGGATACAAAGTACAGCTACATCTACCTTTTCAACGAGCCACTTCTTGGCTGTTTTCTTGATTATCCAGGGGCGTTGTTTTCAATCAGCATAACAGAGACATTTGTCCCTAGTTTTCTCTCTGGAATCTGTAGTGTAAGGGATCGGGGCAAGCACACAGAACTAAACACCAGTAGGAGAAATATAGTATTTTGAAATAAATAATACACAGCTGCGGGTTCTTATTCTTAAACCTTCTCTTCATCTCCTCCTTCTTCGTCTCCAGCTTCTTCTCCTCCTCCTCCTTCTCCTCGTTCCCGTCCTCCTCCTTCCTTGCATCCTCCTTCACCTGCTTAACCTCATCCCCTCCTCCTCCTCCTCCTACTCCTCCTCCTCTTCTTCTTCTTCTTATTCTTCTTCTTCTTCTTCTTCTTCTTCTTCTTCTTCTTCTTCTTCTTCGTCCTCCTCTTCGTTTTCTTCTGTCTTCTTCTTCTTTCCTTTTCTGTCTTGTCATTTTTCATATCTTAATCTTTCCTTCTTTGTTTCCTCTGTATTTTTTTCCCTTTCTATTTTCTCTATTAATTTCCCTTTCTTGCTTCCCTTTCCTTTTTCCCCTGTC
Source organism: Cepaea nemoralis (assembly GCA_014155875.1). NCBI lineage: Eukaryota > Metazoa > Mollusca > Gastropoda > Stylommatophora > Helicidae > Cepaea > Cepaea nemoralis. The sequence continues at coordinate 25,578 of JACEFZ010007073.1, forward strand.
TGTTTTTCCCCGTTTCTAATCTCCAACCCCTTTTTCTCCTTACACCCCACCTCGTTTTCCCCCTTTGTTTTTTCTCTTTTCCCCCCACACCAACTTCTTTTTTCCCTTGTTTTATTCCTTTTCTTCTTCTCTTTTCCCTCCCCACTTTCTTTTTTACCCCTTTCCTTTTCCACTTTCTTTTCCCCTTTTTGTCGCTTATCTTTTTCCCCCATTCTTTTTTTTTACTTTTCTTCCCCCCCCCCCCCCTACTTGTCCCCCTTTCTTTGTGTTTTTTCCCCTTTCTGTTTTGCCCTTTATATTTTTCTTTTCTATATTCTACCTTTCTTTTTTTTCCTGTCTTTTTTCTGTTCTTTTATCGTGTTTCTTCTTTCTTCTTATTTCTTCTTGCTTCTTTTTTCTTCTAGCTTCTTTTTTCTTCTTGCTTCTTTCTTATATTTCTTTTCTTTTTTTCCCTGTCTTTTGTCTGTTTGTCTGTTCCTTCCTTCCTTCCTTCCTTCCTTCCTTCCTTCCTTCCTTCCTTCCTTCCTTCCTTCCTTCCTTCCTTCCTTCCTTCCTTCCTTCATTCATTCCTTCCTTCCGTCCTTCCTGCCTGTCTGCCTGCCTGCCTGCCTTCTTCCTTCCATCCTTCCTTCCTTCCTTCCTTCCGTCCTTCCTTCCTTCCGTCCTTTCTACCTTCCTGTCTTCTTCTTCTTCTTCTTCTTCTTCTTCTTCTTCTTCTTCTTCTTCTTCTTCTTCTTCTTCTTCTTCTTCTTCTTTCTTCTGTTTCTTTCTTCTTTTTCTACTTCCCTTTCCCTTCTCCCACCATCACCTCCTCCTCCTCTTCTTCCTCCTCCTCCTCCCCCCTCCTCCTCTTTCACCTACTATTAAAACTCCTAGTATAGTAAAGTCCCACAAACACACACACCAAACCAATTGTAAAAATACTCATTGTTGGGCGGATGTTGGTTGATTTTTCTATATACGGTATAAAGTAGCCACTTTCCCACCTACCCTACTCAGTCGGCTCTTACGACATGCATAAGTGGTCTCAGTGTTACTATTCATGGCTTCCCCCGGTAATACATCGCGGCTATGAATCCTAAGAACTAAACATTGAAGCAATGATTTGGTGTAGCTTCGGTGCGTGCTAGTAGCAGATGGTGTTACATTCCAACGTAAAGGCTAAACCATTAGATCTTCGGCTGTTTAATGTATGGCACAAGGTCTTGATCCCACTGTCTGTCTGATAGTATTTGTTTCTCGGTCTCGAAAGGATAAATTTGTAGCTCTTCTGTGGTGCCTCATATTTGTAGCTGAATAGGAAGGTGGGTAAAAAGGTTAATTTATACAGACAGGCAGATGGACCGATTAATAGATAGACCGATTGATAATCAGACAGACATCCAAACAAAACGACAGACAGACAAAAGTTAAAAACAGACCGACACACATACCCTGCAGGCCAACAGACATACTCGGTAGACACATAGACAGAAAGGCAATCAGACGGAAATCAGACAAGTACATAGACAAGCATATGTAACAGGAGATAAACAAACAGAGAGACCTACATAACAATAGTCAAACAGGCAGGCAGCTGGGGAAAGAGAGAGTGGAGGGTAAATAGATACATGCCTAGATAGTCTGGCCAAACGACATGATCCAGACAAGAATATAGACTTAATACCAGCCTCTCTTGGTTGCATGCTATGCTGATAGTGCTGTTCATTATTTTTTGCTTGCTCGCTCGCTTTGAATTCAAGCGTAGTCCATACACACTATTTATTGTAGTGATGGACTGAATTTTGCATGTGGGATAGTTTTCTCTATTAACATTGTCCCTCGCCATCAGGCGAACCCACTCCGACTTCAGAGGTACTTGTAATTAACGTCCCCAAGTCAAGGACACAGGTCAACAATTTAGTCCAGCTGTCCGGTGTAGGGGTTGAACACCTAACCTCGGCATCAGCACACCGGATGTTTAAGAACACGCGTTCTTATCTATTCGGCCATGCTGACCTGCGCTGCTCATTGTGATAGTGATGTTCATTATGGTGCTGTTGATTATGATGATGTTGATGATAGTAATGATGATGCTGATGATGCTGATGTTGATTGTGATAATCATGATGTTGATTATGATGATGATGATGATGTTGCTGTTGATTATGATTTGGTACTGGTGATAATGGCGCCGTAATTAATTCAAAATACCCTGTTGAAATGTTCTATATCACAGAAACGTCAGTATAGGTCAGTATAACCGAAGAGCGCCTCCTATTAAACTACCTGTGTGCTGATGGTGAGGAACCGGGTTCAGCTCCTACACCGGTTGGACTAAGTTGTTGACTTTTCGACCTTGACTTGGGGACGTAAATTACAAGTATCTCAGAAGTCGGAGTGGGATTGCCTGATGGCGAGGGACACTGGTAATAGGGAAAGCTAGCCCACACGCGACCAATTTGTCGAATACGCTCTAGTTCAAATCAATCAATCATGTGCCATGCCGGAAAGATGGGCGGTCATGACACGCCATTTCACTCGATCACCACAGTCGTTGATCAGCTCAGTGTCCCTGTCTCGACCATGCCATGTGGCCAAGCCATCCAGGTATTTACTTCTCGGTCTTCCCTTTAGTCTTTTTCCCTTCGATCTTGCCAGTTGTTACCAAGCTCTCCAATTCAATTCTTCTCATAACATGTTCAAAACATTTTGACTGTCTATGTCTAATTTCTCTAATCAATATAAGATTTTCATTTGTCTCCTGTAGTACTTGGTCAATGGGTTTTCTGTCTGTCCATTGTATGCTTTGAATTTTCCTCAGAAACCACATTTCTGCAGCCATCAGATATTTTTCAGCTTGACTGCGCATTGTCCAAGTTTCACATCCATATAAAAGTACAGGCTCTATGTAGCATCTCAACACTGTTTTTCTCGTTTCAATTGACATCTTTTTATTGGTCAGTATGTTTCTCATCTTGCCAAGGCTACTTTCGCCATGGCGATTCTTGTTCTAATCTCTTCAAGGCATCTCCCATCAGATGTTATGACTGTTCCGAGATAATTGTACCGATTCACTTGTTGAAGAATATTCCTGTCAACGTCTCAGAACTGGAGGATAGCTTAGACTAGGGTTCAGACAGGATGAAGTGCACTCACAGAACAAACATAACTCTCTGTTCGTACATTATCAATCTAATTTATTATAATGTCGATTTGACGAACAGCCGTCTCGCACTCCTTTCAGAACATATCACATACACGTAGACAGGTGTTAGTCAGATATGACTGAGCTACCGTATAACAGTAGACGGTACTACCTGGTTTCTGTTAGCGCTGAACGTTGGGCGGCGCTTACCAAACCTGACACCCCACATTGTGCCAACGGCTTCGGGCGGAAGAGCGCAATTGGGAGCGTTCAAGCCTTACCCTGGTACGAGGAAATGCAAGCTAAAGACAAAATGTCATGGCAGGGCAGACCAGGCCCTAAGCCTTGGTTGGCGACTGGTCTAGGATCGAAGCTCCTACAAGCGGACAGTTAGAGCATTGCTTTGCTGATCCGGCAGCTTCTGCAGCTTGTCTTGTTCCAGATGTAGGGGTGTTACCTTTCCTCTGGAGTAAACTAGGCAGGCCGAGAGAGGGATCATGCTGCATGGGCAACACATGATCTCTATATTTTAGCCCAGGCTTTGTGCTATGGAGAGGCAATAACTGCATCCCTGGTCTTAACTGGTCTCGATAGTTAAAAGTTATTATGCCTTTTTAAAGCACAAACTATCGTCTGTCAAGACGGCAAGGTGCCAATGAATGAATGAGAACATTATAGCATCTGTCTATCATAACCAATCACAGTATCTAAAGTAATCTCTAATGAACTTTAGTAAATGGTTCCTAGAAGCTAAACCCTTCCACTCCGTCCGATGTCCAGTCGCAGTCTGAGCCCTGGCTTGCGTCCCGTGAACACGGAGTGCTGGTGCACTCGAGCACCCCGTGATCGAGGCTTCTCACGCTTCAGGTGGGTTCAAGGGTTTAACTGCGCAGTAGAGGATTTGACCTCAAATGTTCGGACCCCGAACATTCGGACTATTAGTTGTTGAGGCGTAGCCTATTTCCTTAGTTATATTCTTTTTGAGACCTTGACAGGGCCTCCCTTCTCCCCCCTTTTCAGTGGGTATCAAATGTTTAAATTAGTCTGAACTAATTATGTCAAGGGATTACAGGAATAGATCTCTGAGGTAGTAATTCAGTGGATACGAACTCTATATTATGTATATTATTGCACTGGCAACTCATGTACCTTACATATTACGAACAAACGAACGAACGAACGAACAACCTTTATTTTCAAAGGGTTAAGAATTGAGCACGCAGGCCCGTCTAACATTCTGCCCTTCTATCACTCTCTTTCATACATTATTTCATTCACACATCATTCAAGGCTAACAGAGAACAACAACAATATAAAGGATATGCATTATAAAGGCATGGGCAAAATGCGAACATCAAAACTACACGACACAGTAATATTAGATAATGGTCTGACACTTGTTAGCCATGTGGAATATACTGGCCTACCAAAAGGGGACTGGCTGCTATACTAGGGTTTTGTTATTGTTATTATTATCTCTATTATTAAGGGGGAAGGTAATCCATATTGAGATAGTGTTCGAATAATTTGCGATTATATGAAAAGGGATTGGTGATGTCTTTGATTTCTTGTGGAAGATTGTTCCACAGCTGAGCTGCAGAGTACGTTAAGCTTGTTTTGTATAAGTCAATCCTAGGCTTCGGAATGTGTAATATATTTAAACGTTTACTGTGTCTAGCATTATATTTAAACAATGGCCAAAGGTAATTTGGGGCATTCCGATGCAGGATTTTGTGAATTAGTTTAGCTTTATTGAAAAGCAGGCGTTTACGGAGTGGTAGTAACTGAAGGCGTTTATACAGGCTAGGATTGTCAGTTAAATGTTTGCTATAAATTAGACTCAATGCCCGTTTCTGGAGTGAGTAAAGACTCTTGGTGTTGAATTAGAACAACCGTCCCAGATCGTAGAGCAGTAGTCAAAGTGTGTCTGTATATGAGAAGTATAGAATAGTTGATAAAGGGTGGTTGCTGAAGGTCTTCACTCCCTTCCCATTCTTAAATTCCACTATCCAGACCGAAGTTCCCTGACGACTCATGTTAGCAAATGCAACTGCGTCCTTCTCATGTGTCCGAAATGACACCCAGGATAATGATCTCTTTTCACAGAGTATCATCAAAGCAAGTAGCTTTGGCTCCTTTAAGAATATTGCAAACCCTTGCCCCTTCATGTGTACTTGTATACACTTTTACTTCCGTATGTTGCATGTAGTGCTTAATATATGAATACTTAGTTTTCATCGACTCATTGCTGATGTCCCTGTTATCCTGCTAGTGTATACTACTCTCCCTTTGATTCGTATATAAAAGTGTATGTGAAGTTAACTGTTTTTGATAAAGTATTAAGAATGTGTGTGTAAACTAATGTGTTAAATGTGTGTGATGGATGTGTAGTGTTTGTAGTGTTTTAGGTTTTTCTAAGTGTCACGAGCTCGAATTTCCGTAGTCTTGATTTACAGAATATGTGTAATTCATGACCGGGATTTTAGAGCGGTGATTCTGAGAACAACCTATTAGCTATGTTGTATTTATCTAAACACTATAAAAATTTTATGACACGTTTCACAGTTTACATCAGACACAGACAAATTACAATAGAACCGTTGTGCGTACAATTTGTACGCTATGTACATCATTCCTTCATTTATTTCAGTCACACTCTGTTTCATTCGTCTTTCACTCAATCATGGTATTTGTTAAAATATACAAGTTAAGTTTAAGGTGAAAGTAGTCGCCCTTGGAATTTGGCGATATTTGAAAAATGTAGTAAGAAAATTGGTACTGTTTGTACCGACACGAACATGGTGGTTTACAATTTAACTTGAATGGTTTAGAAACAATTAATGATTTAACAAAAAAGGTATTGTAATCATCTATACATGTATGATGCAAAATTTATGGGAAAATTGGCATGTTTATACATTTTGACAAAATAATAATTAAATAATGTGTTTATGAATTAACTAAAAGTAAACTTATTAATTTCTAAGTAATTAACTCCATCGGTGATCCTAGAGTTGTCGTTCCTTCATCTTGTGTGTAGATGGTCCTGTCACAGTTAATAGATAACGTAAATGTGTTACAGTTCGTGTAGTCCTTTCACCCATGCGATGGTAATGAATACATGTAGGTGAATACTGTGCAATTGTCCTGTTTCCTTCCATGAGAATCGGTTGGTTGTTGGTACTCTGACTTTATGATACGTAATAACAATGTCATATAAGAGTGACGTTTCCATAGTGACTGTCGTTACTTTAAATGTTGTTTCATTTCGCACACTCTGATACTGTTCATCTGCTGTAAATAATTAGGCTGCTGAATGCGGATGAGTGTGGAAATACACTGACTGTTATGCGTTCTAATAAAACTTTATCACAGGTTGTAATATGGCATACTGGTTGAGTAGTTGGTGTTACTCAGCTGGTGTGTAAGGTAATCTTGATAGAATGTCAGGTATAAAATTAGTGGAGCCCTTTATATGTTGTATTTCAAAATCGAAATCTTGCAAAATTAAAGACCAGGGGCAACTCTGTTGTTTTTGGCTTTACCGTCCTTTATCACCAGCAATGGCGAATTATCTGTCTGGACTAAGAAGTGGCAACCTCGTAGGAATCTTTGTTATTTCAAAACACAATATACCAAACTAAGTGCTTCCAGTTCAGCTGTGGAATATCTGGTCTCAGCTTTTGTCAATTTGCGACTCATATAGAGGATAGGATGATTTATTCCATCATATATTTGCATCAAACATCCTCCGATAGCGACAGTACTGGCATCTGTGGTCAATATAAATTGAGAATGTAAATTTGGTAATCGAAGAATAGGTGGATTTGAAAAAAATGGATTTCAATTTATAAATTGCATCTTCTAAACAGATACTCTTACAATTCCAAATAATATACAATTGTATGATAGATGTAATAATAGTCCTAAACAATGTAAGAGTGGATATGAATTTACAATAGGCATGTATCAGAATTATATCACCAATTTTGCACCAATAGGAGTCAATGAACTGTATCATGGTTTTTTCCATTTCAATATGGCGCAATGTTGACTGATATATGAGTGAGATGATGATTATGATGGATAGTTGGTTTGTTCTCAAGATTGTGGTCAGAGATATATTTTGAAAGATAGGCAGTGTTGTTGCAAGTTGTGTCGATAGCAAAAGTAGCAAAAGTGTCAGTAGTTTGCCTATGTCAGTTCTACTATTTGGTGAATGTGAGTGAAGTGTTCCATTGGTTGCTTTGTGTGTTTTAATGCAATTGTCTGCTAGACTGATAGGTGGTGAGGTTGTTTCAACTTTGTTGATTGTTTTCGTGCCGATGGGTGTTGAGAACCCTCGTTTGTTGTCTTTGTTTATGCGATTAAGCGGTTTGTTCGTATGCGGTCGTTTGCGCTTATGATTTCGTCTAAAGTTAATTGTTTGTGTAGTCTTATTTGCATGCTGTTTGTCTGCATGATAGTTATATGGTGATGTTATCTTGGTATCTGTACAACTTTCTGCAGATATGTTCGTTATCTCGGTTTTTCTTTTATGCATTATTGCAAGATGGCAAATTTGGGTGGAACACGTGTAATGACACTTGTTTGTTATCAGTAGTACTTTGTCAATGATAGTGTCCCTTGTAAATTTTGTTAGTATTTCTGGTTTCTGATTTTTATCTCGCCTGACATCATTGTTGATTGATTCAGGGGAAACAATTTCTATAGATTCATTAAGCTGGTCGTTGTGGGTTTTATCTGTTGCTGATCTCGTAACTACGTTACAGTTTTTTGTCGTCTGTCGTTCAGTTGCAGGTTTCGGTTTTTGTAGGTGGATAGTACCCTCAGTTCGATGTTTTATTAATATGGTATTTTTTATTAATTGAGCAGCTCCCGTGTCGTACACCTCGGATACTTCGTTAAGAAATTCGTCATTGGTGGTCTCCCTTGTACTTTTGGCAGTTGGAGAATCGACACTTTGTTCCACTGTCGTGGGATTATTGCTTGATGTTTGTTTGCAATTGTCTAGCTCTCATTTTTGAATTTCTTTTTGAGAACAGGCTTTTACGTTGGGCAGATTCCCAACAATTGTATCTGCACATGGGTTGTGCACAACGGCACATAGCACGAGTCCTGACATAAATGGTGTTCGAATTTCGGTCCATGCTAGGGGATGTTTTTCAACTGTGCCTGCAAATGTTCGACATGTCACATAGTCATTTGTATAGTCACTGTTCTTGACCAATGTCTTCCTTATTCCAATAAGGGTCGAGCCGCTATCGCACATTGCAGTACATGGTTGGTTATTTACAAACCCATTCACAAATTGCAGTTTGCCTTTTGATGACAACTCGGTATTGGCCATCTCATTTGATATTGGGATGGTATGGCCACATTCAAGGGTTGTATCTCGTTGGAACTTTTTGCATGTATTACACCCGTCATAATCGAATATATCAATGAGTTCTAAGGCGTTAGCCATTTCATTTTCACTCTCATTTGCACTCTCACATTGATTTACATTATCAATTTCGTCCTCACTAGAGGAGTCTACTAATACTGCATTGGCTTCTTTTAATATTTTACGTCCTCTACAAATTGCTGAATAGTGGCCGTAACTTTTGCAAACAAAAACAACATTTAACAGATCATCTGAAGCTATTTCTTTTGTTTGTTTGTTTTTTGCTTTTCCACCATCATTTTGAGGTGGTGACTGTAAGTCGGTGATTGGTCACACGTCGCATATTGTTCGTGTGATAATTTACAGTATTCGCAAGGCATGCATTTCTGTTTGAGTCTATACTTATTTTCAGATGATCTAAATTTATTTTCAGATGGTCTATCTTTGTTTATGTTATTGACAGCAGCTACCTCATTCTGACTCGCATTCAGAAGGAAAATATCACGGTTTGCTGTATAGAATGCAGAACCTTTTTTCTCGACCTCTTCGATTGTTTGGCAGTCGCTCTGTTGAAAAAATTTCGAAAATGAGGATGGTATTGAGGAAATGATTTTGTTAGTTACCATGAGATCTCTTAATTTGTCAAAGTTATTGTTGACTTTTGCTGCTGAGATCCATTTACTGAAAATATCTTGAACTGATGAAACATAATCTATGAACGTTTGGTTTGGTTTTGGACATAGTTTTGAGATTGATTATGTGGTTGTTTCGGGATTTGAAATTTAAATATTGAGCACAACCCACTACTGGCATCGCCGATCGCATTCTGGTATGAACCTAAAGCCTATACACGTGAATATGGAAGCACTATACTCGAGTTTCGCCCTCATTTGAGCCTCAGTAGTACATATCCCTGACCGGATCCGGAAACAGTCCCGGATCACGCGTGTGAAGCGGGTGTGTAACCACGCGGCACACACTGGACACAAAAAATTATCACAACAGAATATCACAACGCTACCCATCGTAGGCTATGCTCAAGATTGCCCAATCGCCGCGACCTACGTCCGTCAATCGATGGGACCCGAACGATCACGACTTCCCACTGGTAAGGACACCAGGCCTCCTAAATCCGTGGATAGGCCTTAGGTTCATACCAGAATGCGATCGGCGTTGCCAGTAGTGTGTTGTGCTCAATATTTAAATTTCAAATCCCGAAACAACCACATAATTCATTTATTATTGCTCACTGGATGTAGGAGGCCTGGTGTTCCTTGCCAGTGAGAAGTCCTGATCGTTCGGGTCCCATCGATTGACGGACGTCGGTCGCGGCGATTGGGCAATCTTGAGCATAGCCTACGATGGGTAGCGTTGTGATATTCTGTTGTGATAATTTGGTGTGTCCAGTGTGTGCCGCGTGGTTACACACCCGCTTCACACGCGTGATCCGGGACTGTTTCCGGATCCGGTCAGGGATATGCACTACTGACGAGCTCAAATGAGGGCGAAACTCGAGTATAGTGCTTCCATATTGACGTGGATAGGCCTTAGGTTCATACCAGAATGTGATCGGCGTTGCGAGTAGTGGGTTGTGCTCAATATTTAAATTTCAAATCCCGAAACAACCACATAATCAATTGATTATTGCTCACTGGATTTAGGAGACCTGGTGTTCCTTGCCAGTGAGAAGTCCTGATCGTTCGGGTCCCATCGATTGACGGACGTCGGTCGCGGCGATTGGGCCATCTTGAGCATAGCCTACGATTGGTAGCGTTGTGATATTCTGTTGTGATAATTTGGTGTGTCCAGTGTGTGCCGCGTGGTTACACACCCGCTTCACACGCGTGATGCGGGATTGTTTCCGGATCAGGTCAGGGTTATGTCCTACTGCTGAGCTCAAATGAGGGCGAAACTCGAGTATAGTGCTTCCATATTCACGTGGATAGGCCTTAGGTTCATACCAGAATGCGATCGGCGTTGCCAGTAGTGGGTTGTGCTCAATATTTAAATAGTTTTGAGAATTGTAGTTGGTATCCTGCTGTATCTAACGAAAAATGCTGCATAATTCTACCTTTAAGATAATCATAATCAGTTATCATATGCTGTGGGATCGTTTCAATAACTTTTAATGGTTCTAACGCTAAATTTCTCATGTAGATCATGGGGCAATCTGTTTTGGGGATTTTGTGGTAGGCCATGATGCACTCGAAGTTCTCGGACCATGCACTCACTAACTCGCCTGAACAGAATGGCTTAATTAACCCTTTGTACTTATTGTACTTCTGTTCTTCTTCTTTGCTTTTCAACTTGTTGACTGACATTTCCATGTTTGAATCAACCTCTAGTTCTTTCACTTTTAATTGTGTTTGTGAATCAATTTATTTTTGTGTAAGTGCTCCTTCAATTTCTAATTTTTTGGTTTCAATTTCTAATTTCTTAGTCTCTGCGTCTAATTCTGCTTTTCTGTTGGCCGCTTCGATTTCTGCTTTTCTGTTGGCAGTGTCTATTTCTAGTTTCTTTTGTTCCCTTTAAGCTGCACGTTCTTCCCTCGCTACATTTTTTTCGTGAGTTTTCTGACTCCATTCCGCCATTTTATCTTCTGTAAATCCTAATTTAATTCCTAACTCTATGCACTTTTCCAGTGTCGACATAGTTAAGTTTTACTGATGTTAATTTTTTGGAAATTAACTCCCTTAGAAAAATATTTCAAGTTAGAAAAATTTTCTTATGTCCCTTACTTTTACTTCTCGTATTGAATTACGTATTTCTTATTCAGACACAAAATTTGCATGTACATATACAATATATCAAAACATAAAATTTACATGTGAAAAATATGAGTATCGTTTAGAGATACATTCTATAAATTACTTAAGGGACTTAGCTGATTGAATGAAGTCTTGGCTGTACTATCGCTGTTCGGTTCTCCGAGCTGTTAACTTCTGATCGGAGAAAAATTACATACACATCCTTCTCATGGAACAATCTGATGTTGGATGGGAAGATATTAGTATTTTGTCACACTTTGTCATGTCAAGTCACTGTCATGTTAATGGAGAGTCTCAACATTGTAACGTTACGCTTCTAGAGAAAGATAGACAGAACAGATATTCAGAAGAACAATTGTCACTTGTCTAAACTTTGTCGTGTGTAATTTTAAATTTTTACTTGGCAAAGCCAAGAACCGTCAATCTATTGATTTTAGTTTCTACATGGTAAACTTATAATATCTAGTTTCTTGGGCTTGCCAAAACGGATTCGAGCCCCCAAGTATTCCTGTCAACGTCTCAGAACTAGAGGATAGCTTAGACTAGGGTTCAGACAGGATGAAGTGCACTCACAGAACAAACATAACTCTCCGTTCGTACATTATCAATCTAATTTATTATAATGTCGATTTGACGAACAGCCGTCTCGCACTTCTTTCAGAACATATCACATACACGTAGACAATGCATTTGACAAGTTATACATTATAAAATCTGTCTATCATAACCAATCACAGTATCTAAAGTAATCTCTAATGAACTTTAGTAAATGGTTCCTAGAAGCTAAACCCTTCCACTCAGTCCGATGTCCAGTCGCAGTCTGAGCCCTGGCTTGCGTCCCGTGAACACGGAGTGCTGGCGCACTCGAGCACCCCGTGATCGAGGCTTCTCACGCTTCAGGCGGTCTCAATGGTTTAACTGCGCAGTAGAGGATTTGACCTCTTGATTCTCGAATGTTCGGACCCCGAACATTCGGACTATTAGTCTTGTCTCCCTTGTTGAAGCGTAGCCTATTTCCTTAGTTATATCCCTTTTGAGACCTTGACAATTCCCATTTACTTGTATATTACATTGTGATATTTCGTTCTTCCTAGTAACGACCATCATCTGTATCTTTTTACAATTTAATTATAATCCCAGTTGTTCACTGCGTGCAACAACCGCATTTACTAATTGTTGCAGATCCTGCTCATTGTCTGCAATCAATACTGGATCATTTGCATATCTAATGCTATTGATGTTTCTTCTTCCAATGCTGATTCCATTTATATCTTCTACATTTCTTATAATATTTTCATTGTATAAGGGGGAAAAATAGATCTGGAGACATTACACATCCCTGCCTAACACCTCTCTTAATAGGCTGATATTGTACCACTTCATTATCAGTCCTTATGACAGCTTGACTTGCGATGATCTGTCTTTAAGCGAATCATAATGAACTAGGCACTTTTAAAGAAGATTGCTGTTGCTTTCCTTCTTGGCAGTGACCATACTGGCCAGTGACCGAAGCCATTGTCTCGTGACAGAGATCGTCTGCCTACCGTCGCGAAACTTGAGACCATAACCAACAACTTTCTGTGGGCTGCCCTCATAATTTCATCCACCGCTTGCCTTCCGTGGCATCATTTGAACACTTCCAGTAAACGAATACGAAATAACACCACATAATCCACATGAAAACGCTAAAACAGCGTCGTCCCGAAGAATAAACCATTTTACCGGAAGAACTAGTTCAAAGTGAGCGAAAAATAAACAAAGAAATGATGATTAAATATTTTTTTTTTTTACTCACCTGTTTGTCGTGGTCTCGGCGAATGAACTGTGTTGCAAGAACTAACGCCACATAAAGCAGGACAGCAAGACACGTCAGCAGAGCTGTCAATGACAGTATCAGTGCCAGCCGCTTACAGCCTCGACTAAGACATAAAATAACATAATTTCATTCACATCTGCATAACGGCTGTAACAAGAAACAATGACATTTTCTTGTCCAAACAGCATTATTGGATTCATGTGACAGTTATACTGAGTGAGCTAACAAAATCAGTGACGTTTATACTGGGGACATCACTGCAGATATAGACAATAAGTTAAAAAGTTAACGAAAGGAGAGGAAGAACATTACAGTTTAATAGTTAAGTTTGGTACTAATTTTTCTTGTTCCATAAATCTGATCAGTTTTTGCAATATATTTAATTTTTTGTCCTATTAGCTGATGTTTTCATAAGTAGTCTTTGCATCTTAGTGTCGTTCACAACAAGCTGCCTGCTCGTTTCTCCTGTCCAATGAATACTCAATATTCGTCTCTAAAACTGCCTTTCTATTTCAAGGGATCTTGAAGCTCCTGAACTAACTGCCCCGCTGTGGATTTGGGAGAGCGCATTTTGACTTATCCCGACTTACTGGGTTCGAGGTCAGCCGCAGACGATTTGGGAGCAGCTCGCTTTACTTCGATTTCTTCTTCTTTTGCGTTCATCCGGAGTTGTTTTTTTTTCCGGACGTGACTGCGTTGTGACTGTTTACAGCAGAGCTGCGTTCTTGCGCCGTTAGGCCGACACATCCGACTTCTGCGAGCATTTGTTAACCTTCCCGGGGGTTTTGTAAGACGTTTGACTTTCACTGTTGTGGTGTTATCCCCCATCCCAGCTGTTGAATTTAGAACAGCCGAAGACATAACGGTCAGCCCACAAGGGAAGGCAGGGGCAGGCCATGGGCATTCCCCGACATCCAAGGAGGCTTCCATAATTGCAGAGCCTATACATAGCGCTCTGGTAATGGGCTCACCCAAGGAATCGTCACGTCCTGCACATTGCTGCTTAGCCACAATTCTGTATATCCCCCCCCCCCCCCCCCACAGGCTGTTCCTTCGGAAACCATAAGAATTCAGTCTGCATATAACATCCACACAGTGAGCTTTCGATTTGGACTTTCCACGTAATGGATTTGCTATCCAAGCAATATTCCATTTCATGCCTCTGTGACGCTTTTGGTACCAACATGTCTGTGGTATGAAGTTTGGCAGTCTAAATACTTTCTCATCTGCTCCCCACATTGTACCAGCATTGTTTTTCATGATTGCCGTTCTTTGCTTTGCTCTTGTTCGATTTTTCTCAACCTGTGTCTTCTATGTCAGGCGACGATCAAAGGTGACTGCTAGATAGTTTGGATTTTATTCATGGCGCAATATTTTTCCATTCAATACCAGCTTAGGTTGCTGAGTTATATTTGAGAAGGAGAACACTGTGCATATTGTTATCTCCTCACTTATCTTCACTAGCCATGATTTCGACCAGTCCTATAGTGCTAATAAGGCTCGCTGTATTCTGCTGTTAGCTGTACTGATATATTCTTCAAATGTCCACATGACTAGGTCATCTGCAAAGGAGGATGTGTGTACTCTGGCTGGAAAAGTTTCCGTGATGTAATTTATGTACGCTAGGAATAATTTTGGTGAAAGAACTCCTCCTTAGGGGACACCTTGCTCCAACAGCATCATTTTGCTGGTTTGTCTTTGTACTTTTGTCCTGGCAGTTCTGTTCTCAAGGTAGTGGCTTATCCATTTGTACATTTTCCCACAAAGATGTATTGTTTGCAGTTTTACTGTCAGTCCTTCCTTCCATACTTTATCAAATGCTTTTTCTAAATCTATCCAGACCTCTAGTGTGTGCTTTTTCTCTTGGAAAGCATCCTCTATTTCCTGAGCTTTATAGGTTATTTGATCTTCAGTGGATCTTTACTTTCTGAATCCTGCTTGGTGTGGTGTTAAGAGTTGGTTTTCTTCCAGATGCCATGTTAGCCTGCCATTGATAATGCGTTCCATTAATTTTCCTACACAGTTAAGTAGACTGATAGGTCGATAACCATTTTGTTTTTGCAGGTCTTTTCCTTTCTTGGGACTGGTATTAGTATAGCTTCCTTCCATGCCCGTAGGATTATTCCTCTCTTTCAGCTGTAATTTAGGACTGTTACACATAGTTTCTTTTGTTTTTGCCTTAGTGCCTAGTCCCATTAGCATTTCATTCGTGAGTCCATCCTTTCCTGTGATTTCTTCTTTCCTAGGGTATTCATTGCCTGTTTCATTTCTTCCATTGTTAGATTTGCCATCATATATTCTGCTGCTGTTTCTGTAATACTATGATGTGTCTGTTTATCTGTGATTGCTTTCTTCTGTCCGGTTGTAATATTAATGTGGCTTGCACTAGCATAGTGTTCCATTAGTGCATTTGCAGCCTTTTTTTCCAGTAAGTAAGGTGTTTCTTTGTTTAAGTGTTATTTGTTTGTTCCTGGGTCCTTTATTGTTCACGGCTTTCACTAGTTTCCATAGTTTATTTCCATTCCTGTCAAAGTTCAGATTTTCTGCTTTTCCCTCCAACAATCTCTTGTAGTTTCATTTACTGTTCTTTTATATTTGCATAGATGGCTTTTAGAGAGATTTTCGCTTCAGTTGTTTTTTCTCTCTCTGCTGTCTTCCTGGCATCTTGAACCTTGTCTTCTAAAATTTCTAGTTCTGCAGTCCAGTGTGGTTTGTAATTTTTCCTCGCTTCTCTTGGAATAGACTCAGTGGCCGCCTGTATTATTGCTTTGTTTAGACTTTCCACCATTTGCTTCATGTTGCCATATCGTGTATTTATGTTTTAGAATGGCAAATATGTCCCAATCTGCTCGTTTGTAATTCCAGTGAGGCACAGTCTTTTGCTCCTGTAGAACATACTCCATATTGATTACAAGCTTGATTGGTTTGTAGTCACTACCTGCTAATTGGTCCAGCTCATGGCGATCGATTTTGTGGAGGATGTCTCCTGTGCAGAAAGCTAAGTCTGGAGTAGAAGTGGTAAGCCATCTTCTGGAGTAGAAGCTTGGTGTGTCATCCGCTTTCTTGAGTAGATGGAGATTTGAATCTATGTCCAAGTCATCCATTTCATCTCGCCTTTTGTCAGTATCTGGGTATCCCCATCTTAGTGAAAGGCTATTAAAGTCTCCGACAATAATGCAGTTTGTGTCAGTTATTTTCATGTTATATATAAAACCTTCCTAGACGTGACTATAATACATACATACCTTGATTGTGATTCAGTCTGCAAAGTGCCCTTACCAAGTAATTTTACTTCTGCTTCAGCGATATGGTCTTGTTTCTCCTAATGGAAGATTCGGAACAAAAATGTATCTGGCATTACTCGCATACCAAGGAGCGACTGTGTTGGGGGGTAGTTACTGGTGAGAGATAGAGGTGAAGTTTGGGTAGAACAACAGACACCACGAGACTGGGGAAACGCCATAATTATCACAATTTGGAAAAACAAAGGCAGCAAAAGAGACTGCACACAATATAGAGGCATTTAATTGTTGAGTCATACTGGGAAAATATTTTGCAAAATGTTTGAAAAAAGATTGCGAACTACTTTATAACACCAGCTAAGTGAAACACAACTTGGATTTAGGAAAAAGAAAGGATGCACAGATGCCATTTTTTCTCTTAGACAACTTATAGAAAAATCAATCGAATTCAATGAAACACACTACTTAGCCTTTGTCGACAAAGAAAAGGCATTCGATAGAGTAGATACAAACACTCTGTGGGAAATCCTTAACCAATATAGAGTGAGTACACATTTAAAAAACCTATGTAGAAGTTTATACAACAACAGTGAATGCATAGTGAGAGCAACTGGAGGACACTCAGAACCCTTCACCATAAGATCTGGAGTACGACAAGGTTGTGTCCTGTCCCCTCTCTTGTTCATAACATATATAGACAACATATGTAAAGAAACCAGCCAAGCAGAGACAGCAAGAATAGCACATGACGAGAACACAGAAGAAGAACCATCTGCAAATCTAACCATTAGAGAACTCCTTTTTGCGGACGACCAAGCACTAATTACAAAATCAGAAGCTGAATTACAATACCATATGAAGAGTCTAAACGAAATGTGTATGGAACATAACATGAAAATTAGCACAAGCAAAACAGAGGTAGCGACTATAACTTGATGTGGATGTTCGTCCATCACGAATGACGAAGACCATTCATTCATTGCATCTGTTGATTTGATGAAGAACGAATGACTTGCGCTTTAGTTTGGATTATAGCGAGGTTGTGGTCGCGCAACTCTATCGACCTCGCTCTCTCGTCTGCGCCCATCTGATTCCAGTGGCGAGCATGTCAAGACGACTTGAGACGGACCCAGATGCTGTGGACGTTAGGCTGCCACGGCCAGTTATCCCTGTATATATTGGCTCTCGAGATCCTCGTGCAAACAGCCCTTCCGTCAATTCCTGTAATTTTCAATTTTAAGACAAGCGTAGCGACAAGCGTAGCGACAAGCGTAGCGACAAGCGTAGCGACAAGCGTAGCGACAAGCGTAGCGACAAGCGTAGCGACAAGCGAATGAGCGTATGATTACTGATAGGATCAACTAGATATCCATCGCCGAGACGGACTGACCGCCAGGACAGACCACATACACATGCGAGCGAGAAACTGCCCACAGAAGATATTTCTCGTCTAAGTTGCGAACAAATCTCCCGATTTACGGCTGAGCCTCATCAGCTCGCAATGCATCTGGCCACTGACAGGACAGACGTTCATGCACACGCAAGCCAAGAGTAGCATCGCTAAAGCGCGCCCGCCCGGTACAAGGTGATACATGCAAAACCACTGGATGCCTACCAACGAGCTTTCAAGCTACGCCGGCAGGACTGACCGAAAAAAAAAGAAGCTATACCAGCTTACTGACTTCAGGCCCACTACTCATCGAGAGAGAGAGAGAGAGAGAGAGAGAGAGAGAGAGAGAGAGAGAGAGAGAGAGAGAGAGAGAGAGAGAGAGAGAGAGAGAGAGAGTGGGCGCTTATCGAGACTTTGTCGAACCGTCGTACAAATTTTGCTCTTTTGCCCGCTCAAACCACCACCCTGGCTGCACGATGCGGTTACATTCTCGAAACGCCTGACTCGCTAACTTGCGTTGGCTGGGAAGATCCCATTTTGGTGCACCTCACACAGCCATACGAGACAACGAACGTTAGACGCGGAACTGATCTTGCGAACCAGACCAGCTGTCAGAGTCTAGAATACGACGGTGATGCAGTGACATCGTTACGCCCGCCAGGCGACTTAGTTCCCAGCAGGGATGCAGTAACTTCGTTACGCCGCCAGGCGAGTAGTAACTACCTGCCTGCAAGATTGCTGGCTGACGAGCGACCAGCGGTCAGGCAAGGACGACGCAAGACGCACGCATGCCTCGTGAAGCCACCTCAGGTGGGAGGCAAGTTGCGAACTAGCGGCAGACAGCTCTGGGACTTCGACTCGACCGGACGCATGATGAGAGAAAGGCGTTGTGTGGTTTCTGTGCCTGAAAGTCGAGTGTCTGGACATCTTGAGAGTTAGACTTGTGAGCTGTATTGTGGATGTAAGTGTATTGAAGTATCAAGTATATATTGTTGTGATCATCGTACTGTATATGATCTGTAAATAAATCCATTGAACGGTGTGTCGTTGAGTCTTACGTCAAATCACGTTGTACTTGTACTGTCTCACATGTGTTAGGTTAGCGAGCCAAGTTTAAGACCCTGACATGTGTGGACGTGGTGGCATTCGTCCGGCTTTGAGATGAACATTTAAACATTTAAAACTAGAGTTTGTGAACTTACAGTTTTGTCAAACTTTTGGTACATGTAAATGTGATTGTTGAAGGCTCATTTTGATAAATTACTACATTATTTAAACATGTGTCAGACTAAATGTAAACGTACAGTGCATACATATTGTTTCATCTTGTAAGCGTGTAAAACATTTGTGATTTGTGAAACTTGTCACCGTTTTGACCTTGTCGACATTGTGATCTTGTCGCCATTGTGACCTTGTCGCCATCTTGTAAACTTGATGTCTATGTCCTTACTGAATGTCATCTTGATGTAAGTGATGTGTCATCAATGTTGTAGAGTGTTGAGATATTTGTAGATTGTCTTTGTGAGTTGAGTTGTGGAACGCAGAAAGTTTTGGGAAGAGAAAGTGACTTGTGTTTTGAAAAAAAAAATTGTTGACAGACAAACTTACGACCTACAATTACACTCAACGCCATACAAACCTAATCAATACTTAGTGACAAGCAGGCACACATAACAAATAGACGCTAATTTATTTCCTCCAAAAACAAAGCAGGTTTTCCGTACCATCCGAAACCTTGCCGTAGAGGTCATTTGTGTTTTCGAAGTAGCGACCCTACAGTTCCTAGCCCGATTTCCAACCGTTCTTCACCGCATCCAGGGCACTTGAGTATATTTTTCTTTTCATATACTTTAAGGATGCAATTTTAGGCACGTATTGTCAATAGAAGTCAATTGTAAATTGTTCATTACTAACCACTTATAACATATTTTGTGTGGCTGGTATTTCATTGACATTTTCCATCATGTCTTCATTAAATGATTTCATCGATATGGGGATTAAAAGTTGACAGTTGAACAGGTGATGAATTAATGAAGTGGAGTGAGAATAAATACTCTGAATACCTACTAGTACAGGAGAAAGCTAATGAATGCGATGAAAGAGCAGGCTGCAAACAAGCAGAGCAATTGCTGTGAACTAAGCAAGCAGAGATGGAACGAGAAACAGAATTAAAGAAGGCAGAAATAGCAGCTCAGAGTAAGAGAGAAGAACTGGAGTTACAGTTAAAGATGAAACAACTTGACACTGAGACTGCCATTAACAAAGAGTCTAAGAAATCTGAGAGACTGGAGAAAGAAAACCAGTACAAGAAATATCAAGGTATTGTACGTAATTATACCTCGGGTGACTGCATCGCAGCCTTTACCCAAAATTTTGAAACGTTAATGGAACATTACCAGGTTCCACTGTCTGAATGGAATATTGTTTATATGAGGAGTTTATCAGGGGAACCTCTTAAAGTCATTGAGACCATCCCCAAAGACCTCAGAAAAGATTACCATTATCTGAAATCTAAGATTATGGCACATTTTATGTTAGATGAGGCAGGTTACAGAGAACAATTCAGCAAGTTGAGCCCAAAACCGACTCAAACGTTCTCTGATTACCTCTGCTTAGTCCGAGATATATTTACCAAATGGACTTCAGCAGCTAAAATTGACAAAAATTATCAAAGATTAGAAGATCTGATCATTAGAGATAAAGTCATTTCATCCATTCCATCAGCATTTTCAAAATTTTTGCAAGAGAATGAGTGCACTAGTGTAGATGAGATTGAGAGACGTGGTTCGGCGTATTACACAGCCAACAAACATTGTTTTGCCAGTGAAGCTACTGACATAAATTTTGTAGCAGCGGCTAACTATGACAAACCCTATAGTAGGCAGAAACCTCATAGGCCTACATCTGAGAAGTTTAATCACTGTAATTATTGTAAATTTTCACATCATCAGGGTGAGATGTGCGATAAGAACCCAGGGTATCATACTTACCTACAAAACATGGTAAACAGACAAGATATGGAGCGTAAATCCTTCAGAAATTTGCGTAAATGTTTCCTCTGTAAGGCTTACGGACACCATCGGAAAGATTGTAAAGGTAGGCAAATGACCAACAAAGCAAATGCCGCCTTGTTTGACAGTTCAGCGTCAGATGAAGAACAACCAGAGAAACATCCTGTGAACTCAGCACAGGCTTTTGACATGTTTAGTGCAAATAAATGTACTGTTTGTAACACCTTTTATGAAGATGGTATTTTAACATGCGGTCACGCCATCCCTATTGCCAATGAAGAAGCTAATTTGGTAGTAGATTCAAAAGGCAGGATAAACGTCCATCACGGATACGTGAATGGCAAGTCAGCTACAGTCCTTCGGGACACGGGCAGCTCACTTATTGGTCTGAAGAGAACGTTCATAATGCCTACAGACTATACAGGCAGGCACGTAACATGCAGAACATTCTCAGGCAATATTGAGAAATACCCACTAGCATGGGCATATATTGAAACACCTTTCCTCACTGGGAAAGTAAAGTGCGCTGCATTAACAAACCCAGTGTGTGATGTAATAATTGGAAATTTACCAGAGGTGAATGATAAACCTCATGACATAACATCTCTGTGTATTGATGATAGTATAACATCATCATCAAATGTCATCATTGATAATGTCACACCACCTATTGAATGTATGGTAGCTAATGTAGCACTAACATCTCATGACATCATTGATAACATTGTTCCATCACCATCTGATATCATTGAATGTGTGAACGCAGTAACTAGATCTACTGCTAGAGTGCAAGATGAAAGTAAGCAAACTGAGGCTATACAAATGCTTAGCCCAGTATCACTACCTACTAACACCATGAAGGAAACGTTTGTAACAGCTCAAAAAGCTGATCCTTCATTATCAAAGTATTTTAATCTGATCGGCCAAAAGCCAAAGGTAACCAAGAATGCAAAATGGCATTTTGCTGTGAAAAATGATATCCTCACCAGGTATTATACCAGAGGTGACAACACCACAGAGCAAACTGTTTTGCCAACTAATTATCGCAAGCAAGCCTTACATCTTGCCCACGATATACCTCTTGCAGGGCATATGGCATACGCTAAGACCAGATCAAGATTATTGACCCAGTTTCATTGGCCCAAATTTTGCAATGACATTAAAGAATATTGCAGAAGTTGTGACACCTGCCAGAAACTGGTAAAAAAAGGTAAACACCCACAGGCAAAGTTACAAGTTACTGACTTAGCCAGTCGACCTTTTGAAAAATTATCTGTCGACATAGTGGGCCCTCTTAATCATACAACAACTAGAGGGAATAAATATATTCTAACTGTCATTGATCAATGTAGCCGCTGGCCAGAAGCTATTCCGCTAAAGAACATAACTGCCAATGATATAATGGAAGTTTTCTTCCATATATTTTCTCGGATAGGATTTCCAGATACTATCCAATCTGATAGGGGCACTCAGTTTATTGCCGCATCTACCCAAGCTTTCACCAAAATGTTGGGAGTGAAGCAATGTTTCAATTCCCCGTACCATCCTCACTCTAGTGGAGTAATAGAAAAATTTAACGGGGATTTAAAGCACATGCTTGCAAAAGTAACGCAAGAGCACCCCAATAACTGGGATGTATATCTACCAGCTATTCTTTTTGCTTATCGCGAGGTACCACATTCTAGTACCGGTTTCTCTCCTTTTGAACTTATATATGGTGCCAAACCACGTGGCCCATTGACTATTTATCACCAAATGTTAACTGACTCTACTCCAGTACTTAAACCCATATCATCATACGTATATGTTACATCATTGCGTGAAAGAATCATCAAATCTTGTATTATTGCAAAGAATGCACTAAAATTATCTGGTGCTACTTATAGACAATATGCTGACAAAGGTAACAGGACAATAACATTGACACCTGGACAGGACGTTCTTCTTCTACTACCTAGTGACAGACACTTATTGACTGATTCTTGGCAGGGACCTTTTAAAGTGACGAGACAGATTTCACCTGTAGACTACGAAATCCAAATAAAAGACAAACACAAAATATTTCACATAAATATGCTAAGACCATACTACAACAGAGACAACGAACAAGACGATACGACAGCTTGTACAGTGATAATAGATCATGAAGAGGACGAGGCTAGTGACGAAATTCCAACACCTGCATTAGACACGACAAACTGCTTGAAGGAGATTAAAATCAACCCAAAGTTAACTCAAGCAGAGACAAACAGTTGCAAACAGCTTATACAACATTACAACACCATCTTTTCCAACAACCCAGGACAAACAGAATTAGTACAGCATCACATCACACTCACATCAAACACACCCATAAAATGCAGACCATACACCATTCCATTACATTACAAAGAACATTTACATCAGGAGATCATCAACTTAGAGAAAAACAACATCATAAGACGATCCCAATCAGACTTCTCATCTCCAATGGTCATTGTACGCAAAAAGGACAACACAATAAGACTGTGTATCGACTATCGAAAGCTAAATAAAATGACTGTTCTAGATTTGGAGCCAATGGCAAACGCTGACGATCTACTGACAGAACTGACAGACGCTAGGTTCTTTACGAAGATAGATATGACGAAAGGATATTGGCAGATAGCAGTAGACGAACAGAGCAGACATCTAACAGCATTTGCCACACCTTGGGGACTGTACGAATGGTGCAAACTTCCATTTGGGCTAGTCAATGCCCCTGCCACATTCGTACGTATGACACGACTTCTTCTGGTAGACATTCCAAACATAATTTGCTATATTGACGACATCTGTGTTCACACAGAAACGATGACAGAGCACATTAAGACTTTAGAGCAGACATTTGAACGTATTAGACAGCACGGACTGACGGTAAAGCCTGCGAAAGTAGACATAGCCTACCAGGAAATATCCTTCTTGGGGTACAAAATATCCAATGGCTTTGTCACGACAGACGATAACATTGTGTCCAAAATACTAAAACTCTCACTTCCGACTACTAAAAAACAAGTCAGAAGTTTGTTGGGACTGATAAATTATTACCGGCAGTTCATTCCTGATTTTTCCGAACTGACCGAAGTATTTACTAACTTACTAACAAAAGATAAACCTGAGAAAATTGTAAGCAATGAATGCCTAAAAATTGCATTCCGTAAAGTATTAGCTTGTTTTTCTGATAATAGCTTACATAATCCCATCCTGAAATTGCCCAATCTCCGTTTACCTTTCAGATTGCGGACAGACGCGAGCTCCGTGGCGATTGGAGCAGTCTTGTTGCAAGAGTACAATAACATCCTCCATCCCGTGTACTTCGTATCCAGGAAACTAAAACCCAGAGAACGGGCTTGGTCTATACCTCAGTTGGAAGCCCTAGCTTTAGTGGTGGGTATAACAAAATTGTCTAGATTTCTTCTAGGACGCCATTTCATCGTGGAATCTGACAGCAGCCCGTTGCGATTTATAAATTCAGGTGTACCTTCAAACCATATGGTAGCGCGCTGGTCTCTGAAACTTCAAGATTACAGCTTTGAGGTTCGACATATCCCAGGCAGAACCAACTCAATTGCCGATCTTTTGTCCCGTTGTCCGACCGACCCAGTAAGCACCAATGTCTGAGTGCAGTGTGTACAAATACACTCAGACCGACACAGCCCTTCACCAGTGAATATTTTTTTTCCATTCACAAAAAGCTGTGTAATGTCTACAATGTGATGTGATAGGGGTTACTCCCAATATATATAGTGTTCTTATTTTAGCTAATTCATGTAGTGATTGTCGTGTATAATTGTGTAGTGTGTGGTAGAAAGCGAACGTTATTAATTGTATATATTACGAACAAGAACAGTGTCACATTCGCTCAAAAACTTACCGTAAGCGAACTATCCAATTTGACAGTGGCATCTGCGTGTGGAACATTCCAGGGATATTTTAAATACGTGTGTGAACGTGTGACCTAACATTGACAGCTACACCACTGCAGTCAATCGTAATCCATAAGGTTTTGTAGTGAAACATCCAACACATGAACAGTCAACCGAAATCCAGAAGGTTTTGTAGTGAAACATCCAACACATGAACGATTAGAACATTGTACTATCCGTAACTACATCAGACCGGAACAAGTGTGTTCTACAAGCTGCAACATCAGCTGTTTAGTGTTCGTGTGTACTTCCGGATTAGTTAGAAATTTAGAGCAAAATTAGCAGACGACAAATAAAAGTTTAAAAAGCTATGACGATTCTAAAATCTTTAGGAATCAACAAAGTTGAATACACGAATTGTGTGTTCGTATATTTATGTAGTGTAATCTTAGAATCATATCTTGATTAATGTATTCATATTACCGACTTTTTCTCGTTAATATGAAGAAACGTCAAGCGATGACGCTAAGAAATAGAATAATTATTGTAAATTATTGTACTTCATAAATTGTGAAATTATTCCCCTTTCATTTATTTGTTATTACATCATTACACAAAGGGCCATAATTTGAAATGTATTCAGTAATGTGTTGTGTATAAATAGCCATGTTGTTGCCAGATTGTTGACACAACAGGTAACCATCTACTGGGCATGGCAGAGTGTTGCCGACATTGCAGACCAACACAAGAGCTCCTGGCCAAATAAGGTCAGGGTTTGAGCGTTTTATGCGACTTATATAAAGCCGTATTTCGGTCTAGCTAGATGGTTTTTGTTCCAAGAACCTTATTATTACGTTTTTTTTTTGGAGGCTGCGAGGTAGATGCGTGAAGCTGGTACTACCGATCTGACTGGGTCATTAATGCAATTGAGGTAATCAGCCATCGAGAGGATGAAACCTGACAAGTGTTAAAGGTTGAACACCACATGTCGTTGAATGCAACTTCCATTTCTTATATATTTCTATGGCATATGTGTATTTATTTGTATTTTGATACCAATGTATATAACAACTGAAGGGTCGACTCTGACAAGGTTAAAATATTAACCCAGTATGTACATATATTAGACATGAAAGATGACATCTTTCATGAAAGTGCCGGGGGAGCGTGTCAGAGTCTAGAATACGACAGTGATGCAGTGACATCGTTACGCCCGCCAGGCGACTTAGTTCCCAGCAGGGATGCAGTAACTTCGTTACGCCGCCAGGCGAGTAGTAGTTACCTGCCTGCAAGATTGCTGGCTGACGAGCGACCAGCGGTCAGGCAAGGACGACGCAAGACGCACGCATGCCTCGTGAAGCCACCTCAGGTGGGAGGCAAGTTGCGAACTAGCGGCAGACAGCTCTGGGACTTCGACTCGACCGGACGCATGATGAGAGAAAGGCGTTGTGTGGTTTCTGTGCCTGAAAGTCGAGTGTCTGGACATCTTGAGAGTTAGACTTGTAAGCTGTATTGTGGATGTAAGTGTATTGAAGTATCAAGTATATATTGTTGTGATCATCGTACTGTATATGATCTGTAAATAAATCCATTGAACGGTGTGTCGTTGAGTCTTACGTCAAGTCACGTTGTACTTGTACTGTCTCACATGTGTTAGGTTAGCGAGCCAAGTTTAAGACCCTGACACCAGCCCTCACAATGACTATAACTAAAGAAGAACAAACAACAACAATTCACCTAAACGAACATCCCTTGAAACAAGTAAAGAGTTTCAAATACCTAGGAAGTATAATATCATCAAATGGCAGATCAGAAGACGAGATCGAAAATAGGTGCAATAAGGCAAATCAACTCATTGGACAAATGGCACCATTACTAAAGAACAAACATGTATCAATAACTACTAAGAAAGCACTTTACAACACAATCTTCCTACCAACTCTATGCTACCAATGCCAAACATGGATAATGACAGAATAAGAGAAAAGAAAAATCACAACAACAGAAATGAGGTTCCTGAGAAGAATACTCAACGTATCAAGAAGAGATAAGATCAGAAATGAAGAAATCAGGACTAAAGTGGGGGTTAAAGCAGCACTAGATTTTATTAGAAAGCAGCAAGTCAAATGGTTTGGCCATGCAGGTAGGTTACCAGTCAACAGCATACCACAACAAGCAATGATGTACAGACCAGATGGAAACAGAGGAAGAGGCCGACCACGTAAACGTTGGACGGAAGGAATAGCAGAGTCCATGGGAATATCGATATATGAAGCCCATAATCGGGCACTCTCACGATGTTTATACTTCACCTCGACACCGCAAGGTACAAGAGGAACATGATGAGATGAGATGAAATGAGATATGGTTTAAGGCTTCTGTGGGAATGGAAGAGTTAACGTGTACACACATCACGGATAGTGATTTATAATGTCTGCGCGGACATGTCTCTTAATTTCTACAGGGAAGAAGAGTTGAAGTGTGCACAAATCACCGATAGTTTTTTGTTATTATTTCTTTTTCGTGGATACCAGAGTAATTATTGCAATGGATATGTGGTGACTGTTGATGTGTGTTTAGAAGAAATTAAACATTACACTGCTTTGTTGCGATGTCTGACGATAGTATGGGGATTTAATAACTATTGTTTTTCCTGGATTGAGCTGGCTTTAATGAATAATAGGACTATTAGCTTCAGTCAAGGAAGTGAGGGGTTAAGATATATGAATCACGGGTAGTGATTCATGGGAGAAAACTGATTAACTATTGTGATGGATGAGTGATTATTGTTGGAATGAGTTTTGAAGAGTTAACCAGTGAATTATTATATAACGTTGTATCACCATTGTAATGGTATTTAATGAATTTTGTTGATTGAGTTGATTTGCATTTTATGTGTTACTGAGATTTACTATTGCTTTTTGCCTTGACGAGTTGTAAAATTGTCCTTGCTTGTAATTATGTAAACAGCCAAGACTCTCGTGAGTGACTAGTTGGGCTATAAGTAGACAGAGCTGAGAGTTTATCTGTTTAAGATATTTCTTACAAAAAGTATCAAACTGGGATATGGGGGTATCTGTAACAGAATAGGTCGGGTACGGAGGGGTTAAGTACTCAGGCCAGCGGACCCCCAACCCGGCAGTGGGTTAGGCAGAATACATGGTTAAGTAATAGACACGTCAAGACCGTTTTGATCAGCGAGTTTGTTTTACAACTAAGAATTAAAAATTAAAAACGGGTCTGGTTTTATTGTATGGAGTTGGGTGTGAAAGGTTAGTATTTCGTGTTGTGTCTAGTTGAGAAACGCCTACTGTCAGAGTTGTTGCATGGAAAGTGAAGTTGAACGAAATAGATCTGAAGGTCCCTCAGGATTATGTATACGCCGTTCAGTTGCGGAACAATCTTCCACAAGAAATCAAAGACACCACTAATCATTATACATACATTCGCAACCTATTTGAACACTACCTCAGTACAGACTACATTCCCCCATAAACAAAAACCAAAAAAAAAAGACATTAATAATGGTAAATTATCTCAAACAACAAACAGCCAAAAAGTTTTCCCAGATGTATGGTACGTTACAGCTTCCTTAGATATTTATAATGCCCATGTTAAACATTGCCTCAGTGAGTCATTTGTTATTGATTATTTTTCATGCGTTTTAATGCTTATTGTTCTTTTGTTGTCAAATATTTGCTTCATAAGTGATGTTGAATGAAAGAATGTATGAGAGGAAATAGAGAAGAAGGGCAGAATGTTAGACGGGCCTGCGTGCCCAAGTCTTAACTCTTTGAAAATAAAGATTTCGTTCGTTCGTTCGTCAGGTTTAAGACGAGTACTTGCAAATAAGCAGGGAAAACGTGTTACAGTGTTACTTTCGAGAATAACAAGAAAAGCATTGCCTAAAGCCAGTGTGTACGATGATTTATGTGTTCTTCTATTTTCTCATCAATTCTTCCCATCATTATTTCTAATATAGTTTTGTTTGTGTATCTTATCAATACATAATCATAATTTAATGTTGTATCAGGACAATATTCTTCTCATGCACTCCTTTGCCCATATTTCTGTTTCTTGTATCTGTTTAGATATATTTCCACACATTGTTCTCTGTCGGCTTTGATAAACTCTGCTGTGATGTTACCACACCCTGGTTTCCATTTCTGAGGTTGTTTGTTGAACACTGGACTTCATATAGTGTTGTTTCTGTTTCTTTCTAACTTGATATTTCATTATTTACATTTTTATCTTGACCATCTCGATTTATAGTTATTTCGCTGCAGTATTTTTCCCATCTATTATGAATGTCTGAATGTTCATTAAGGATCTTTCCATTCGCGTATACACCAGACGCTGTTGTGTATTTGATGATACAGTCTGTGTAGAAATGTCCTGTGATGATACTATACAATGATGGACACACGGATATTATCTCATTGTTAATATTCACTTTTTATGTAGCATTTGATGCCGGTCGACATTTTGGATTTTATATAGTCCATTTCGGTTTCAATTTTTTGCTCAATAATAGTAATTATTACAGAGCCAAGAAGGCCAAGAGGAAAAATAGGACTTACGATTGATACAGCAAGAATCCGATCCCAGATCATTGATGCTTTTCTGGTGTTCTCCAACCTCGCAGCCAGCCTATGAAGTTGTATTACGTCGTGGAGATTTCTCTCAATATCCTCAACAGTCTTCATCAAATCTGTCAGTAAACCGCGGCCTTTGTCTTCCGTGTTTATTTCATTCTTCAGTTTGCGAATAACTCTCTCAATCTCTGCCCTTAGCATATTGCTTGGCTGTTTACGATATTTATCTATCTTTGAAGATAGAATCCCAGCCTGTCTTTGAATTTCTTCTTTCATTATCGGCTGTTTCATGACTGTTATCAACCTCTGACGCTCAGATGCAGCTTGTTCGAAGCAGTCAGCTGTATAGCGCCCATAATGACCCTTCAGATCGTATACAAGTTGTCTTAATTGTTCTCTTTGTGCGATTTGTTTCTCTTTGCCCTTCTCTTTATTATTAAACAAAACACATCTTCCATTGCATGCTTTATACAGCTCTCTAAATGGACCTGTCTGTGTCTTACACCAGTCATCAAAAGTGTTCTCTTCCGTGTCAAACAGATCCCCGTACGTGAGGACAACAATGGCGTGCTTCAAGTAATCCTGGCCAAAAATTGCCCAGAGAGTTTCAAGCGCGGAAACGTCTTCTTCTGTGAATCTAGTACCATATCGGTAGACAAATAGGAAAGCATCAACCCCTGCAGAACACATTGTCAGTGCATTACTCATGTTGCGTACTGCTCGTTCGGTGTCCTCAAGCTTGCTGAGCTCTGTGTCTTGAAGACCTGGTCCATCAACTACCTTAAGTGAACAACTCTCAAATTCCGAGTATCCACACACGACATCGGCTGTTTGTGACCTGGCTTGTTTGCTGACTTTAAAGAACTCACATCCAAGAAGACTGTTGCCAAGAGAACTTTTCCCGTGACCTGTTTTGCCCATTAAGAGCAGAGTCAGTAGCTCTTTCTCATCCTGTGGGAGAGAAACATGGAAACGTTTGTACACATATGTTCATTGCATGCATATCCGAACTGAAAATTGTTTTTATCAAACCGTATATCACGTCAACGTGAGTGAAAGGATAAGAGCGCTCGCTCTTACACTCCGGTGTGCTGATAGTGGGAAAGGCACTTCAATGTAAATACTGAACGTACAATTGCCTTACAATTCAACCAGGAGTCCTGCAAGTTTCGTTTTGTGATTTATCTTTTATGTTATTATATGGAAACCATTAAAAGAACGGAAACATACAAATACCTGGGTACAATCTTCAACTGCTCCAACATCATAAAGGAAGAAATACAAACTAGAATCAACTCTGGAAATCAGATATACTATGCACTACAACATCTACTAAAATCAAAGGCGCTATCTCGTAACACCAAAATCACAATATACAAAACACTGATCAGACCAGTTGTGCTGTATGGCTCTGAAACCTGGAGTACAACGAAAGGAGACGAAGCCTTGTTACAAACCTTTGAGAACAAAATTTTAAGACGCATCTTTGGACCCATTAGGGATACACAAAGTGGAGAGTGGAAAAGGAGAAGTAACAAGACATTTATGATCTGTTTAAGTCCCCGCTAATCACTGGTATCATGAAGGCTAATAGACTACAATGGCTGGGGCATATAGAAAGAATGGAAGATAATAGGGAAACAAAACTCGCTTACACTCAGGAAATAAATGACCGTAGACCCCGAGGTAGACCAAGAAGACGGTGGAGAGATAATACATGTACAGACCTACAAGCACTTGGAATCAACGACTGGCAAGAGAAGGTCCACCAGAGAGACGAATGGAGACGGATTGTATTTGCAGCAAAGAACCTCAATGGCTCGTAAAGCTGAAGAAGAAGAAGAAGATTATTATGTGGAAGAAGTAGGAAAGTGAGCCATCTTTCAGTCAAGATTATATACATTAGTCTCCCCTGTTAGGTTACATAAACATTGGCTATTATTATCCTTTATCTCCTTCCTAACTTCTTTATTTGTTAATGTTGGATTATTCATTGTTCCCTTTAAAC
The DNA here is from genome assembly GCA_014155875.1 of Cepaea nemoralis. NCBI lineage: Eukaryota > Metazoa > Mollusca > Gastropoda > Stylommatophora > Helicidae > Cepaea > Cepaea nemoralis. The sequence continues at coordinate 56,805 of JACEFZ010007073.1, forward strand.
GCAGCAAATCATTGAGCCTGTTGACAGTAGGATATTATCTCATATTTAATATTCAGTTTTTCTGTAGCATTTGTTGGCGGGACCGAATCTTCATTGGCACCTTGCCGCCTTGACATACAATAGTTTATGCTTCAAAAAGGCATAATAACTATTACCCATGGCGGTAGCGAATGTGACTGATAAGGCCAATTCGCACTGTAGATGTTCGTCCACAGTGGATGTATGTGAACACGTGGTCATTTGCACCATCATGCACCATCTTACGTCTCACACGCTCGGTGTGTGACTTATCTGCAATAATTTTCTCCTCTGTCCTTATTCCATTTCTGATAGTTGCCCTCCATGCAACACGTTCAGCGGCGACTTGCTCCCAATGTGCATTATCAATGCCTGCATCAATCATGTCCCGCTTACACACATCTTTGTATCGTAGTAGAGGCCAACCCTTAGATCTCCTACCCATCTGCAATTCACCAAAAAAGATGTCCTTTGGTATTATTCTACCGTCATCCATCCTTCTAAGATGTCCTATCCATTTAAGTCTACGAAGACTGAGCACTGAATAAACCGTCACACAACCTGATCTTTCCAATACTATGCTATGGACCGAATATTCAATGTTAAAGCGTTTATTTTTGTCTCCGTTGTGTTCTCAACAATTTTAATTATAAGAGTAGTAACGGTTTTGCAGAGCAACATAACTGGGAAGATCATTGTACCCGATAAACGCGGCATTCAGTAATTGTTGCCCTTGCCCATAGCTCCGTTTCAACATAAAGCAAGATAACCCTGCATAGCATAACTGCCTCGCATTCTGGAGTGGAGCCTTATACTCAGACTCACATCATAGAGTAATACATTACACTCAGCCTCACACTCTGGAGTAATGTATTACACTCACTCTCACACGTTGGAGTAATGAATTACATTCAACTGCACACCCCTTTCTTGAACCTCATAGTCAACCTCACACCCTTCAGTTGAACCTCATCGTCAGCCTCACACCCTTCAGTTGAACCTCATAGTCAGCCTCACATCATGACTGCAGATAAACCAGCTGTAACATTGTTTGTAGATCAAGCAGAAATATATTGTTTGTAGATGAAACATCTGCAAGCATTGTTATAACTAAAATAGTTGGTAATGTAACGCAACTAATAAGCTTTACCATCTCTGGGAAACATTTGAACAGAAACGTCCAAGTACAATTAATATGATGACCACATACCCCAGTGTCGTCATATGTCTCTGTGTTTTCCATGGATTGTGACTGTCCCATGTCTGACTGACGATTTCGCAACTGTCTGCTTTGAAATCGGTGACACTAAATACAAGAAAATAACAACTCAAACACTGGCATTAAATTCACAACTGTCGGTGGGTATTTAAAGTGAGAAGAAGGAAGGAATGAAAATATTTGTGAAATTATTTTTCAGATTAACTCAATGGTCTCAGGATAGAACTCTTACTGTCTTGCAGTGCTTGAAATGGTTCTAGACATGGGCCACTTTACCAGACTGGACATAGAGTGGCTACAGTTTTTGAGTCCAGTAGTGTACAAGTCCAGATTACGTACAATATTCTAATATTTCTACAAGTTACTTCTGGTATTATATGTGCTGATATGGTGTTGCAGCTTAGATATAAGTCTGTAGTTACTTCTGGTATTATATGTGCTGACATGGTGTTGCAGCTTAGATATAAGTCTGTAGTTACTTCTGGTATTATATGTGCTGACATGGTGTTGCAGCTTAGATATAAGTCTGCAGCAGTAAGCTTTCATTTAAGTTAAGTTAATTGCATATCCTTTACAGGACGTTTCAGTCAACACCAGCATATTTTTGCTGTTGTGATCTCTTGGCAAGTCTACTACGTTCAGTAGTTTGCCATTGCTTTCTCAACGACCGGCACCCACACCATGTCGTAAAAAACCAACGCACGCGGTCTGCTGTAAAATCGCCCGCAGCTGTGTTTCGAATGCGGGTATACGAGATTACGAACTGCGTCCGTAACCACATCGCCACGGAGCGGGTAATCTTCCATTATCTATTACAAATCATGCCCCAACATGTACCACGGTGATTAGCCAGTTAGACGGGGGGGGGGGGGGGGGGGGGGGTTCTGGGCGTGCACATTCAGAGTTGACAAGTTCACAGAGTTGACAAGTTCATAGAGTTGACAAGTTCACAAAGTTTACAAGTTCACAGAGGTTACAAGTTCATAGAGTTGACAGGTGATCGCTTTACACTTTGCTCATTGTTACGGTGGCGATGTGGCTAAGCCGCTTGCCTCGCAATCTGAAGGTCAAAGGATTGTGTCCCGGATTGCGTTGTTCAGACTATAAATACTGTTTCTCCAGAGACTATTGGAGATCATCGCAGGAGCTACGGAGTGTGTGCATGGTTAAATCTCGTTGCGGCGAGACCAGTCGGAGACGTTATGGTCCCATTACAAAGGACGGTTCCTATCATGAATCAGCACTCGACCTCAGTGTTTCGCGCATACGACAATCCTCATTACATAACGCTGAGTCGTTACTCCTTCGACACGGTGGAAATACTTCTAACCTCTGATATGGGCACAAAGGTAGCATTCACTACCGGGACTTCAGTGCTGACGTTACAATTTCGAGTTCGGAAGAGATCAGACCTAGAATAACGGTACAATACGGGGCGGTACATCGAAACCACAGACTGTCCGAAGACAGGCAGAAGCTCATATTTTAGTGTTTGGTAGCATGTACCCGAGACTCAGATGCTTGATGCCTCGGTTATCTACAAGACTCAGATATCAGCCCATCAAGCAGGAGACCAGTTTTATGACTACATGCTAAGTGACATGTACATACCAGGCTACCAGCTGGAAAAAAAAACCCAACCTACTCAGACAATGGTGTGAAGAAACCCAGAGAGAACATACATTGTGTAAAGCTCTGTATGTGAAAATAAAATGTTGTGATGCTAGTATGTATACCACCTCATTTCACATCAGCCATTTCGTATAATGCCATTTTATTCTTGAAAAAATATACTGAAATACTGTAAAATGTACTGAAATACTGTAAAATAAACAGGCATATATAATAATTACGTCTTGGTTGTTGAATATTTTTAGTGTTTACGTGTATATAGTTGTCATGTGATGAGAGAATGGTACATATTGGTGACAAATTCAAGAAATATTTCAACAAAACTAAGGAAACGGGGTAACCAAAGTAGGAAAACTGTTGACCATAGTCTGAAATATCTCAACCAAAATTATGTAAAGTAAGAAACTTTGCGACACGTAGGAAAATCTGTCACCCAAAAGGGAAAAATATTTGGCCACATTTCAATCAAATATATGAAAAGTATGAAACTTTGTTAACCAAATGGCAAAAATCTTGGCCAAGTAAGAAAATTTGTTAACCAAAATATGTAAAGGTTAGCCAAATTTCAAACCAAACTTATAAAAAAAGCTCACTCAAACATATGAAAAGTAGGAAAATACATTAACCAAACATGAAAAGTTTGGCCAAATTTCAGTCAAAACTTATGAAAAGTAGGAACATTTGTTAACCAAATGTGAAAAGGTTAGCCAAATTTCAAACCAAACTTATAAAAATCTCAGTCAAACATATGAAAAGTAGGAAAATTTGTTAACCAAACGTGAAAAGTTTGGCCAACTTTCACCCAAACTTATGAAAAGTGGGAAATTTTGTTGTTCAGATGTGAAAAGGTTGCCCAAATTTCACCCAAACTTATGAAGAGTAGGAAACTTTGTTAACCAAAGGGCAAAAATCTTGGCCAAGTAAGAAAATGTGTTAACCAAATGTGAAAAGGATAGCCAAAGTTCAAACCAAACTTATAAAAACCTCAGTCAAACATATGAAAAGTAGGAAAATTTGTTAACCAAACGTGAAAAGTTTGGCCAACTTTCACCCAAACTTATGAAAAGTGGGAAATTTTGTTGTCCAGACGTGAAAAGTGTGACCAAATTTCACTTAAACTTATGAAAAGTAGGAAACTTTGTTAACCAAATGGCAAAAAGCTTGGCCAAGTAATACAATTTGTTAGCAAAAGGGAAAAAATTATGGCTACATTTCAACCAGACTTATAAAAAGCTCACCCAATCTTATGAAAAGTAGGAAAATTTGTTAACCAAATGTGAAAACGTTAGCCGAATTTCAAACCAAACTTATAAAAAGCTCAGTCAAACATATGAAAAGTAGGAAAATTTGTTAACCAAACGTGAAAGGTTTGGCCAACTGTCAACCAAACTTATGAAAAGTGGGAAATTTTGTTATCCAGCTGTGAAAAGTTTGACCACATTTCACCCAAACTCATAAAAAGTAAGAAACTTTGTTAACCAAATGGCAAAAAGCTTGGTCAAGTAATAAAATTTGTTAGCCAGAGGGTGAAAATTTTGGCTACATTTCAACCAGACTTATAAAAAGCTCACCCAATCTTATGAAAAGTAGGAAAATTCGTTAACCAAATGTGAAAAGGTTAGCCGAATTTCAAACCAAACATATAAAAATCTCAGTCAAACATATGAAAAGTAGGAAGAATTTGTTAACCAAACTTGAAAAGTTTGGCCAACTTTCACCCAAACTTATGAAAAGTGGGAGATTTTGTTGTCCAGATGTGAAACGTGTGACCACATTTCACCCACACTTATGAAAAGTAGGAAACTTTGTTAACCAAATGGTAAAAAAACCTTGGCCAAGTAAGAAAATGTGTTAACCAAAGGTGAAATTTTTTTGGACAAGTTTGACCAAATTTCAAACACAACTCATAAAAAACTAGGAAATTTTGTTAACCAAATGTGAAAAGTTTGACCAAATTTCATCGAAACTTATAAGATATTCGCCTGTCCCCTATGCAAACAACAGTTGTATTTCAGAAAATTAAACGTATCTTATGTAATAAGTCACTATAATTGAAGGAACAAAATAAAATTTCAACAATAAAATTGTACAAAAAATTAACAATTAAATTTCTCTTTATGTTTCCAACTTGCATGTTTCATGTAGAAATTTAATTGTTAATTTTTTTCCCCATAAATTTGATTGAAATGTGGCCAAAAATTTTTCCCTTTTGGGCAACAAATTTTCCAACGTGTTGCATAGTTTCCTACTTTTTATAATTTTGGTTGAGATATTTCAGACCATGGTCAACAGTTTTCCTACTTTGGTTACCCCGTTTCCTTAGTTTTGTTGAAATATTTCTTGAATTTGTCACCAATATGTATCATTGTCTCGTCACATGACAACTATATACACGTAACCACTAAAAATATTCAACAACCAAGACGTATGCCTGTTTATTTTACAGTATTTCAGTACATTTTACAGTATTTCAGTACATTTTTTCAAGAATAAAATGGCATTATACGAAATGGCTGATGAGAAATGAGGTGGTATACATACTAGCATCACAACATTTTATTTTCACATACAGAGCTTTACACAATGTATGTTCTTTCTGGATTTTTTCATACCATTGTCTGAGTAGGTTCGAGCATCTGAGTGTCGGGTACATCATGTCTTCGGACAGTATGCGGTTTCGATGTCCGCCCCGTATTTTACCGTTATTCTAGGTCTGATCTCTTTCGAACTCGAAAATGTAACGTCAGCACTGAAGTCCCGGTAGTGAATGCGACCTTTGAGCCCGTATCAGAGGTTAGAAGTATTTCCACTGTGTCGAAGGAGTAACGACTCAGCGTTATGTAGTGAGGATTGTCGTAGGCGCGAAACACTGAGGTCGAGTGCTGATTCATGATAGGAACAGTCCTTTGTAATGGGACCATAACGTCTCCGACTGGTCTCGCCGCAACGAGATCGCTGTATACCGTAGACATTTTGCAGGTCGGTATTCAAGTCTATCGCCCCTTCACCTTCAATTGTATCTAGTATCTCTTGCAACTTCTCACTAAATGTAATAGTGGCCCCGAGTTCGAGTATTTTCACGATGACTTTCTTTGATTCATTGTGGAAATGGAATAGAACACAGAGTTGATCGTTCACCTTCCGATCTTTCATTAGGAGATTCAGTGCAGCTATGAACGCGTCTGGTGAACTGTACAGGCCTGGAGGACATGTCTTTCTTATCACTCTACCGTTTGGTGGGGTGTATCTTAGCCACACTTCGTTCTCTAGCACATTGCAGTAGTAGTTGGGAAATTGAATTTCGGCCAGACCCACTTCGAAATGATGACTCACCTCAATAGTCTGCGGTAACTTGACGAAACAGTGACCTGGTGTGTTATTGGGAAACATGTTCGGCGATGAATTACTCGGTAATGTCACGTAGAATCTCATATTTTAGAGTTTGGTAGCATGTAACCCAAACCTCTGCTTTGAAGAGCGATCCACAACTTGCTCTCGACCGCGTCGACGTTGTCACGGGACAGATTAAATAGTGATACGCCAATGAATGTGTATATAACAACCAGTTGACAGAAGAAGACAATCTCTAGTCGCGGCACTCGCCGACCACACATGCACCAGAACGAATTTCTTTCCCCTTCTGGGTATTTTGTGGGTTAGTTTCCACGTTGGTTTCTTCCATCACCACTGTTTGTTTTTGTTTTTTTACCTACTGGGTGATTACACTCGTGTCTCGGTTGTATCATTAGTTGCTATTGGCAAATGCAAAAATCAGTGTTCGAGGTGCTCGTTGTGGGACATTGTCGGTACTAAGGACACTACTTTCTGAACTTAGCCGTAGGCATAAGGTCACCATACAAGGGTTGTCATCCCACTGTCGAGTACCCAGACACGCCAGCGCTGTTCGATTGGTTACGGAAGGAGTGGAATAAGATAAGTCTGATCCACCCGTTACATACCACCAAAAGAAATGAATGACGAAGTCAGCCAGAAAGCCACAGTACTTGCTCAAGGTGACTACCTTGTTATGGACAGATCAGAACGAGACATTATTCTGCCTCTCAGAATAGGCCACCTGTATACAAACATTCAGGTTAATGAATCAGCCATGTACATGTGTTGATTGGTGTCGCAGCCAGCCGAGCACATACTCCAGTTATATGCGATTAGCACCATATATCTCTTTATTATACTAGTATTTTGATCGGTTTTAGTCACGTGGTTGTACACTTACACATGCAATCGAGTGCGACGCCACCTTTACTGGTTTTAGTCATGTGTTTCGATTGTATACCTTAGACATATGACCGGAAGCAGCGCCATATTTAATCGAGTGTGAGCATTACCCAAGTGTCTCGACTGTATCGTTATGCTGTCAGTACACTCTGAGTCATCGTCCAGTTTTCCCCAAAGACATTCTGAACACGTTCACGTACGTTCACTCCGCCGACATAGCCCCGTGATGAATCACCCAGTTGGTCACCCTCAGATGATGCTGATGATGATGATGAGCTGATGATGATGATGATGACGATTTTTTTGGTGGTGGTGGGTGATGACGGTGATGGTAATCTTGCTGACAGACACAGCAGAAGATCATGGTTGCTGGTCGTTCAAAAAGACAACGGCAACCTTGTCCAAGAAGCATGAATGCTGGGGCTGACTGCATCGTCCTGTAAATGCAATGCATTACAACTTGACTGCAGTATGTAATAGCCAGACACAACTATAGTACGAGGTATATCTTTGGTTGTGATATAACACGCCAAATCATGGTGGCACACGAACAAACAAACAATGCTGGGGCTGACTGCGACGTCCTGTAGATGCATTGCGTTACACCTCGACCACGCTATGTACTAGATAGACACATAACTATAGTACGAGGCATAGACTTGGTCGTGACATAACACGGCAAATCATGGTGGCACACGACCATCCAAACAATGTTGGGGCTGACTGCGACGTCCTGTAATAGATAGACAACTAGCTGTTGATACACCCTCTTCACACGCACATGACATGGTTGTCGTTCATTCAAAATGAGAATCGCAAACTTGCCCAGCACACATGAAACTCCATAGAATATTGAGGTTGACTGCGGCGTCCTGTAATTGATAGCACACCCGCGCGCGCGCACGTACGCACAGACACACACACGGATGTGATGATGGCACACGTGCACCAATCAATGTTGGGGCTGTCTGCAACGTCCTGTAAATGCATTGCATAAACAAAATTGGGACTGACTGCAACGGCCTGTAATAGATAGACAACTAGTTTTTGATAACCCTCTTCACACGCACATGACTTGGCTGGTGTTCATTCAAAATGACAATTGCAAACTTGCCCAGCACACATGAAACTCCATAGAATGTTGAGGTTGCCTGCGACGTCCAGTAATTGATAGTACATACACGCGCGCGCACGCACACACAGACACACACACGGATGTCATGATGGCACACGGGCACCAATCACTGTTGGGGCTGTCTGCAACGTCCTGTAAAGGCATTTGCATAAACAATGTTGGGGCTGACTGCGACGTCCTGTAATAGATAGACAACTAGATTTTGATGCACCCTCTTCACATGCACATGACCTGGTTAGTTTTCATTCAAAATGATAATTGCAAACTTGCCCAGCTCACATGAAACTCCATAGAATATTGAGGTTGACTGCGACGTCTCTGTAATTTATAGCACACCCGCGCGCGCACACACACACTCGGCAGTACACCCACACACACACACGCCTACATGCGCACACACACACACGCATGTGGCATGACTACCGTTCGTTCAATAAGACAGCACCAATCTTAACCAGCGTGTTGGGACTGAGTGTGATGGCCTGTAATTGATAGCACACCCCCCCCCCGCGCGCAACATATACACACACAGACGCGCACACATATCCCGCGTGACCAAGTCATCAAGGCAAGTACTGGGACAACCTACATGCAGCTATAGAAATGTATTCATATATATATATATATATATATATATATATATATATATATATATATATATATATATATATATATATATATATATATATATATATATATATATATATATATATATATATATATATATATATATATAATATTTCAAACCCTTTGTGTGACGGTTTCGTATAGCTATATTTTTATTTAATTTTTTTTCGGCGCAAATTTTCCATTTACAGTCCCGTTTGTATCACGTCTTCTGATCTCTAGTTGTGATAAGCATTGAAGGCCGTCGACGTTACTTGACATTTACCTAGGCGTTCTGGTTGACTGGTATCGGATAATCTCGTATGACGGTCGCTGGTCATTGTATTTCGCGCGGGGCGTGATGGGACAGCGTGTGATCTTTACCTTGTGCGCAGGTAAACTTTCATTCAAGGGGAGCTTAGTATGTGAAAGGGGCAGCAATTCTGGTTGCGATAAGGGACCGATTAATCTCTCTTGGTTACTTTTATAATTAAGGGAGTACAAGGGAAGTAACCGGCGTACAATTAAGAAATTATTATTTTAATGATTAATATGGAGATTTCACTGATTATGTTAAGGTACTTGAATGTGTACTATTGAGACTGGTCTCTAGTAGTATGTTCTCTAGAATTAATCACTATCTATATGGTATTACGTGTTTATTAAGCATGGCAATATACCCATATATAGAATTATTAGCTGGAATCTGACTTCAGTCTTTTTTCCTAACGCTGACTATGCCAAAGGTGTCTTTTGGGTCTTTTTTTGGCTCAGATCGAAGAGTAGTATTACCAAATACATCATCAAAATTATCATCATCATCAACATCATCATTATAAATATCATCAATCACTGTCCCTACAAAGTAATACATGCTTAAATGTTTATTTTATTACTCATAATTTATATTATGTAAATAAAAATTATTTTCCTTTCTTTTACAACCATTCCCCCCCCCCCCCCCCATTACAATGTAAAAATGTTGTAATAAAGGTTATAAAAACTGAGGGGGAAAATATCTTCTTATCGGTATGTTCACGGATATACATATGTCAGTGTATATACATGCATGCTCTGAAAGAGATGGGAGCATGCCCTTTGTGGACGTGGTGGTCAAACGCAACATTTTTGTGTTTTATTTGTAGTCACTGGGCGAGGCTACGTTCAGCGGCGACATCAACAATTCAACTTATGTATATACCATGTGTATGGAAGAGAGTGCATGGTGTAGGAAAAGGCAAGAATGGGTTAAGAACGAATGAGGGAAGAAATAATCGCCGCATTATAGTCGTTGTCCCCATCATCGAAATCACCACCATCATCATCACCTTTTTACCATCAATCACGTAAAAATGAGATGATTGGCAGAGTATGGGAAAGTCCATAATCCTGGTCAGCCATACTTTCTTGTCTTATTTTATTGCTAATAATTTAGGCATATTATGTACATATACTTTGTAATTTGATGTTGAAATGCATTTGTACACCAATTCGACACGCACAAACGCACGTTTAAACAGATCTTCACGAATACCATACACACAGCACGCCTGTTAAAATACTAACAATACAAATGCAAATGTTTCTTAACACTCAATAAAGGTTTAAAAAAAAACAAAAAACAAAATACTCCTGTTGGGCTATCCAAAGACCTCACTTGACCGTCACTATTTACATTTTAATGTGAATTTTGATGGCCCTCCTCCTCAGAGGGCGGAGGATAATATCCGGGGTAGGGGCCTATTCCCTCACGCCCTCACATCGGTCTACCCCGTACACACCTACACACACACACATAGCATACCCACACAGTGGGACTCGAACCCAGATGCCCGGTGTCTATTTGGTCTACTTATCTATATAAGTAATCCACATGCACGGGTCTTGCCTCGTTGTATTTGAAAGGGTTCGGAAGCGGTCGGGGGAAGCCGAGGCGGCCGGCGGAGGCATCTTGGGATGGGCGGTCGGTAGGTAGTCACCAGGACAACCAGACCCAAGAAATTTCCCGCCAATTGTTTGAAAATGTGGTCCGTTGTGGTCGTAAAATATGAAGTTTCGCTTGCACTGATAGACTTTTTATATAGTAAAACATTGGTGGTCACCACCACAAATGCTACGTAAATACCTCCTGACATACTACTCTTCCCGCTCGTATTGTTTTCTACCTCTTGCTTGTTTGCCTTCAATCTTACCCTCCAGTATGGTTTTTATAAAAATGAATGTATCGTGAACTGCAAGTTCGATAAATTGGCGACCTGCCATTGCTGAACTAACTGGGTTTGCCCTTTACAGTAATGTGTCGCTGCTGCTTTTCTGATGACTGTCGCTTCGATCGACTATGAACTATATTTCTCGTAGTGGTCTTTTGTGTTGGTTTACTGGCCGCATCATTATGCATAATATATCTGTGAGTGCTTTTGGTTTGTCGAGACTTCAGACCTTTCCTTTTTTCACAATGAGCATTGAGGAGCATTTCGTGTTATATTCACTGGCACAGGAACGAAGCATAATGGAACGACCCATTGTCGTGAAGTTGGAACCGCGACTAACTAACTAACTAACTAACTAACTAACTAACTAACTAATTAACTAACTAACTAATTAATTAACTGACTAACTGACTAACTGACTGACTGACTGACTGACTGACTGACTAAATAAATAAATATCTAGCTATCTTAGCTTTTGACAATTCTCAAGTTTAATGTGTCGTTAATCTCGTTAATTTCGTTTTTGGATGTTGATATCTAAGACAGACTCTGCACTATGCTGTTTCCTTGTTCCACTAATTTTTGTAAGTCGTGCTCTCTTTCTGCTAGTAACACTGCATTGTCAGCATATCTAAGATTGTTTGTGATTACTGTTTGACTATGATGTTCCAGAAACTAGTGTTTGACCAGGATATCCAGACAGACTAGTGTTAGACCAGGATATCCCCACAGCCTAGTGTTAGACCAGGATGTCCCACAGACTAGTGTTTGACCTGGATAACCCCACAGACTAGTGTTTGACCAGGATATCCCCACAGACTAGTGTTTGACCATGATATCCCTCAAACTAGTTAGTTTTTGACCAGGATGTCCCAAAGACTAATTAGTGTTTGACCAGGATGTCCCACAGACTAGTGTTTGACCAGGATATCCCTCAAACTAGTTAGTGTTTGACCAGGATGTCCCAAAGACTTATTAGTGTTTGACCAGGATGTCCCACAGACTAGTGTTTGACCAGGATGTCCCACTTTCTAGTGTTTGACCAGGATGTCCCCACAGACTAGTGTTTGACCATGATATCCCCACAGACTAGTGTTTGACCATGATATCCCCACAGACTAGTGTTTGACCATGATATCCCCACAGATTAGTGTTTGACCATGATATCCCCACAGACTAGTGTTTGACTATGATATCCCCATAGACTAGTGTTTGATCATGATATCCCTCAAACTAGTTAGTGTTTGACCAGGATGTCCCAAAGACTAATTAGTGTTTGACCAGGATGTCCCACAGACTAGTGTTTGACCAGGATGTCCCACAGACTAGTGTTTGACCAGGATGTCCCACAGACTAGTGTTTGACCAGGATGTCCCACAGACTAGTGTTTGACTAGGATGTCCCAAAGACTAATTAGTGTTTGACCATGATGTCCCCACAGTCTAGTGTTTGACCATGATGTCCCCACAGTCTAGTGTCTGACCATGATGTCCCCACAGTCTAGTGTCTGACCATGATATCCCCACAGTCTAGTGTTTGACCAGGATGTCCCCACAGTCTAGTGTCTGACCATGATATTCCCACAGACTAGTGTGTGACCATGATGTCCCCAAAGTCTAGTGTCTGACTATTATGTCCCCACAGACTAGTGTCTGACTACGATGCCCAGACAGACTAGTGCCTGACTATGATGTCCCCACACACTAGTGTTTGACCATGATGTCCCCACAGACTATTGTTTGACCAGGATATCCCCACAGACTAGTTTTTGACCAGGATGTCCCAAAAACTAGTGTTTGACCATGATGTCCCCACAGTCTAGTGTCTGACCATGATGTCCCCACAGTCTAGTGTCTGACCATGATATCCCCACAGTCTAGTGTTAGTCCAGGATGTCCCCACAGTCTAGTGTCTGGCCATGATATTCCCACAGACTAGTGTGTGACCATGATGTCCCCACAGACTAGTGTCTGACTATGATGTCCCCACAGACTAGTGTCTGACTATGATGCCCCCACAGACTAGTGCCTGACTATGATGTCCCCACACACTAGTGCTTGACCATGATGTCCCCACAGACTAGTGTCTGACTACGATGCCCCCACAGACTAGTGCCTGACTATGATGTCCCCACACACTAGTGTTTGACCATGATGTCCCCACAGACTATTGTTTGACCAGGATATCCCCACAGACTAGTTTTTGACCAGGATGTCCCAAAAACTAGTGTTTGACCATGATGTCCCCACAGTCTAGTGTCTGACCATGATATCCCCACAGTCTAGTGTTAGTCCAGGATGTCCCCACAGTCTAGTGTCTGACCATGATATTCCCACAGACTAGTGTGTGACCATGATGTCCCCACAGACTAGTGTCTGACTATGATGTCCCCACAGACTAGTGTCTGACTATGATGCCCCCACAGACTAGTGCCTGACTATGATGTCCCCACACACTAGTGCTTGACCATGATGTCCCCACAGACTAGTGTTTGACTATGATGTCTCCACAAACTAGTGTCTGACTATGATGTCCCCACAGACTAGTGTCTGATTATGATGTCCCCACAGACTAGTGTTTGACCATGATGTCCCCACAGACTAGTGTTTGACTATGATGTCCCCACAGACTAGTGTCTGACTATGATGTCCCCACAGACTAGTGTCTGACCATGATGTCCCCACAGACTAGTGTTTGACCATGATGTCCCCACAGACTAGTTAGTTAGTTAGTTAGTTAGTTAGTTAGTTAGTTAGTCGACAGATCATCCTCATTGCACATCGAACCATTCAGGCCATAAGTGCTCGGATCCCCTCCTCAGCAAATCCCGCAACGTGTAGCGGCTAACGACGCCAGTTCTGTGTTGGTTTATCAGTCTTCTTTGGCTTCCTGCGTAGTGTTCTTGTTTGGCCACCCCTCTTTTAATTTGCTACTCTCGCAGTCTGGCCATTGTTGTAGATTCACAGTCATCACTTGGTTCTCGCAAAAGTCTTACTTCTCGTAGAGCATTCAGAATGTCGGCCTGGTCCATGGCGCGTCCGCCCTCCACAGTAGCCTCACCTGCGAGCTTGTCAGCCCGCTCATTTCCTTGTACTCCCGCATGCCCTGGCACGAAGATGAAACTAATCTTTGCCAGTCGAGACCGCTCCAGAGGCAGCAACCATTCTCTTCGGATCGACCCCTCCTCTATCCTCTTGATCATGTTCATTGAGTCGCTAAGGAAACAAGCCCTAGTGAATGTCTGTGTCTCGAGCCATGTTATTGCTTTACTTACTGCCATGACTTCCATGGTCAGGCTACTTGTGGTTTCAGTGAAAGCACCAGAGTCCTCCTTCACAATTCTCCCTCCGGCCCGAGCTGTAAAGGCCCATGAGCTTCTCACATGTCGGACGACCGACCCATCTGTGTAGATGACCGCGTCACCGTCTAGCGAATTCTCGAAAATCAACGCTTGTACTTCAGCCTCAACAGCAGCCGGATTTTCTTGTCTGCATTTTCTATCTAGTTGGATGCAAACTGAAAAGGATGTGCAGAAGTCTGTTGGCACTTGCACCCACTCCTCGCCAGGTTCTAAGTCCTCAAGTGAACACACCTGTTGAAGAATGTCTTCGGCTTGACCCATCCACGACCGTCCTCTTTTTAACCTGCTGCCCTTCACCTTCCTAATTTCACTATGCAGTGGATGTTGTGTGTTTGCGTTAATTCTGAGGTAGGCGCGTGCCCTGCAACCTTGTATTCTCTCTTCAATGGTTGGAAAATCAAGAAGGTAGCGCATCGCCCTGCATGCTGTATCTCTTGTACATCCAAGAATAATGCGCATAGCTTCATTCTGTATCCTTTCCATCCTTTCTATCTGCTTATGGCTGAGAGTCAGGATTGCCATTGCATACTCCAAAACAGACATGACCAGCCCCTCGTACAGAAGACATAGATGGCGCTGCTCACAGTTTGCTGCCGCCATCACCCGCATCGCTGCCAAACCCCGCTTGGCCTTTGTTATCACCTGGTCTATGTGCACATTATAAGCAAGGCTTCGATCAAACCGTATCCCCAGGTAATTCATTGCCTGCGTTCTTTCCACCGTCTCTGAACACAGCATTACAGTTGGTGTTGGAGTGTTGACAATATGATTATTCAACGAGAACCAAGTCACTGTTGCCTTTGTTGGGTTGACCATTGCCCCAGCTTCATCACACCAAGTACTTATGCGATTGAGTTCGGTTTGTAGTTCCACAGCAACCTCCTCTCTATCCTTACCCTGACGATACACTAAAACATCATCGGCATATGACAATGTCCTGCCAGGTCCAGTGATCTGCTCACTGGTGATTCTCACTGTGTAGGCGTTGAACAGTACCGGAGATAATGGTGATCCCTGTGGTAGGCCAGGATATATTGTTGTTGGTTCCGAAGTCCAACTGCCACATCTAAAAACTACTTTCCGTTGGAAGAGGGCTGCAGCGATCCAACTAAGGAGGAATGGACTTACGTTTAGTTCGAGAAGCTGAAACATTAAAAAATCCAGTGGTACTCTGTTGTATGCGTCCTCAAGATCAATCGCTGCAGCAACGGTTTCAGTGCCTGAGTGGAAACCTTCATAGACATCCTGGGCAAAGACTGCTGCATTGGTCCAGGTTTCTCTTTTTGGACGGTACCCACCCAGGGTAGGGTGGGAAAACACCTTGCCTCTCTAGTTGGCTTGATATTTTCCTGGCAATTACCTTCTCCAGCAGCTTGCCTATTGTATTCTGCATGGTTATAATTCGATATCCCTGAATTTTTTTTGTGGTCTTTGTCAGGCTTCGGCAAGGGAATCAGATAGCTGTGTAACCATTCCTCCTTGATGCTAGCACTCCCTATACTGTTGTTGTACATGTCTGCTAGTTTCTCTAGCTCATTGTCGGTACACCTATTTATGTCGTCGTATCTTATGCCATCAGGACCTGGAGCACTGTTTTTTGATCGTCGAAGCACAGCCTTGATTTCTTTCACTGTCACTGTGTCTTCATCCGAAGTGTTCTGGGCCTTGCATCTGTCTGAGGTGACCTCCTTGGCCAGATTTCGGCCTCCCATGTCTGTCTGGTTGCTCTGCTCAAGGTAGCGTTCAAAGAGGGCTTTGCCCTTGTCCTCGTCAGTCCTCTGCCAGATGAGGTCAGCACCTTGGAAGTCAGAAATGCTCTTATTCTTGACTACACCACTCATGCTTTTATGTAGTCGCCAGAACAATTTCAGTGACTTGTCTGTGCTTACTCTTTGACACACCTCTGCCCATTTTTCGCTTTTAACAACATTGACCAGTTTTTTGAAGTAGCTTACTTTTGTGTGCATCTCTCTTTCTAAGTGCAAGCAGGGACTAGGATGACCAGCTCTGTTCTTCTTGGCATTTTGCCATCTCCTTACAGCACTACGCTTATCCACCCAAGCCTTCTCCACCTCGAAACTCCACCACGGTGGCTGCTCCCAGCTTTTTTTCCTGCCCTGAAACGTTCTGCGCTTGTCACGTCTTATTTTACTCACCACATCTTGCCCTGTACTGTCATACTGGAACGTCTTTACCTTTAGCTTGTGCTGCCTGGTTCTGCCTTTCTCCACCAGTATGCTGCAAGGGTGGTGGTCGCTGCCATGGTGTCCTAGGACACCCCATCTACACACTGTAGTGAGTGAAGTTGAAACTAGCGCCAGATCAATAGCACTGTCCTCATCGCCCGGACGGCTTGCTGTCCTGGTGACACAGCCACTGTTGATACAAACCAGGTCGATGGTTTCCAGTGCAGTCTCGAGCTCCTCTCCCTGTGTATTGGAGGAAGTGTTTCCCCATGATCTGCCTTTAGCGTTGAAGTCACCACAGAAAATAACATTTCTCTCGTGGCCTAATATGCCACTTAAGCACTGCCACTTCTGGGCGTCCACACTGGCATTGCGGGCATAAACATTAACCAACACGAATGGTATACTGGAATGAACTCTCAACGCCTGTATTTGTATATCGTCACTGTCCCAACTGGACATGTCTAGCTCTGACGCCACCATGCTGTCGCGAACGAGAATCGCCATTCCCAGATGTCGTCTGTTGTAGAAACATTTGAAGCCGGCAATTTGGAGTAGCTGATCGCCCAGTCTCGTCTCCTGGAGTGCTACAATGTCGTTCCTGTAAACTAGGGTTTCTAAAATAGAGCCCCGTTGTTTTACACTGGCACAGTTCCAATATAGAATACGGATATTCCTGAGTCCTAGACGGTGACACTTGAGTCTAAAACGCCTCAAACCACCACGCTTACCTTGCTTCTTTCTCCCTGCGCGGCTACCACGCCGCTACGGTATGTTGACTGCTGACCGCTCGAAGAACACACGTTGTTCCGCCATGTTGAAAAAACGTAAACACAGACTGAGAAAACCACACACGCTGCTGAAAATTCACTCAAGGATGGCTTCGCTCGATGCACGAACTCCGTAGCACCCGCGCAGATCTTGAGTAGAAACTCCTGGTTTTACATCCTAGCACACCAATTACACGCAAGAGATGAATAAATCCATCCCGTACGCGAAAAAGTTAACGAACACAAAACAACACGATCGTCCGTCGCCATCTTGAAACCGGAAATCCACAGACTAGTATGAGTAGGAAACAAATAGGTATATTAAACTCCTGCGAGAAAAAACGTACTAAACAATAACAAAGTTTCACATACATTACAAGGAGATCCACGTATCACGAAATACAGGTGAAAATCCGAAATCAGAAGCACTCAATAAATATATAAAATGAATAATAAAATAACATAAAATACACACGAACGCGTACAATACGACACACATTTCGGATTTTCACCTGTATTTCGTGATACGTGGATCTCCTTGTAAGGTATGTGAAACTTTGTTGTTGTTTAGTACGTTTTTTTCTCGCAGGAGTTTAATATACCTATTTGTTCCCTATTCATATTGTCATATCCTGCTGCAGCCGCTGCTTTTTCTTTCTATTCCAAAGACTAGTGTTTTATCACTCTATTTTATGTCTGATGCCGCCTCTTGGGATACAATTGCCAGTTCGATGGCAGTGTCAGGGTCCCCGGGTCTCATTGCTAACCTAGTTGGTGGCCCGTCATTTAGACCGACCACATCTGTCTCAAGCAAGGCCTCAGCAAGAGCAGTACCCTGCGTGTTCCTTGAGGACGTGTCCCACCATTTGGCGCGTGCATTGAAGTCATCACATATCAGATACCTAGTACCAAGGTTATCCGCTGAACCTTTCAACCAGTCCCAACTCTCTCTGCTTACGCAAGATTCCCCACATAGATACATATACATAATAATAATAATAATAATAATAATAATAATAATAATAATAATAATAATAATAATAATAATAATAATAATAATAATAATAATAATAAATATGTGTCCTGCCAGCTGGCGTAAGCTTTCATGGCTCCCCATAGATCTGTCTTTGGTATTCCGGATCAACTGACAACTCTGCTGATCTTATTCCTCCATGCCACCTTCTCAATCCACCCAGCATCATTTATCTTGGTTTGCCTCTCTTCCCCTCGATCTTTCCAATTGTCACGATGTTCTCCAATGCCTCTCTTCTCATCACATGACCAAAGAAAGATGTTTGTCTCTTTCTCATTGTTGTATATAGTGTTCTAGTTTCATTAGCCTCTTTTAGGCACTCGTTGTTAGTTACTCTGGCAGTCCAAGGAATAAGCAACATTCGTCGTATAAACCACATCTCTGTTGCTTCTAAGTTCTTCCTAATTTGTTCATTTACAATTCCAGCATTTTAGCACTCTCTTTCTTACATTCATTGATAGCGAATTATTGCATAAGATGCTCTTCATTTTCTGAAATGCGGCTTTTGCCTGCCATATTCTGCTCTTAATCTCTGTTGTACATCTTCCATCTGATGTTATAAGTGCCCCTAGATATTTAAAATTATCCACTTGGTTGAGAATTTCCCCTTCTATTTATATGTCACATTTTGGTGTCCCCATTTTCTTTGATATCACCATTGTTACTGTTTTCTTGATATTCAAGGAGAGTCCTTTTTGTGCACTTTCTGATACTACAATGTCCAATAATTGTTGTAGGTCTGTTGCATTATCCGCCACCAATACTTTGTATGGATGTGAAACTTGGACAAGGAGCAGTCAAGCTGAAAAAACATTTGATGGCTGTGGAAATGTGGTTTCTGAGGAGAATGCAAAGAATACCATGGACAGACAGAAAAAAACCAATGACCAAGTACTACAGGAAACAAATGAAAATCGTAAATTGATTAGAGAAATTAGACGTAGACATTCACAAATATTTGGCATGTTATGAAAAGAAATGAATTGGAGAACTTAGTGACAACCGGCAAGATCGAAGGGAACAGGCCAAGGGAAAGACAGAGAAGTAAATACCTGGATGGCTTGGCCACATGGCATGGTCGAGACAGGAACACTGAGCTGATCCACGATTCTGGTGATCGAGTGAAATGGCGAGTCATGACCGCCCACGCTTTCCGGCATGGCACATGATAGATGGAGCACTACACCGTCCCGGCATCGATACAAGTGATAATCAATATTTAATTCATGGAATAGCAAATCACTTACAATTCAAGAAAGGATGAGCTCCTGCTGGACGCAACGTCCCCAACGTTGTAATGTGTCATGAGAATTACAGAATTACCTTAGTTTAATACAATCTTTCGCGTGTCTTGACTATTTCATCTCTAAGTCTGAACTGTGTATCCCACCTTATTGCATCTTAAATAGATTGGTCGCCTGGACAGGAATGATATGACCTTGACAAACGTTTGGAATAGATTTTCCATGGAAAATTACCGTTTTCACTAGTTGTAGACGCCAAGGAAACCACATATAATCGTTCAATGCATTGCTGTCATGCTTCAGCGATCATGCATCGCCGTATCTTGCCATAAAAGATTTGGTAAACAGACAGACAGACAGACAGACAGACAGACAGACAGACAGACAGACAGACAGACAGACAGACAGACAGACAGACAGGCGGACGGACGCACGGACGGACGGACAGATTGCAACAACGACTAGTACTAATATGACTACTACTGTCACCACCACTATCACTAATACAACTACTACAACTACTACTACTACTAGTAGTACTACTACTACTGCTACTGCTACTATAACCACTACTACTAGTAGTATTACTACTAGTACAACTACTACTAATACTATTACTACTACTACTGCTACTACTACTACTACTACTACTACTACTACTACTACTACTACTACTACTACCATCATCACTACAATTACTAATACAACAACAACTACTGCTACTAGTAGTACAACTACCGCTATTATTACTATTACTACTACTACTGCTACCAATACTACTAACAGTAATACTACTACAACAACAACTACTACTAAAACTAATACCACTTCTACTAAAACTACTGCTAACACTACTACTAGCACTACTGCAACAACTACTACTACTATTACAACTGCTGATACTACTATTGCTACTACTATTTGCCAGCATGTTAGCCCTCCTTTCGTCAGTGTAAAGCCATGATACTCTAATTGGATGTACTAACAAGGAGGCACGTGGCTCATTAATGAAACGGTGAAAATCAACTTGTAAAGAACATGACTGGCGAACGGGAATCAATTACAATGTCGACGCTCGAGGAAAAGTTAATATCCGTTTTAATCTGGAATTTGCAAGACAGTCACACATACTAGTTAGCAGTTAAATTAGTTTCTCGTGCCGTCGAGAAGGGCCTAATTCCTATATTACAATAACCTTGATATCCAGCCCTGCCTTTTCCCTACGAACACTCAGTAACCTTCATTCTCCCTTGTGTTCGTCCAGTTCGTCCTCTCTGTCGTTCTCATCCGAATCTGTCGTCTAGTGTTTTCCCGTCTTTAGAAAATCCATGGCGCTTTTTATCTCTACTTTAAAATTGGAAAGCATGGGAATATTTAGGAGTCACGGAAATCCTAACAGATATTCAGTGACTAGGCACATAATTCGTGAGCCCCGGACTTCTCAGGTCCTAGTCTGTAATATAAATAGGCAGGGCTGATCACTTTAATTTTAAACTAAATATCATGTCTTTCTGTTTGCACAAAATTGGCCAATGAAGGTTAATCATGATGGCTTGTGTGAGCTTTAACAAGCCACTATTTTGTATGTTAAACAACATACATTGTCTCTATCAATCACATGACCGATTTCCAAAACCTGCAGTCAAATCTATGACGTAGGAGATTTTTGGTGTGTCGGCTTGGCCAGGTTCCCATCATCTTTGTGTATTATCTTGTCAATGAAATTGGGTATGTGTTCGATCACCCTGTTGTTTATCTGCCTCTCTGTTCTGTTGATGTCGGTAGACTGGCACCTGCATGTGAATTTGTAAATGCAAATGGATTTGGCGTACAGAGGGGAACGTTTTTGTACTACTGGGGTAGGGATAGTTGTGGTTCTATACCTAATAACTGGAGTTGCAGCATAGAATGTTCTGCTGACTGCTGTAATGAGCCGGTCCTGTAGACGTTGTATTACGCCATCCCCTCTAAAGGTTAGCTGGATAAAATGTTTTGACATTCATGATTATTGTCAACTGGTAAAAACAAAAACCAACAATAACTATTATGACCACATACCCCATTGTCGTCCCATGCATTTTGACTGGAAAATAAGCTCCCCATGTCTCAATGACGATGTCACAAGTGTTTGCTTTCGAAACGGTGACTCTGTATACAAGAAAACAACAGCTACAACATTAGAATTAAATTCACAACTTTGAGTGGGTATTTAAAGTGAGAAGAAGGAAGGAATGAAAATATTTGTGAAATTATTTCCCAGATGATCTCACTGGTCTCAGAATAGAACTCATAATGTCTTGCGGTGATTAAAATGGTTCTAAACGTTGGCCAGTTGTCCAAACTGCACTTAGAGTGCCTACAGTTGTTGCGTCCAGTAGTGTACATGTCCAGAATACATATAGTATTGCAGTATTTCTACAAGTTACTTCTGGTAATATGCATGTTGACATGGGTTAAAATTTTACATATAAGTATGCATAAATAAACTTGAAGTAACAATTACACATTGTGCACCTAGATGTACTCGTAGAGATAACCCTCTTAAAAGGATGGTTCTGAGCTGGAATATTCAGAGTTGACAAGTAATGGCTTTACACATGACACAATGTTACCGTGGCGATGTGGCTGTGCCTCGCAATTTGAAGGTCGTAGGTTGGTCCACCAGATTGCGTCGTTCAGACTACATATAAAGTTTGTCCAGAGACTATTGGAGCTCATCACTGGGGCTACGGAGTTCGTGCATTGTAAGATGCTCCCGGCAAGAGAGAGACCGAGTCAGATACGTAAAACCTGAAGCCATGACGACGCGTGCTTTATTATTTACTCTCCATACACAGACCTGCCGGCACGCTGGTCCTGGGTTCCATCCCCGTAATGGCGGATTTGGGGATTTTTCAAAATTACATGGAAAAATAAAGAACGGAAAAACACGAAAAGTAAGTTAGCTTTACAAATTTACAATTTGTAACAAAAATAAAGGAAGGTATTGCGGCGATAAGTCTTCATCAGCAGACAATAACTATAAACACACCATAAAACGCACACATACAAACACACCATAAAACGCACACATACAAACACACACACACACAAACACACAGACACAACTCACACAAACATACACACACAAACGAACATATATAAACACACCACACCACACACACACACACACACACACTCACACACATCATACAGACACACATAAGCATGGAAATAAAGAAACTAAATGTAAGCATTGTATTATGGAACCAAAGAACCTGTGCTTTTGTACGGATGTGAAGCGAGCACAATAAGCAAAGAGGCTGAAAAACAACTGATGGCTGCGGAAATGTGGTTTCTGCGGAAAATGCAAAGAATACCATGGACAGACAGAAAAACCAATGACCAAGTCCTACAAGAAACAAATGAAAATCGTAAACTGGTTAGAGAAATTAGACGAAGGCAGTCAACATTCTTAGTTTGGTCACGTTATGAGAAGAAATAAATTTCCAGAACTTGGTGACAACTAGAAAACTTGAGGAGAAAAGAGCAAGAGGAAGGCAGAGAAGTAAATACCTGGATGGCTTGACCAAGTGACATGGTCGAGATAGGAACACTGAGTTGATCCACGACTCTGGTGATTGAGTGAGATGGCGAGACATGACCGCCAACGCTTACCGATGGCACATGATGATGATTATGATTATGGAACCTTGTGGAATACAAATAAGCCAGAAGAATGTAATGAAACATGTACTTAACTCGAAGGTTGCAAATATCAATCAATCATTAAATCAACTAATCAATCAATCAAGTGTCTGCACAATTGAGTTTAACTGCAATGGTCTCCAAAGCTGTCTGTCTCTCGCCCTGACTGCATTCTGTCAGATTGATATTCGTCCATCTCTTGATGTTATCTTCCCACTTGTATCGGCATCGACACAAGTGATAATCACTACGTAAACATAAAATAACGATTCACTTACAGTTTAAGAAAGGATGAGCTTCTGCTCGATGCAACGTCCCAAATAATGTAATGTTGAGAATTAAGGAAGTAGATTATTTCAATATAATCTTTCACGTGTCCTGATTATTTCATCTCTAAGTCTGAACTGTGTATCCCGCCTCGTTGCATCTTAAATAGATGGTCGCCTAGACAGGAATGATATGATCTTGACACAATTTTGTCATAGATTTTCTTAGAAAATTTGCTGTCACTAGCTGCAGACGTCAATGGAAGCATACATACTCTTAAATGCATTGACGTTTTGCTTCAGCGATCGTGCATCTGCATATCTTGCCATAAAAGAACTCAAGTAAAATTTAGTTATACAAGTCTTGTGGCAAGAGAGACACATTGACGCGCTAATTGATCAGATTGAGAAACAGATGTGTTAACGGTTTGTTAAACAGATGAGACAGACAGACTGACAGATGAATGGATGCAATGGGGGACAGACAGACAGACAGACAGACAGACAGACAGACAGACAGACAGACAGACAGACAGACAGACAGACAGACAGACAGACAGACAGACAGACAGACAGACAGACAGACAGATAGATAGATAGATAGATAGATAGATAGATAGATAGATAGATAGATAGATAGATAGATAGATAGATAGATAGATAGATAGATAGGCAGGCAGGCAGGTAGGCAGACAGATACACTGTAAGTTGTGCGGGAAGACAAACACACATACAATTTGACATAAAGACAGACAGGCAGCAGAGATGCAGGAATAGAAGCAGACAGACAGGTGTTACTATTACTTGTCCTATCTTAGAGCATACATACGTAAATTCATTGCTAGGTAAAGGCGTCACGTGACAGGTTTTCTATAGTTAGTCTTATTTTTAGA
Source organism: Cepaea nemoralis (assembly GCA_014155875.1). Lineage (NCBI taxonomy): Eukaryota > Metazoa > Mollusca > Gastropoda > Stylommatophora > Helicidae > Cepaea > Cepaea nemoralis. Next base: position 81,301 of record JACEFZ010007073.1, read on the forward strand.
ACAAATGCAATAATAAAGAAAAGGGGTGTTCTTAAAACATCACCAAAACTTTTGAACATGAAAGCTTTCAGCCGTATCGTTTCATTCAACAGCGAAATAAATAATAAAATACACGAATAACTTTTTTTTTTTAAAGTTTACAAGTTTGAAACCAGTGAATGACGAACTACACAAGAGACCAACAAAAATGCATCAAACCCTATTTCGTTACAGATCAGTTGACCATTATAATGGTCCCCTGGCTCTCTGTAACCACAGGTAGTTGCACTTCTTATAGTGCGGTGTGCTGGCTCAGTAAATCTCTGAGAACAGTGTATTAAAGTCAACATACCTGTCTGACCGTCCTGGCTGCTGACTGTCAACAAGGTATGATAAACAGCTCAGACGTGGTGAAGTAAAATCTGTTCTACATATATTCAGATTGCAGTTAACGTAATCCAAACAATAACTGTGAACACTGTATTACGCTAACATCATCATCATCAAGCATCGTGTGGTGGCAGAGATGACGTTCTAGTCATCTATGGGTCGCACTGTGTAAGTTTATTCCGTATAAATATACATTGTCTTTGACGTCATCAATTCATTTTCTTCTCGGGCTTCCTCTTGCTCTCGTACCAGATCTTCTTTGTTGTAGCGCCAGTGCTGGTAGTTGATGATGTTCCATTCTAAGGAGATGACTGAACCATTTTACCTTCTGCCTTTCAATATATGTGGCGCATGATGTTGACCCCACTGTCTGTCTGAAAACAATAATCCCTACTCGGTCACAGATAGTTAAGTTGGCAGCTTTTCTCCAGATGTTGACTTTGCAAAAGTGTCATTTGGATAAAGTAGTATAACCGGAGTCGCGCGACCACCACCACCACCACCACCTCACACTCCCGCGTTGAGCACCGATACCACCACCCTAGCACTCCACTAAGGAGGGTCGAATAGAGGTCCGAACCGACCCCCATTCGAACCCCTAAGGGGTCGAATAACGGTCCGAACCGACCCCCACTCGCACCCCTAAGGGGTCGAATAGGGGTTCTAACCGACCCCAGCAAAAGAGGCTCGCCTCGGGAGTATCATTCTGACTCGATATATTACTCATAGCCTGATATATTATTTTGGAATTAAAGCTGTATGAGATATAGGGGTACGCACCATGAACAAGTATCGGTGGCTACTGTTGGGGAGCACGCTCCAGTATGAGGGGCGGTGTAAGGGGGAATACTGTCGGAAGCACAATGCGCATCTCAAGAAGGGGGGATTCACAGTCGCCTGTACGAGCTGCGGCGTCGGGGTAAAAAAAAAACTCTCTAGCCCTCTGCCGGCCGGCCTCTGCGATACCAACAGGAAGGTCCGTTCCTCTGTGAATGGAGGCGCCTGAAAAGAATAAATATTTAAATTCAGGCAAAAGAAATTTTCATTTAGAGAGAAGTGGAGTGTTGACGGTACGAGTCCAGCAGTAATCATGGTCACCGTAAAACAGTTGCAAAATGAAGCTCGCCAGTATGGTATGCCATACAGCCACCGCCGCAAGGCCGTCCTTGCCGGGGAGATAGCTCAGGCGAGAGACGCAGTCCGCGCCACCCGACTCGAGCGTGCCGCCAACACCGGACCGTAATTCTGTATTTATTGCAATCCCAAAGAAAACAGGAACATTGGAATGTGATCAACATATAACAATTAGAATAATGAGTCGCATCACAAAGATCTTGCTACGAATTATCATGGGAAGAGTGAGGAAGAAAATATAACCTGAAATAGGGGAAGAACAATATGGGGTTGTAGAAGGAAAGGGTACAGTAAATGCTGTGTATATGCTGCGAACAGTTATTGAACGTGCTATAGAAGTAAACAAGGATATACATCTTTGCTTTATTGATTACACAAAGGTTTTTGATAGAGTTAGACATGTCACATGGTGGATATGCTTGTAGATCTACAAATTGATGGGAAAGACATTAGACTTATAAAAAACATATATTGGAAACAACAAGCTGCCACAAGGATTGATAATGAAGTGGGACAATATCAACCTATTAAGAGAGGTGTTAGGCAGGGATGTGTAGTGTCTCCAAATCTTTTTCCCCTATAGAGTGCAAATATTTTCAGAAATGTAGAAGACATAAATGGAATCAGCATTGGAGGACGAAACATAAATAACATTAAATATGCAGATGATACAGTATTTACTGCAAACAATGCACAGGGTCTGCAACAATTAGAAGACGCGGTTGTTGTCCACAGTGAGCAGCTGGGGTTGGAATTAAATTTTAAGAAGACACAGGTTATGGTCGTCACTAGGAAGAACGAAGTACCACAATGTAATGTACAAGTAAATGGGAATATTCTTCAACAAGTGAATCGGTACAATTATCTCGGAACAGTCATAACATCTGATGGAGAAATTAGAACAAGAATCGCCATGGCGAAAGTAGCCTTTAGCAAGATGAAAAACATTCTGACCAATAAAAAGATGTGAAACTTGGACAATGTGCAGTCAAGCTGAAAAACACCTGATGGCTGCAGAAATGTGGTTTTTGAGGAAAATGCAAAGAATACCATGGACAGATAGAAAAACCAATGACCAAGTACTACAAGAGACAAATGAACATCGTAATTGATTACAGAAATCAGACGTAGACAGTCACAATTTTTTGGACATGTTATGAGAAGAAATGAACTGGAGAACTTAGTGACAACTGGCAAGATCGAAGGGAACAAACCAAGAGGAAGACCAAGAGGAAAATTTCTGTATGGCTTGGCAACATGGCATGGACGAGACAGGAACACTGAGCTGATCCACGACTCTGGTGATCGAGTGAAATGGCGAGTCATGACCGCTTACGCTTTCCGGCATGGCACATGATTGATTGATGTCCCACAGAATAGTGTCTGGCCAGAATGTCCAATAGACTAGTGTCGATCCAGGATGTCACAGCCTAGTGTCTATTTAGGATGTCCCACATACTAGTGTCTGTCTATGCTATCCCACAGACTATTGTCTGCCTAGGATGTTCCACATTCTAGGTCTGTTCATGATGTCCCACACACAAGTGCCAGACCAGTATGTCCCACAAGCTAGTGTCTGTGCAGGATGCCTCACACTCTAGTGTCTGTTCAGAATATCCCACAATAATGTGTCTGTTCAGGGTGTCCAACAGTCTATTGTCTGTGCAGGATGTTCCACAGTCTATTGTCTGTTCAGGATGTCCCACAGTTTATTGTCAGTTCAGGATGTCTCACAGTCTATTGTCTGTGCAGGATGTAGCACAGTCTATTATCTGTTCAGAATGCCCCACAGAATAGTGTCTGGCCAGGATGTCAAATAGACAAGTGTCGATGCAGGATGTCCCAGTCTAAAGTCTATTTAGGATGTCCCACATACTAGTGTCTGTCTTTGTTGTCCCACACACTAGTGTCTGCCTAGGATGTCCCACATTCTAGTTTCTGTTCATGCTGTCCCACAAACAAGTGTCAGACCAGTATGCCTCACAGTCTAGTGTCTGTGCAGGATGTCCCACAGTCTAGTATCTGTTCAGAATGTCCCACAGTCTAGTGTCTGTTCAGAATGTCCCACAGTCTAGTGTCTGTTCAGAATGTCCCACAGTCTATTATCTGTTCAGGATGTCCCACAGTCTATTGTCTGTTCAGGATGTCCCACAGTTTATTGTTAGTTCAGGATGTCTCACAGTCTAGTGTCTGTGCAGGATGTAGCACAGTCTATTATCTGTTCAGAATGCCCCACAGAATAGTGTCTGGCCAGGATGTCAAATAGACAAGTTTCGATGCAGGATGTCCCAGTCTAAAGTCTATTTAGGATGTCCCACATACTAGTGTCTGTCTTTGTTGTCCCACAAACTAGTGTCTGCCTAGAATGTCCCACATTCTAGTTTCTGTTCATGCTGTCCCACAAACAAGTGTCAGACCAGTATGTCTCACAGTCTAGTGTCTGTGCAGGATGTCCCACAGTCTAGTATCTGTTCAGAATGTCCCACAGTCTATTATCTGTTCAGGATGTCCCACAGTCTATTGTCTGTTCAGGATGTCCCACAGTCTATTGTCAGTGCAGGATGTCTCAGCGTCTATTGTCAGACAAGGATATAAGAGATTGTAATGTCTGTGCAGGATGCCCCACAGTCATTGTCTGAGCACAATATCCCACAGTCTATTATCAGACCTGGATGTCCCACAGTCTACTGTCTGTTCAGGCTGTCCCACAATTTAGTGTCTGTGCAGGATGTCCCACAGTCTATTGTCTCTTCAGGATGTCCCACATTCTAGTGTCTGTTCAGGATGTCCCAGTCTAGTGTTTGTTCAGGATGTCCCACAAGCAAGGCTCAGACCAGTATGTCCCACAGTCTAGTGTCTGTGCAGGATGTCCTACATTCTAGTCTCTGTTAAGAATGTCCCACAGTCTAGTGTGTGTTCAGGATGTCCCACAGTGCAGGATGTCCCACAGTCTATTATCTGTTCAGAATGTCCCACGGTCTATTATCTGTTCAGGCTGTCCCACGGTCTATTATCTGTTCAGGATGTCCCACAGTCTATTATCTGCTCAGGATGTCCCACAGTCTATTATCTGTTCAGGATGTCCCACAGTCTATTATCTGTTCATGATGTCCCACAGTCTAGTATCAGACCAGGGTGTCCCAGAGTGTAGTGTCTGTTCAGGATGTCCCACAGTCTATTGTCTCTTCTGAATATCCCATATTCTATTGTTTTTTCGGGGTGTCCCAGTCTAGTGTCCGTTCATGATGTCCCACAAGCAAGTGTCAGACCAGTATCTCCCACAGTCTTGTGTCTATGAAGGATGTCCCACAGTCTAGTGTTTGTTAGAATATCCCACAGTCTAGTGACTGTTCAGAATGTCACACAGTCTATTGTCTATTCAGGATGTCCCACAATCTAATGTCTGTTCAGAATGTCCCACAGTCTATTATCTGTTCAGAATGTCCCACAGTCTATTATCTGTTCAGGATGTCCCAGAATATAGTCCCTTACTAGGATGTCCCAGAAACTAGTGTCTGTTCAAGATGTCGCACAGTTTGGTGCGTGACTATTATGTCTCACAGGATAGTGCATGACCAGCTTGTCCCACAAAACGTACTTGATCAGAATTCCCCACAGTCTAGTGTCTGTCCATGATGTCCAACAAACTATTTTGAGACAATGCATGTCCTACAAACTTGCGTCTGATCAGGAATCCCTACAGTCTTTGTGTCTGACCAGGATGTCCCCACAAGCTAGTGTCTGACCAGAATGTCCCCATCTCAATGTGAAGACAGGACTTGGTGAGTATAATTGCTTACCCTAGAACAACACCGCCCGGCATCGACACAAGTGGTAATGAATATTGCAATGAATCCGGGTCAGAGAGGTTGTATTTGCATGTAACCATTATCTTTGTTGGTATCTGATGTACATTTCTGGGGTGTTTTACTTTATATGTAATGTCTGATTAGGAGAGGACAGTTTTGTTGAGTCCCATTAATAGGTGAGAATTATAAGGTAGGGGTCAGAAATTATCCCTCCTTTACCCAGGGCACTGGGGGTGTAGGGCCCAGTTGTCGGGACGAAAACAGTTAAAGAGGGGGAATAATGTACTCGGCTCGCAATGATGTTGGATGGAACTCCGCCAGAGGGCGCGGGCTGTATAATTGGTCTGGAACCCTGGGAATTCCTCTGACCCCAGTATAAAAGCGCGTGGACAGGTGGAACCGGCCTTTAATGTAGTCCACCACACCAAGTGACGAGGCGCCAATGCCTATAGTAAACTTATTTAGTTGACCCTGAAATGTTTTGCAGTGGTATGTAACCATAATTAATTGTTTATATGCCATGTATTGCTTATAGTATTTTGTTAATTTAAATGTATTGTTCAGTAAAGTTATGAAAGTGTAATAATAATAAAGTGATTATCAAACTAATCAGATTTAAAATATAGCTAATCTTGTACTGATTCCTAGCTTTAATCCTTAAGTTAATAATTTCTCTAGCAGTAACCAAAATTAACTAAAGAAATCCTTGAGCCCAGGCTGCAGATAACGGAGTTCAGAACTCTCCCCAGTTAATGGCAAGAATTACCATTGCGTGGAAAATGGCGCAGACTTATCTGGACTTCGACGAGTTGATAATATGTACAAAAGATTGAAGGACAGATAACAGAAGACGTGAACTAAGTAACAAGTAAATTATGTGGGCGATAAATTAAGGGACAGGAAAGTGGAAGATAGAGGTAAACCGCTGGGAGGCCAGCTCAGAAGGTAACGTTCAGCCTTGGTTCCCAAAACAACTTAAAAGGTAAATCCTAAACTATAGCAAATAAAGAGAAGAAGATTGTGTTCCATGGGTTAGGAGATGATTGGGCACACGCGGGATAAGTGATAATTAATAATTATTCAGAACTAACGGTTTATTTACAGCGGTGTAAATTATTATGAGTTTAAGAGGTTTGTTGTTGTAAGAGCTGGGCAAATGTTGATTGTAGACATTATTATGGAAACCCACTGTGGCAGTTATAGACATTATAATATAATTAGGGTTTTATGCATTATTATATCAGGTATAGCTGATTTAATTAGTTCAGCTTGATCATTATAGGTAATATAGACATGTAGATGGTGCTGATTATGAAGATTACGCGATAATGGCTATGAGAGATTAAAGTAAACACATTTGGACTGTAGTCAGTGAAAGGCAAGGTACACTACTGTATAGTTAAATTAGATTGTAATCAATCAGGGTGTTGTGGAGTGGGTTATAATAAATTGTTTAGTTTCCAATAACTAAAATAAAATAGGCAGTGTAATTGATGTTGTGGTTTTCATTGTAAGCAGCCCAAGCTAGCAGTAATGAAAGATATACAATGTATGAGGTCATAAATTATAGTTAATGATGCTGGCCATGATAGGCATAAAATTGAATGATTATGGGTAGGGGAAAATAACCATGATAATGTGTGTAATATGTGTAAAGCAGAAGAGTACTTACATGTTATAGGTGGCAATGATGTGTTAATGATTAAGCTATGTACTTAGCACATGTGGGTAGCAATAGAAGTGGAGGAAATAAGGTATTATAGGGACTCCATGCAGATTGAAAGCTACGGAGCATTGGAAATGACGCATCTTTAACACATGGAGTGCGTATCAGCAATCATAATTTAATCATAACTGCGAATGAAGTGTGGCTTTACTGAAGGAGGATAGTCAGATGTATCTGGAGCTTTTAGTATTAGTAAAGGAGTTTATCAATTAGCATTGAAGTCTGGTATCACATCTGTTACCAGAATGCAGTAATGTTTGCACCGCCGTATCAGACTGGGAGTGGAATCATATGGCTAAAGTTTTATATACAGTAAAACATGGTGCTTGTTGTACCATAGGGAATGTAGCATTTTGCTATGTACCACCCTTTCACAAAGATATTTGTATGCACTTGCTACGTGACATAAGGGTAAGACAACAAAATCTATAACCGGTGTGTCGTAGGAAGAATGGAGGGGACAGGAGATAACTGTACATCTGTTGTATAGTAACAAAGTATATTACACTGATTGTGTTTGACCTTAAACAACAATTATTGGTCATTAGTGTGTAATAATGACATAATATATAGTACACTGGTTGTTGTATTAGTACTGATATTCTGTATCTAGCCATGGGCATTGTTGTGCTTTGATCCTGTCTCATATGAATGGTGCACTCTTACCACTATTCATGTACTTTCACTTGATACTATTTATGAACTGTCTTAGTGGCCTCAGAGAGTCCCTCAATTGTTTTCTGGGTAGTACACGTTTATATTTCTGTGAGTGTTGTGATTCTCCTATGTGCAAGTGATGCATTTTCACATTCTACAAATATTGTGACTCCACATTGTATATGTGTCTATTGCTTTTCATAGTTAGACATGTTTTGCTTGTTGGTTGTTAGTTTGTAATGCTAATCAAATGCTTTAACTTGTATGGTGTCATATTGGTGTTGATATCCTTTATCAAAACATGGACATTGCAGGAGTAGTTTGTCCCATGTCATATCGCATCCCAAATAATTTGAGGTAATTTAACTACAGAAGCTGGATATGCAAATGTACTATACTGAGCTGCTGGATTAGAGATATAAGTTCATGTGTATCTGCTTTTCTTAGTTATATATGTTTACATCTGGGCAGACGAGACCCAATCTTCCATCGCTGGTGTATGTAGGATCTGTGTATGGTAGTTACACTGAACTTAAGGCATTCTGTAAGTGAATGCTGGGCTGTATGGGAAGGCGGAGCGGATTGAGATGGTTGCATTAGAAGGTGTTCCATCCTAGCAATATCAAGTGTAATCTCATGACAGCAGCGGCACAAATGGAGAAGACAATAAAGTGGGTGATATGATGATGCAACATTGGTTGTTGTATTTAACAATTAGAGATGTAGTCGCCTTGAAGAAGAATGAGGTAGCAAAGAAAGATCATGACAGACACCAAGGGTTACCTCAGAATAGCAGTAGTACAACTGGAGGGAATAGCAAAATGGATAATTAGATGTGGGGTATTTATGATCTATAGGTTAATTCATATGTTATATTGTAAGTGCTCATTGCTTCATGTGTTTAATATGATTTCTTTACAATAATAATCATAGACTGTGTTTTCCATTGTTACAGGATTGGCTGACTAGTTAGTGTCAGCAGGCCTGGGTTTATGGTGGGGTAGTAATGTGTGTCACAACTCTATTGTTTATGTCGCGTCTTACGATTTATGTTGTGTAACTTATGTTTTTGGAATGCCTTATTGTCTGCGCAGTGTTGTCTGTGTCAAAGTTCTTTATTGTGTCAGTCTAACTAGCTATTGTTTGGAACACTTGTGCTGTGGTAATTGGCGTACCCTGTTGTCTTAAGTGCTGTTTATTGGTTAGGGTTTACCCACTCTTGTTGTTTGATATATGCAGTTGTCTGTTGTATCTGTTATTGACATTCAATGTGTTATCCAACATATCCTGTTAGAAGACATTCATAAAGAGCTTGTTTATTTGCCCTTGATTTGTTTGTTTAGTCTCTTTTAGTTTTTACAACCACTATTTCTATCACAGTCTAACACCTTAATTCACAGTCTGGACCTCAAATATGCAGTTAATGTCCAGATTTGAGGCCCCTGTCCAAGATCTCGTATATTCTTACCTAATTACTATCATCTGTTTTGTCAGTTGAGGGCGGTGTGAGGTTTTCTCTTTTTGTACTCCTTTTCTTCTTTGGTCATAACAAAGTCAGAGTTACTATCTATCTCTTAGCACCGTAACAAAAGAAGCATTAGTCTTTCCTTTTGTTCTTTTTCCCCTCCACTACAGTAACATTAAATAACGGCATACTTACAATTCAAGAAAGGAAGCGCTTTTGCTGGATGCAACTTCCCCAACGATGTAATGTGTCTTGAGAATATGGAATTATCTGATTGTAATACAATCTTTTAGGTGTCTTGATTATTTCATCTCTAAGTCTGAACTGTCTATCCCGCCTTGTTGCCTCCTTAATATAAGGGACACCCGGGGGTAAATTCTATAAGTTGATACACACTTGTCATAGATTTTCCTGGAAAACATTTAGCAGAATAAGCGATCTCATTACCTGCAGGCACCAAAAGAAGTATCATAAACGTTGTGTATTGCCGTCTGGCGTGAGCATGTATCGCCATATCTTGCCATAAAGGAACTCAACTAACATTTGATAATACAATTAATGTGGAAAGAGAGACACATAGACGCCTAAATGGATCAGAAATAGAATCAGATTTGTTAAGAGCTTGTTAAACAGATGATGCATACATATCAACTATCACCCATACTGAAACATCCAAATATACCTATGTCCGCAAAACAAAAGATAGTAAACAGCATATTCACACCAACCCTATGTTATCAGACAGACAGTGGGATCAACACAGTGTACCACATTTATTGACAGACAGGAGATCAAATGGTTTGGACATCTCATTAGTCTGCAATACAATACCATCAACTACCAGCACTGGCGCTACATCAAAGAAGATCTGCTACGAGAGCAAAAGGAAGTTCGAGTAGAAAATGGATTGACGACATCAAAGACAGTGTAAAATCATACAGAATGCTACTATCCATTGCCACCGATTGGTCACTGGAACACCAATTATTACTTCCCACGAAGCTTAACGGCACAAGTGAAAAAATGATGATGATGATGATGATGATGATGATGATGATGATGATGATGATGATGATGATGATGATGATGATGATGATGATGCTGATGATGATGATGATGATGATGATGATGATGATGATGATGATGATGATGATGATGATGATGATGATGATGATGATGATGATGATGATGATGATGATGATGATGATGATGATGATGTCACATGACAGGTTTCCCATATTCAGTCTATTTTTTGTTAGAACAAATGCAATAATTCACAGAACCGGAGTGTTCTTAAAAAATCGCCAAAGCTTCTGAACATGTCAGTTTTGACCCGTATCATTCCATTCAACAATGAAAGAGATAAGCAAACACACGAATAACTTTTAAAAAAGAATGTTTATATGTTAGAAACCGGTGGACGACGGACTACACAAGAGACAAAAGAACACATACGATACACAACACCCTATTTATTTACAGGTTAGTTGACGATTAATAACGGTGCCCTGGCTCCCTGTAATCACACCGCTTATAGTGCGATATGCTGGCCCAGTAAATACAATATGTGAGAACATGTTCTAAAGTCAGTATACCCGTCTGACCGTCTTGGCTGCTGATCGTCAACAAGCTATGATAACCAGCTCAGACGTGGTGAAGTAAAATCTGCTCAACAGATATTCGGATTGCATTTAACGTAATCAAAACAATAACTTCACAGACTTTATTACACTAATATCAGGCGTTGTGGGGAGGCAGAGTTGACTTTCCAGTGTCCGATAGGTGGTACTGTATAGTGTCATTCCGTGTGATTGTACAATGTCTTTGATGCTGTAAATCAATTTTTTACTCGAGCTTCCTCTCTCTCTCTCTCTCTCTCTCTCTCTCTCTCTCTCTCTCTCTCTCTCTCTCTCTCTCTCTCTCTCTCTCTCTCTCGTGTATAGTGTGGCGAAACTGGTGGGGATGACTACAAAGGCACCACAACACTGATTGTAGAGTATCTCCTATCTATCCCCCTTTGTAAAGTTCTGGTGTCCCCATTGGATTCGAGACACATGTATTCTTAATTTACAGATTAATTATCTCCAGAAAATGATAAGTCACAACAGAAGTGAACCATCAAGTATCAATTTAACTCTTTCACTACCAAACAAAAATTGGGCCCTGACTGTGATATATTTTCACAAAACGTAACATCGCATTAAATATTTCCAGGACGACAAAGTCGGAGTTCACCGAAACCGAATTGGTTTGTTCCACAATTGTACGATCCAAGATCTAATATACCCGTTGGCAATGAAAAACGTTAACCGGGAAAGTACCGTATAAATAGTAGCGCGCAGAGCGACATGGCCTGTTTGTTCATCAGTCAGCATGAGACATAAGAACTGAAGCAGCGGAAGGAGTGAGAGAGTTTCAAAATTCACGAGAAAAGAAAATCCTCAGCCTACGAAATCGCTGTGAGAAATTGCATCTCATTCAGATCATGAAACGTGTCGATATGTTGAGGTCATTCTGATAAATAAGGTAAACACCATATTTAATTCATTTAATTTTAGATAAGTTGTGAGTCCCTTGTTCCCAGAAGAAGAGTTGGTAAGTCGACTGGTTGAACGCGTTGTGAATTCTTAAGAAGTTAATTAGAATATATTTAATGTTTATAGTTTATAGATAAACTATTCATTAAGAATCACCATAGTGAATTTTAATTTCTCCCAAAGTATACAACTGATGTAATGTATAAGCATTAATCCAAGTTGTACATTTATTTCTTAAGCAACTCAATCTACAATGATTTGGAATGGTGAGTCTTAAGAATATAATCTAGTAGCAACTAAATAATATTATACTCAGTTATCATAGTCAGAAGATAAACTGTACATTAGGAGAAAACTACAGTGTTTTTTTTTCCTCCTAGCTAAGCAGCTTAGTTAATGTATAAACATTAGACACATGTTGTAAACTTTACTTCTTAAGCAGGAAACTAAATCTACAATGAATTAGAGTAACTTAAGACTTAAGGAAACTCAGAATTCTTAGTACAGTGGTAAGGACATATTGTACATATGGCCACTGATAAGATTTACAAATAGTTTACCTGTGCCAGCACTATAGAGAAATTAGTGGAATGTGTGTAGTCAAGTAGATTGAGCACATTAGTCAGAAGATTTACTTTTTGACATGAGCACATGAACAAACAAATAGTTTTCTTATAATTCATGAACACATGAGAACCAAAAAGAGTTCCACGGGTATCATAATTTGTGTGATGGTACAGCACACATGGGGTAAGGCAAATATATAGACATGGCTGTTAACCATGGGGAATAATAATATTTGTGCCACATAATAGTGCGTAACCAACCGCAATGCAAGAAGTATTTTAATTCATAATGCCTGAATGTGAATTGAATATATCACCTAAAATGTATGTATTTTATGAGAGCATGTGATAACTCATGGATTTCCTGTTGCTAAATCCTGGGTGAATTGCATAAGTGTGTCTAATGATCACACAAATGTATGTCATGTGTGATTCATTATTGTAAACAGATGTGAATGTATCATTTGTAAACCACCTCAGTATGAATGATTAATTATCAATGAGGAAATATTATAATTTCTGATGAGGGAGGAGATTTGATTGTAATATCATTGTTATTGAACCTGTGAATTTATCAGGGATAAAGCACCTGCATATGCTTGATTGTCATCCATGCAGATATGATTGTCTGATGAATGGGTGAGATCTCATTGTGATGTCAATGGTGTAAACATTTTAAGTATCATTGGGAAATCACCCACCTTACATGACAGTATGAAGGATGTGTGATGAATGATTCCTATATGATCACCCATACCAATATGAATGTGTCTATGGACTGAGTGAAATTATCATCCATACATATGAATGATGTCAGAGATGAGTGACCCCACATGCAAAGATGGATATGTTGACTGATGCATGAGGAGATTGAGTGAGTGAGTGAAGTTACATGCTGAGAGAGAGGGAGTATAGGCCAACAGTCAATCTCAGGGTAGCCGGCAACTTGATGTGAAATGCCATGACTATCACCAGAAACTAGTTCGGCGTAACCCATAAACTAAATAATAATTTAGTACACTCCGGCGCATAACACCACTTTGTATAAAATATCATTCATGCTATAATCATCTAGTTTTGTGCGCTAAGCACGACACAACCCATATCATACATTACGCATAGTACCAGCATCTGTGGTTGTAATTTAAGCAAAATCCCACTTTGTATTTCATGTCACTACTGTTAACACATATGGTCTAGTGTAATGATAATAATGTACTACAAAGATGATGATGATGACTGTAATGTAATGAAACTGATGTACTAGGGATTATGATGATAATGTTAGAAGGGTGTAATGATTTCTAATGTCATAAACATGATAATAATGTAATCATTATGATGATGAGAATGATTATAATAAGCATGATGATGCGGATAGCTAAAGTACAACCTTAGTGTAGAGATGGTGAAGAGGGGGGAATATACTCTCCGTAAAACTTTGGACTAAAAAGAGAAGTCACCTGAATACTATACAAGAATGGATACCATAATGTACTTATATTGCTTATAAACAAACACTCATTACAATGGGGACTGATTTTTTAAAAAACCCTTAATGTATGAGACCCTTTTCCTGGATAGAAAAAGATGAAGAACAGAATGGTCAACATAATTGTCAAATTCCAAATCATTCAAGGTATTAATTAAACTATAAACTGAAGGACAGGCATAAGTGAAGATGAAACTGCACATCTGCTAGTTAAACCTTGAACACCTGATAGTGGAAGATTGGAGTGAGAGCAAACAACTATGTTGGTGATAACTAATTGAGAACACCAAGACTATCTTTCTTCTATGTTTGTTTTCTCTAAGAACAAGATTCCTTTTTTATTGTTTTCATTTGTTATGTTCTTAGGCTTTTACATTTAATTTCTAATGTCATATTTATGATATCATTAGAATTATGTGATTGATGGAATTTCAGGTAGTGATCTTACTCATGTAAATCCAGACCTGACTTGGTGAAGATTGAATGCATCACCTGTTGAGTGAGCACATTGTTGAGTGATGCCCTTGATAGAGTAGCGCAGAAACTTATCTACCTGCAACCATTCCATTTGTCTCATAGGAGAGGTAATCTTTATTTAAACATTTACCTGCCAAACAATGGAAAGATGATGCATTCAATCCCTCCGCTAGCCTACGGGACATCCTTGGGCAAGGTAGAGTACCCGTCTAGCCCCCCGCTCAGGGTTACGCTCCCGGGTAGGTGGAACCCGTTAGCTTTGGACAGCAATCCATCTAGGAGACGGAAAACTCCAAATATAAACCCCCAAGTTCAAGGTGGACCAACGTGCTGAGGAACTGGATGGCCATGGGTTAACTGGTCGTGAACGTTGGACGTCTGACAGGCGTGCGGGGCGGCACCTGGCGTATGGACTCCTGCGGGACATCCCCTGCCTCTTCCCTAGCAAGCAGGCAATGCTAGGGTGACCGTTTATTTCCTGCAATATACAAACTTTGCCTATGGATTTATTTAAACATGGAAGTCGTCGCCGGAGCTACGGAGCACGTGCTCTGCGGTTGACACATCCCTCAGAGGCTAGCGAAGAGAGAGTGAGGAGGAGAAGACGAGGAAATGGTGTGAGACGACGGCAAAGAAATAGGAGGGCAGGCGCCAGGAGAACAAGACGAAAAGTGGAGAGACTAGGTTACAACTATGTAAGAGTGGGATACTAGAATTGTCGCAGTGCCAGACAGAGAGGTCATGTATTGTAGAGACTAATATATGATTTTGACGTCCTCATGCTCCAGGAGCTAAATACAGACAAATATCATTCTCCTGGGTACGTCAGTTATATAAACCCCTACTGGGCAGAAGAGACATGGACAAGGTCTGCTGGTAAAGGAAGGAGTGAGGCATGTGGTACTCGACTTGAGCCAGTGGAATCACAGTGCAAGAGAGGTCCAGGGTATACAAATGGAGATTGGTGGCTTAAGTTGGAACATCATAAATGTATATGCCACAGTGGACTGTTTTGTCAGAAAGGAACATTGGGACAGGCTTAAAGAACTGGAGGAATTACCAGGTGATAGGCTACTCATATGTGGAGACTTCAATGCAAGAAACAGAGATTGGGACAGTAGTGGAGAAAACCGACAGGGAATTGCCCTTGCAGATGCCATGGTGGACTCCGATGTGGTCTGCATAAATTATGGTAGGCCGACAAGAATGGCAATGAGGCCTGGCGATGCAGACACAGCTATTGAATTGGCACTTGTCTACCAGTCATCAGTCCTTGATGTAAAGTGGAATGTTTTGAATGACCATGGGAGTGATCACATGCCATGCTCAGTCCTGATCTCTAAACCTAGGAATGTTAAAGCTGGGAGAGCGCGCAAGACATTCCGGTATGAGTGGACCGATTGCCTTCTTGGACGCCTCAGACAAGGGGCATGCAAC
The DNA here is from genome assembly GCA_014155875.1 of Cepaea nemoralis. Lineage (NCBI taxonomy): Eukaryota > Metazoa > Mollusca > Gastropoda > Stylommatophora > Helicidae > Cepaea > Cepaea nemoralis. Next base: position 96,970 of record JACEFZ010007073.1, read on the forward strand.
AGGACTGTTAAAACTCCCTTTTTGCAGCCCCCATGGTGGACCCCAGAAGTAGACCATGCTTGGAAAGCAAAGAGAGCTGCAGTGAAGCAGCTAAAGAAAGTGCGACAGAGACTTCGAAGCTCACGAGTGGAAGTGGACACAGCGGAAAATGTCAAGAAAGACAAGGTGGAGGTTTTCAAGCGCTGTGCTGCAGAGGCCAAAAAGGCAAAATGGGAATGTTTCATGAAGGAGATTGGAGGGGATAAAACACTGCAAAAATTCTGGAAACTGCACAGGCATATGCAGAGAAAAGATCGGCCGATGACAGTGGGAACAATCTATAGAGATGATGGTGTGCGCGTGACAACAGATAAAGAGAAAGGGGAGGCGTTTCTCCAGAGATTTTTAGAGCAGACCAATCATAATGATGCGGACAACAGGGATGCAGTTAGAGAGGAGTTATCTGGCACCACGAAGAATATGCAGTATGAAGACATCATACGGGTGGAAGATGTTAAACACATTTTGAAAAAGGCCAAAGACACGGCACCAGGGTCAGGTATGGCCACATGAAAGGTTTGAACGAAGCAGACCTGGAGGAGATGACCGACTGCTTTAACCAGAGCATTAGGACAGCATCAGTACCCCAGGATTGGGTGCACAGCTATCTCATCCCTCTCCCAAAACCATTCAAGGATCAGTCAAAGCTTAGCGGCTTTAGGATCATCACCCTTCAAAATACATTTGGGAAGGTTTTAGAGAGGATAGTCGCTGTCAAGCTGCAAGAGTTTTTGGAAAGCGGGAAGCTTCCTTCAAGAGGCCTGGGGAGCTACAGGTCAGGAAAAGATACCTGGTCAAATTCAGCCACTTTTGCCTTTGATGTTTATGAGGGGTTCCAGAGCAGACAGGAAACGATGGCGGTAGCGCTTGATCTCGAGGATGCGTACAATAGAGTTCGATATGCTATTTTGATGGCCGCACTGATGGAGAAAGGGGTCAATCCCTGGTTGGTGAACTGGATAGCAGCCGTCCTGCACTCTCGTCGGGTTGCTCTTCGTCTGGGCGCATGGACCTCAGAGTCACATATGTTTACCCCGGGACTGCCACAGGGCCCTGCAGTCTCACCGGTGCTCTTTAAAGTGTATACGAGCAAGATTGCAAACCTAGAAGCACCAGGGGTTGGAAGAATGTTAACATTTGCAGATGATATTCTTGCATATAGGCAGGGGAGAGATAGGGAGCAAAAGGCCCAGAAGTTACAGGCGACAGTAGATAAAGTGATTGACTGGTGCACAGAAATGAGTGCTGTCATCCACCCGGAAAAGGCGGCCGTTTTGTGGTGCTCTCTGGACAACAGGATTGCCTCGCGATAGATGGTAGAAATGTCAGCAGAGAGAACAAACTGAAGTATCTGGGGATCACATTTCACAGGAGCCTATCCTTCAAGGACAATGTGGAGACGGTCGTGACAAGATCTCAAAAGGGACTCAATGCACTTAAAACTATGGCTGCAATGGACATAGAGCAGAGAATGCTTTTCACACTATACCAGCACTTGATACTCTCAGTAATTGATTATGGATTAGGTCTGCTCACTGTCTCAGAGAGTCAGCTGGTGAAGTTAGAGCGCATACAGAACGAAGCTATGCGGGTCATTCTGGGATGCACTAGAGACACCCCAGTAGTGTGTATGCGTTACATCCTTAGGTCTGCCGACTGTTGCTGGTAGGCTCAAGGTGATGCAGGCGAAGGCATACCTCAGAGTAGCTGCAGACACAGACCACCCACTGCATGAGGCGCTGGACGCAGTTAAGGGTCAGCGACTGATAAGAGGGAAATCATGGATGGCTCAGGCGGAGGATACGATCAGACAGGTGTGCCCCTTGGAGAACATTAGGCGTGGAGAGGAGTGGGTCAGAGTGCCAGCGGAGCAGTCAGACTTGTGCAGAGTTATAATCACATTAAGCCGGGAGTGCAGGGAGTGGCCAGCAGGGGCCACGGAAGTGGAAATCCAGCAACTAATTCAGGACAATGCTCACTCGAGTGATGTGATTATCTACACAGATGGTTCGGTGTCAAGAGGTGAGAGAAGTGGCTGGGGGTTCATAGCCAAAGCTAATGGTCGATGTTTGGGGCAGGAGAGCCTGGCATATGATACCACAACATCCAGCTTAAGAATGGAGGTGGAGGCAGTCACTGCGGCTCTCCGCTGGATGGAGAATACGACACACACACACATCGTGATTGTAACTGACTCAGAAAGCATGCTGACGAGGGTGAGGACGGGCAGACTTCGTGCGGAGTGGCTTGCTTCGCTTCGGAGGTCACGGGTGACAAGCATCGCCTGGATCTTTTCTCCGGGGCATGCCGGTGTGCTGGGAAATGAACAGGCGGACAGATTGGCTGGCTCTGCAGAACTTGGTGGAGTATTGATACATGACAAGGCAGATTTGGTTGCGGCCTTGTGGGAGCACGTGCACACCTCGGAGGAGCAAATGGATTACCATGGTCTGGCAAGAATGAGACAACGAGGAGTGACGAGGGATCTGGCCGACGATCAACGCTCAGAAGAAAGGCGAGACGGACTTATAATCAGATTGCTACTGGTACTATTAGTGTTAGAACTCTTCGCTGGCTGCTGGGGATGGGGACGGAGCACTTATGGGAATGCCCTGAATGCTGTGATGTCGATTCCTAAATCATTCAATCAATCAAACAATGGAAAGGAAAACCAAGAGCCAACTTATGTTCTACTACGCCCTGGAACACTAAGACTACAGCAATTAATTGATAGCCAAAGTCATTCCCAAAGTTGGAAGTGGAGAATTCTAAGTGTAGACAGTTCTTTCTTTTCAGATCATCTAGGCCAGTAAAAGATTAGCATTACACGCCACTAAAAAAAATAAAGCTGTTAATATATACATTATCATTGGCACATCAATTCTGTATATTTACTGTATATGTATATGTCCTTATTTTATGACTGGAAATTGCAATTTACAAAATCCATATATGTGTTTATTAAATCATAAAAACTGAGGTCATGTCAAGTATTGATTGTATTTTACTTGTCGTAGTCAAATTGTTTTAAACTACCCTAGATAGAATTAATTAGTTGCTAGAGGAGAGGCTAGGAACCACTTAAAGGATAATTTGGGTCTAAAAGGGAATACAACTTTTTCAGTTATTTCCTGAAAGTAGTCCTTGGTTCTCTAAACCTCTATTTCTGGTCTCAAACAATTGAGTCAGTACAGCTAAATTAATTAAACGGGCAGGATCACATTGGGAAAAAAGGATTTTGCATCCTTTATCTATTTGGAGTTGAGCTATCAATCTCGACGTATCCGACACTGACCAAACAGAAATTCATGGCAGAAGATTGGAAGTAGGGGTGTGTCACAATAATGTTTTTAAAATGGTTAAAATGTTAGCAGATCTATTGTATTACGTATCAAATTAAAGAAGATTGCATAAGGAACATGACAGTGTTAATAATTAATTGATAGGTTACAAATATTATGACAATAATGAGAGGTTTAATAATAACAACTGAAATTAAAGAGGTAAATATTATTTAAAACATTGCACTTATAAGGTGTTTTCTATACTCCTCTACTGCTAATTATGTTTAATTTACTGAATAATCAAACAAACACCACTTGTCTTCAACAATATAAACAGAATTGCTCATTAAAATTACCCAAAAGGAGGTTTAGCTGCATATTCTGAACCATGTCTTTTTCACACAAAATGAAAAAAATAATGGCAGAAAACGGGAAGTAGGGGTGTGTCACAATAATGTTATGACATGGTTCAATTTGTAGCAGAAATGTTGTATTATATATCAAAATAAAGGGGATTGCACATGGAATATGTTGGTATTGGAATCACTGCTATAGGTTGTAAATATAATAAACATAATAATATAATTTGTAAAATAATTTGACAAAAAGAGGTAAAAATTATGAAAACTTTGCACTTACCAAGGGACGTTGTTATCCTGATCACTGCTAAATCACTGCTAATCCTGTTGAATTTACTGAACAAACATAACTTTTCTAAAATATAAACACAACTGCTCCCAATCAATCATCCGAAAAGAAGTTTTGCCGCAGATTCTAAAGCATGTCTTATTCCGAAAAAAAAAAAAAAATTAGGAAAACACTTGGCAGATTTATATTTAATAACAATTAATATTTACACATTTCTATTTATTTTTATTTACAATATGTGGCAGTCTATTTGTGATAGGCTGCAAAAAAAACTTTGGGGCACAAGTGTGGTCTATTGGTGCAGCCGGAGCAAACAAAAGATGATCTGTATCGTTTAGTTCGAGTGCTGCAAAAAATACTGTCTCTATTGACACCAACAAATGCTATTAATTAAATGCTTGGCTCCTGTTATTCTTTCGACATAATTTCATGCGGCATACTTTTTGAAATTCTTTGGCAGGCAGAGTGTCAAACTTTCAGGAATAATCTGAGCTGCTTCGCGATGTGCACTTTCAAGTAAACTTTGCTTGGAATCCTTCAATGACAGTGTTTTTCCTCCTTTCTCTGTTTGGCATATGGAATGTAGGATGTGTGCATTGATCTGTACAATTTCAAAGATCCAGTAGTAGATCTGCTTCCACCACTTAATGGTTTTCCTATCGTGGATATTGTAATATCCAACCATTTGGTCCATGCTGTCGCAGCCATTCATCGCCATGTTATATTCATGGATCATCTTCAGCTTGCTGAGCGTGAGCGGTTTCCTCATTCTGCTCTCAACAGTTCCAATTACAGACTTGGTAGAGACAACAATTGATGTTTTTTTAGCTTTTTTATCTCTCCATGCAACACACAATATTCTATCTCCTTCAGGAAACCACTTAATCTCTTGATGCTGAAGTCGCAAATTCTTCAACTCTGGAGGGAAGCCTACTCGGTTGACATTCAGTGTCCCTGTATAATTGAAATTGTTGGAATGCAGATAATCAATCAGAGCTTTAAAAGTGTAGACTCTGTCAGCAAAGATGTGATGGCCAGCTCCGAGAACATTCAATAGTGTGGCAAACACTTTCACTGCATGAGCAGTTGTGGGATATACATCCGGACTGTATTCGGTGTTTCTTCAATAGTAAATTTTTTAATTCACCACATAGCCAGTCACAGAATCACAAAGGCCAAATGTTTTGATGTGGTACTTGTGAGGCTTTGTTGCATGGTATTGTCTGTGCTGACATCTGCCCTTCCACCCAATAATCATTTCATCAATGGACACATTTTAAAATGGGTGCTTCCTGGAATTTCTTCAGAATCATGTCAACAAGAGGATCGACAGATATTCGGATATTCAGTTAACGTAATCAAAACAATACCTTTACCGACTGTATTACACTAATATCAGGCGTTGTGGGGAGGCAGAGTTGACTTTCTAGTCCCCATAGGTGGTACTGTATAGTGTCATTCCGTGTGATTGTACAATATCTTTGATGCTGTAAATCAATTTTCTACTCGAGATTCCTCTCGCTCTCGTGTATAGTGTGGCGAAACTGGTGGGGATGACTGCAAAGGCACTACAACACTGATTGTAGAGTATCTCCTATCTATCTCCCTTTGGATAGTTCTGGTGTCCCCGTAGGATTCGAGACAGATGTATTCTTAATTTACAGATTAATTATCTCCAGAAAATGATTAGTCACAATAGAAGTGAACCATCAAGTATCAATTTAAATAAACCGCCTGCTCAAACAAAAATGAAGATCAATTAAAGAAACAATTACATCAGGAAATAGGTGGCTGATGTAAGGTAGTCTTGACGGAGGTTATAAGACACTCCAGTGGGAAAGTTCATGACTGACATCAGAGAAGTTAATCAGGTTTTGGTCCGTTATGGTCTGGGAGGACTGACACTAGTAACCTCGTTTGGTTTTCGGCTGCCTCCTTTATGAAATGTGGAACACTTTGAAACTGAGGTCAGGTCTTTGACTGTGTTAAAAACAACTCTGGAACTAAACTAGACTTCACACGTATGGACGTCTGGTTTCATGAAACGCCATTGTTATAGAAGTATACATTCTCGAATCTGAAGTTCTGTTAGTCAACACACCATCGGTCCCCTTTAATTAAGGTAGGTTCTGATAAACGTTCACACGAGAATAGTAGTAACTGCATACGTACACTGCCTCCTCAAGATCCTGGCAGTGCCTCTCTTCCAATTCTGGTGACAAGTACCGTGGTTATAATGACAAAGCTTGTCTCTTGAGGATGAACTGGGGTGCCCCTGTCACCAAAGTTCTGCATTAATCTTCCTGGATCACTTCCCCGTATAACTCTATCTCAAAATTTCCTCTTTGGATAAAACCTCTCAAAAAGGGGTTACCTCAAACAAATAACTCACGGATAGTCATCTGAACCAGTCCACTCCGAACATGACTTGAGACTCTCCTCCCGTCTCTGGGTTTCAAGTTCCAAATCAATATGAGCAGGTTATATTAATATATACCTGTCAACTGGGTAGACTCATGCCTAGACCTGACAGAAGATAACTACTGTAGCGTCTGTGCCTTTTCTTCTTTCTCCCCATTGGGGTTATGTCACTGTCTAGTAGAGTGTTGAGACTGGAAGGGTTCCTCATGGTAGAATCTCATGTCTTCTTACCTCGCTCCCTTTTCTGAGAAGCAGTATCTTAATGTCATGAGCCAATCAACCAACTTACTTAAAAGAGAGGAAATATATATCTTGCTACCTAGACTATTAAGTCGTGGTATTCTTTCCCATGTCCTTCTGGGTTAATATTGGTTTATTTGCCCACAGGAGACGTTTTATTTATAGGAACAGAAGTCTGCTTCCAAACATCTGGGTATTGATATCATCATCATCATGTGCCGTGCCAGCTGGCGTAGGCGTTCATGGCTCTCCACAGATCTCGATCTTTGGTTTTCTGGATCAACTCTGCTGATGGTATTCCTCCATGCCACTGTCTCAATCCATCCAACATAATTTCTCTTGGTCTGCCTCTGCCCCTCTTCCCCTCGGTCTTTCCAGCTGTCACGATGTTCTCCAATGCCTCTCTTCTCATCACATGACCGAAGAAAGTTGTTTGTCTCTTTTTTATTGTTGTATATTGTCGTGTCCTCCTTTACAGTGTCGTCCCTGGAGTGAAAAGAGCCGACACCCACATTATAATATTTTTTTCCCTTCTCAATATCTGGAGAATCCACCAGCTTCCGTCCAACACACTCCATCAGCCTATGGACACCTTATCCTAGTCACTCTCTCACTGTCGTACTATGCCCCCTTCTCATACTTCCCAACGCAACATACTCAACAACTCTTGCTTCTAGAAAATTAATAAAGATTAATTTATTAAAAGAAAAGTGTAACGTATATGAGACGTGTATGTGAAGAAAATGTGTGACGTGTTCTATAAAGTGTGTAGAATCGGACTCTCAGACAACAACCCAGTCAGCTGATCCCAGCAAGGATAGACCACAGCACGTTACGTCAGAACATGTACTTCTCACCCAGTGCCGAAACCATCTTGCCGGATACTGATTTGCCTCTGTAGACCTCTGGTAATCCCATTTCATGAACATCCGAAATAGACACCGGTGGTATTAACAGTTAATCATGGACCGGTTGCACTCTACACAATGTCCGTTCCTATCGTTCCTTTAAAACAATGCACAAGTCCTTTGTAGTGTGTACACAGTTATTAATGTTAATTGTTAATGTACTTGATCCTCACTCGTGTCTATCTACCCTCACGTATCATGTCTTGTGTTCTATTACACGAGATTATATCACACTAGGTAACTATTATCCGTAATGTTCTCAGTTAGTTACTACTGTCTGATGTGTGGTGCATCAGTAATCATCACTCTCTTTGGTGAATCAACTTCCTTCTAGCTTTAGTTACGTTCTGTATGCAACTTTATTGATTGTTGAACGGGTGTTCTTCCGAATGGGATTTGTATCTTTCCCAAAAACTTGTTGAGTTTCCTTGGATCTGGTAGGGAACCTAGGATAGAAACAACACATCTGGTGATAGTACTAGTCACTGATCCTTTCGGCTGAGTGTAAGCCTATCGCCTTGCTTAATGATCTTTAGCTAACTAAACTATGTCCTAGAGCAGATTAGCTACCCACCTAGGGCCGAATCAGGCTATGACAAGAAAGACCCATACAGAGTGCAAAACCCCAGCGGGCAATTCCCCCGTCTCCCAATTATCCATCAGTACTCTATTCTTAACTAGCAGAGCTAATATCACTATTCTACTCTAACTAGTTTCCACTAACAGTGCTAATCATCACACTATAGTTTAACAAGGCTACAGTCTATATTAATTAGAACTAATAGACTATATTGACTACCTTATGCAAAAACCGCCTCATTCCCGGGATGGCTACTACACTTTGCCATAACGACACATGCTAGTTAATCTTAAATTAATCTAACACTGTAGAGCTCTCCCACAAACACGTCCATCCTAATCCACGGGTTTTGGTCAACTCCCCATCTCCAATCATGGTTTTCTGGCAAACCCCTAAAATTGGTCACGTGATATGGGTGACGTCCTGCAGGTGTTATTTGCGCATATCATCCATTGTCAGGAATCGATTTTTCCTGGCTTGAGTCATTGTCAAAGTTGTCATCACTTGTTTAGATTCCCAAAACAAGCCAGCGAGTTCCTGTATACTCCCAACAACAGTGGCAAATAACCAGCTGTCAATCTTCTCGATGTTCCGGAAACTACGAATTGACCTATGTACTGTTACTTCCGTGCTAAGTACTTCCGTTTTCCCTGTGATATGTTTTTGACTTGTCAACGAGATGTATGATTCAGCGCACTCACTTCCTCTATACATCTTCCACTTGTTAATTTTGTCCGACAGGTGACGGCCAACATCCGATTGCCACTATGACCCCACTGCTTCCATCTGTATTCAAATGTTGACAAACTTGTCAAGGCGATGTCGGGATTCGTTTCCCGCACTTCCGAGGGTGGCCAATCCGTCAACCATATGTACAAGTACAACTGTTATTTCTGCCCGACCTGTTTTTTGGAAACACGTGCAGCCCCAACTATGAATGTTTTCTCTGTATTAGTTGAAACACTGGTTGCTTAGCAGATAGTCCGGTTAATCAAAAAATCCTCCCTAACAATCAGCTGGGTAAACGCACGGTTTCATTTTGTGACATAGGCCCCCTCTTAAGAGAGTAGTCCATCTCACTCTTCTCCACCGTGAGTTTAATCCAGATGATTCATTCTTCTTCTTCAGGAGCTGGGTGTCTTGATAAGAAATCCGCTCCAACATTTTCCTTCCCAGGAATGTACTCCACTGTGAAGTTATAGGGTTGAAGTAACAACGACCACCGCATCAAACGGGCGTTGAGCTTCTGAGAAGTAGCCAAGAACATCAGGGGCTGATGATCCGACTGGACCCGAAACTTAACTCCATACAAATATGGCTGAAATTTTTGCACTGCCCATACGAGGGACAAGCACTCTCTCTCGACGGTTGAATAATTCCTCTCCGCCTGTAGAAGTTTCTTACTTGCGTATGCTACAGGTTTCAAAGCCGAAGCATCGTCTTTTCCTTCCTGTAACAAAGCTGCCCCAATCCCAATCCCACTCGCATCTGTTCTCAACACAAATTGTTTGGAAAGGTCAGGGAGCTGTAATACAGGTTTGCTGACCAAGGCCTCCTTTAACTGACTATAGGCCTTCTCACATTCTGGTGTCCAAATGATTTGGTCCGGGAATCCCTTTTTCAAGGTGTCCGTCAACGGAGCTCCCAGTTCAGTGAAATGTGGGATAAATTTATGGTAGAACCCACACAACGAGAGAAAAGATCGCACATCCTTCTTCGTTTTTGGTCTAGGTGCATTTCTGATTTTCTCCAGGTTCTTCTCTTCTGGAACAATGTGTCCTGGAGTGATGGTGTGACCTAGAAATTCCAGAGTCTGGTAACTAATCATGCACTTGGTTGGACGAGCGGTAAGCCCTGCTTCCTTGAGCCTATTAAACACTCTCTCCAAGGATTGTAAGTGGTCATCCAAGCTGTCACTGGAAATCAGAATATCATCCATGAATGAGATGATGGACGGATCCTGTAACGGATCTAGTAAAGTCCTCATCATGCGTGTAAGCACACTAGGTGCATTGCTGAGTCCAAAGGGCATGACCTTGAATTCGTAGTGTCCACTGGGTGTACTGAAAGCTAACAGTGGTCGAATCTCCGGTTTGACTGGTATCTGATAGTACCCCCGACTCAGATCCACCTTTGAAAAGTACCGAGCCTTATGGAGCCTAGCGAATAACTGAGCTGGATTCGGCAAAGGTTCCACCTGAAATTGTGTGTGACTGTTCAGAAGTCGGTAGTCTATACACAACCGGTGTTCTCCACTTGGTTTGCGTAACAAAACTACCCTCGCATTGTATGGGGATGTGGATGGTGCAATCACGTCATCCTCCAGCAATTTTTGTATTTCCTCCTCCAGGGCCTTTTCTTTAGAGAATGGCACTGGGTAAACCTTTTGGCGAACCGGCTCCTGTGTGGTCAAAGTCATCTCGAACTCAAACAACCTCGTTCGTCCTGGTTTATCAGTCAGTATCTCCTTATGAGACTTGAGAACCTGGGTTATCCTTTCCCTCTCCTGGGAGGTCAGATCAGGGTTCACTTGCACATCCCTATAGGTTTCCTGGTGTTCCAAGGGATATTCCCTGCCCTCGCTGGTTCCCACTTCTGTCTCCACTGCAACTGCCATTGCCATGAGGTGAGCTGCCTTGTCTCCGGGTCTCTCTTCGTATTTCCGCAAGAGATTGATATGGAAAATCTTCGACTTTCCCCGGATCCGGATCTGATAGTTGGTTCTGGATGTCACCCTTTCCACGGGAAATGGTCCTTGCCAACCTATCTCCAGTTTGTTGTTTCCCGTTGGGAGTAGCAACAAGACTTTATCTCCCACCTCTAGAGATCTTTCTTTAGACTTACGGTTGTAGTAAGCCGCATGTCTTTTCCTGGCCTTTTTCAAGTTTTGATTTGCCAGAGTCCATCCCTTGTGGAGTTTTTCTTTCAGTTCCTCCACGTATTTGTAGGATGAGATCACTTCTTCTGACGTCCCCTCTTCAGTCCAACTCCTCAACATGGCTTCCAACGGTCCTTTGATTGGACGACCAAACAGCAACGTAGCGGGTGGTAGTCCTGTTGAGCCATGAGGAACCTCCCGATAGGCAAAGAGTGCTGCTGGGATATATTCATCCCACCTATCAGGTTTTTCCTGCGCTAATTTCCTGAGCATTGTCATCAACGTGCCGTTGAAACGCTCTACTTGTCCATTGGCTTGAGGGTGGTAAGGGCTGGTATGTATGTGGTTAGAGTGAAACACCCTAAATACCTCCTCCATGAGTTTTCCACAAAACTGAGATCCATTGTCCGTCAGAATTTGATTCGGAAAGCCTAATCTGGTAAAGGCCTCCATCAGTGCGTCCGCCACTCTTTTCGAGTCAATCGTGGTCAACGGTATGGCTTCACCCCACATTGTACAGCAATCCACCATTGTGAGTATATACATGTTCCTCTTCCTAGTCCTGGGAAGTGGACCCACGATATCGATGGCTACCCTCTCGAAAGGAGAGTTCATGATGGGCATCTCACCCAACACCACCGGTGCTGTCCAGTGTTTCGGTGCCACCCTCTGGCACTCAGGGCATGACTTCACATACCGACGCACATCATCTGTCATTCCCGGCCAATAGTAATGGCAGGAAATCCGCTGCATGGTGGCGGCAATACCCATGTGTCCACTAAAGGAGATGGTATGCCCCATATGAAGAATCTGGGACCGGTGAGCTTTCGGGACGACCAACTGACCGTATAGGTTGTCTCCCCTTCCTGCTCTCCTGTAGAGTATCCTATTCTTCATGTAGTACTGCCCCCGTCCTGGTGGATCAGCACTTTTCTGCAGCTTTTTGTAGCAAGGACGTAAAGTATCATCCTCACTCTGGGCAGTTCGTAGCTCCCCCGACATTGGGTTAGTCACAATTGCGTCTGCCTCTTCCGTTTTCGTCTGAGAGCGAGTCTGCATTGCTCCCATATGGATTGGCTCCCTGGGCATTCCCAGAAAGACATACCGGCAACCTAGGATGACTGGAAAAATGGGATCGGTCAATACAGCGGCCTTGATGGTGCCGGTGACGTACCTTGACCGAATCTCCACATTAGCAATGGGCAACTTCATGACTACAGCACTCTTCTGTGCAGGCTGTATATCCAATGTCTCACCTGTGAATTGTTCTGGATGTACCAGATCCGCAGAAATCACGGCCTCCCCGTCCAGTCCTGTGTCGTATAAACACTCCACTTGACGACCGTTAACCTCTACCAATTCCACTACAGGTGGTTTTTCCTGGTCTGGAGTCTCTTCCTCGGCCTCGACCTGTTCGGTGGGCTCCACCTTAGGTTTCCCGGGGCACACGACGAATTGAGTGTCTCCTGACTCTCCTCTGCAGTCAATAGCATTGTGCGTATTCGACTGGCATTGGTTGCACCATTTCCCTGTCCTAGATTTTCTATTGCCAGACTTGAGTGAGCTCTCCTGGTGGCGAGCTTCCTTGTTGACCTTGGCATTTTCCGTGACAACCTCCTTGGAAGTCACTTGACATGCTGCGAAGTGAGGGTTCTTAGCCTTCGATTTGCAGTCACTCGTATTGTGAGAGGGTGACTTACAAATTGAACACCACTTCTCCGACCACGGTCGTTTAGGTGTAGAGCTTGAAGTGCTCTTGCTTCCCTCCTTCTTCTTCTCTGAACTATCCTCTGATTTTTGCACATAAGGTTCCCACTTTTTGGTTCCTGAGTTTTTGGGTGTCTTCTTGTCATGTTTCTCTTGACTTTTGGTGTTGGTGGAAAGGTTTTCCCCTGCCTCCCCATGTACCTCGACGAACCGTTCTGCTAATTTAGTCACGAGGTCAATACGTTCCGCTCCTTGTTCTCCCAGGAACGTCCTGAGTAGTTTTCCTTTGCTTTCTGAGCGACCGGCTCACATACCCCGAAAGTTACCGACGCAGCGAGAACCTCTATCAATTCTTGCGCACATCATGTCACTGATGAGAGTATACGGGATTACGGAGAAAGACGTTAAATCCCTAGGCCAGGGAGACCGGCAATCATACAATACTTAGGTAGATATATAGAGAAGGAGGTGGAACAGATTTAGATATCAGAAAAAAAATACGGAAAGTAAGAGGCTCCTGTATAACACTAGGAAAATTGTGAAAGTCAACAAAACAAGAAATTAATCTTAGCACAAAACTCTGGCTGTTCAATTCTAACGTTCCATCAGTACTGTGTATGAATCAGACACACGGAGGATAGCGAAAGCGGTCACAAATAAACTATAAGTTGCCTGCGCAAATTAGAAGGAATAAATTAGTATGCCAAAATCAGCAATGTGGAGATCACGGAGAGAACTAGACATATAACGGTGAACAAAAAGTTGAAGAAATGACCCTGGCGCTGGATAAGACATGCAAAGAGAAACCACGACAAAAGTATAACTGAGTCTGGAACCTGCAGGGCAAAATAAATAGAGCAAGACATAAAAACCCACGGAGAGGAGAAGAAGAAACTGCGATGAATAATATGGCGAGGACATGGACAGGGCTGCATGGGACAGCTAAGATAGGGGAGCTTGGTTTCGAGGGCCTGTGTTGCACTGGGTGGCTAGAGGTCAAATGACATTGTGAGTACATGAGGTCATTACATGTTCTAAACTGTCACGTTGATGACTTTGATGTCTCTGGAGTATCTCGTGAAATTAAGGCTGCCATATTTTGTCATCGAGAAACTCATTTACACTCTATAGTGGGCCAGCTTGTATACAGTTACTAACCATGCATGCAATGAACAACGACTACTACTACTACTACTACTACTACTACTACTACTACTACTACTACTACTACTACTACTACTACTACTACTACTACTACTACTACTACTACTACTACTACTACTACTACTATTATTACTACTACTACAACTACTACTACTACTACTACTACTACTACTACTACTATTACTACTACTACTACTACTACTACTACTACTACTACTACTACTACTACTACTACTACTACTACTACTACTACTATTACTACTACTACTTCTACTACTACTATTACTACTAGTACAGTTACTGTTGTTTGTCCATCAAGAATGATGATGACCATTCATTTCATCCAGTCGGGTTGAAAGTATGGAGCCGTGGGTTCTAAGATAGCTGATAAGGCCTATTTTGGTTCGAAATGTTCTTTGACAATGTGGGCAAAGAATGCTTGACGTTCCAGGAGGAGGATCTCCTGCAGTGGTTTTTCTGTCCAGCCTTTTCTTCACAGCTCTTGCAGTCCTGGTTGCTTCACAAGTGACTGCACTCTTATGTAATAATGCACGCCACGAATTATGGTCTTTAGCAGCAGTCTCCCAGGTGTCAAGATGAATTCCAAAAGCTTTCAGTGAGATTTTCAGAGTGTCTTTAAAGCGTTTCCTCTGGCCGCCTTGGGAGCGTTTACCACAATGCAGTTCGCCGTAAAAAAATTGTTTAGGGAGCCTGTGATCTGGCATACGAGTTAAGTGACCAGCCCAGCGAATCTGATTTTTCATTAGTAGAGTGTGGATACTGGGCATGGACGCTCTTTCTAGAACTTCAGTGTCTGGGATCTTGTCTTGCCATTTAATCTTCAATAGCTTCCTTTGGCAAACTGTGTTGAAGTGGTTTAATATCCTAGCAGTGTCGCTGATAAACAGTCCATGTTTCACAAGCATATAGCAGTGTGGATAATACAACTGCTTTATAGACTTTCAGCTTTGTTTGCAGGCTTATTCCATTTCTGTCCCATACATTCTTGTACAGTCTGCCAAAGGCCAGCGCTGGCCTTGGAGATTCTTGCATTCACTTCGTCATCAATTGTGGCAGATTGTGACACAGTGCTGCCAAGATAGGTGAATTTGTCCACAACACTTAGTCTATGACCGTTCACCTTGATATTCGGCAAGGTGTGATTATTCCCTGGAGCTGGCTGGTACATAACTACAGTCTTCTCCAAGTTGATATTGAGCCCAAAGTTGGCACAGGCATATGAGAAAGCTGAAACATTAGTGTTGCATGTCTGCCTCTGAGTTGGCATATAGAGCGCAATCATCAGCAAACAGCAGCTCTCTGACGGTGTCGCTGTTAGTTTTGGTTTTAGCTTTCAGCCTTCTGAGATTGAATAACTTTCCATGCATGCGGTAGTTGAAGTCTATTCCAATGTCGTTGTTCTCGAAGGCATTCATCAACATAGCAGAAAACAGGAGGCTGAACAGTGTTGGTGCCAGGACACATCATTGTTTCACACCATTGGAGACAGGAAAGGGCTCAGACAGTTCACCATTTTCCTGTACTCTTGCCTGCATGCCATCATGAAATAGCCGCACTATTTGGACAAACTTTCGTGGACAGCCATATTTCGCCATAATCTTCCACAGTTCTTCTCTGCTGACTGTATCGAAAACCTTGGTAAGGTCAATGAAAGTGGAGAACATTTCAGAGTTCTGTTCCTGACATTTCTCTTGCAACTGCCTTGCAGCGAAAATCATGTCAACAGTTCCTCGTTCTTTTCTGAAGCCACATTGACTCTCAGGAAGAAGACCTTGATCGAGATGGGTTGTAAGGCGATTTAGAAGAATTCTGGCGAGTATCTTCCCTGCAATTGAGAGCAAGGAGATGCTCGGTGGTTGTCACAGGATTGGCGGTTTCCTTTACGTTTGTAAAGGTGGACTATTGACGCGTCCTTGAAATCTTGTGGAATAGTCTCGTTCACCCCCATGAAAGAGACCTTGTTCACATCGTGCAGCTCCCAATGTGGGTTTTAACGGCAATGGGGAAGCAACAGATTCGTCTATTACTCTCAAAGGAGCAACATTAACTGTGCTGCGTATTAAAATTTACAGCCAGATTTCTTTAGTATGTTTCGGCTAATCATCAAAGATAGCACAACACAACATGTGTCTTTTCATCACGCTGGCAATAATTTGCATCCATAAGGCAATACTTGGGCGAGAACGAGTTCAAAAGCATATTCCCCAATACCTGTTTACGTTCTGCATCGATGAGTATCATCACACTTTTGAAATTATTTCTGGCATACTTTTTGCATACATTTTGAGGTAAGGTGAAGGTTGTTCGGCTGGTTTCCTAGAAAACACCAGAGACCGTGTAAGGGAACATATTACCTCTGTCTATATTACCTCTCAGATGAAATTTTCGATTTAATAATTCAAAATCGGGTTGTGTCGACTTAACCTTGGACTTTATATCTAAGAACCCTCGTTATAGAATTCCTGACAAGCCAATAGATACTCCGTCTCCCCCTGTACATGTGGTCATGTGTAGATGTCGATACTTCGAGCAACATATCGGTGTTAATCACTTCGGATTCATCTTGTCATACGTTCCTCGTTGCTTTTGCGACACATACATCCCAATTCAAGCATAACTAATATTTTAATTCATCTGTTATTGTATCTAACAACTAGCAGTCGCTTGTAGATAGTCAGTCAAGCTATTAGTTACTATTTGCATTCATCTGTTAGTGCATCTTCAACCAGGAGTTGTTTATAGAGTGTATTCAAACTGCCATCTGGTATATATACATAACAGTAATCCATATAAATAGGATACGCTAGTGTACAGCACGTCCACGTTGCAGGGTTTACAAGTAAATAATACATCAAACAAGCTTTTCTATACAAGGTAAAGTAGAAGCAATCTCTGTCTGTCGGTCGGTCGGTCGGTCGGTCGGTCGGTGGATCGATCGATCGGTCAGCCTGTCCGTCCTTCCATCCGTCCGTCAGTCCATCCGTCCGTCCGTCCGTACGTCCGCCCGCCCGCCCGACCGCCTGCCCGTCCGTCCGTCCGTCCGTCCATCCGTCTGTCTGTCTGTCTGTCTGTCTGTCCGTCCGTCCGTCCATCCGTCTGTCTGTCTGTCTGTCCGTCCGTCTGTCTGTCTGCCTTTCTGTCATCATCATCAAGTGCTTTGTCGTTTGGCGTGGGCGATCATGCTTCTCCACATCTTGCCATCTTCGACGGTATGATGAATTCACCCTTTCTTACCATGAAACAAAAGTGTCAAGAATGTTCTCTTGTTGTCTTCCTCTATATCTCATTTCATAAGCCTTTCTTGCTGTCACACCATGATCTAGTTTTTGCCTTCTCATAACGTGAAGAAACATTGTGCCTGCTTCTTTCTGATGTTTGTCATAGGATGTCTTTATGATTTAGCCTCCCTCAAAATGTCCGGATTGCTCATTTTGTCAGCCCAAGGAATTTTCAGCATTCTTCTATAAAACCACATCTTCAAGGCTTCGAAATAGTTTCGTCAGTTTACTAATTATCCAGGACTCGCAGCCGTATGTTAAAATTGGTACTATGTAACATACAAGAACTCTTTTTCTAACTTACAATAGCCTGGATTTATTGCATAAAATGTTCTTCATGTGATTGAATGCAGATTTTGTTTGTCCTATTCCGTTCTTTATCTCAGTGATACATCTTCCATCTGATGTTGTGATACATCTTCCATCTGATGTTATCCATGTGTCTATATGTTTGAATTTCTGAAATTGCCCGCAGACAACATTATTTAACTTCAATTGTATATTTAGAAACAATGTGTTTCTTGTATATCAAAATGGCTTCTGTCTTCCTATTATTCAAGATAAGTTCATTTTTTTTCAATTTCTACAACCACTGTAAGGACAAGCCGCATTTCAGAAAATTACGAGTATCTTATGCACTCAGTCACTATCATTGAATATAAGAAAGAGAGTGCCGAAATGCTATGTAGAACCAGTTTTGCTGTATGGCAGTGAATCTTGAAATGTAATTGAACAAATTAGGAAGAACTTGGAAGCAACAAAGATATGGCTCCTGAGACGAATGTTGCGAATTCCTTGGACTGGCAGAGTAACTGACAACAATTGATTGAATGAGACTAATGAAACTAGAACATTAGGTACAACAATAAGAAAGAGACATACAGCTTTCGTTGGTTATGCTAGAGAAGAAAGGCATTGAAGAAAATAGTAACAACTGGTAAGATCGAGGGGAAAACAGGCAGAGGCAGACAAAGATAAATTATGCTCGAAGGACTAAGACGGTGGCATGTAGGGATATCACCAGTAGAGTTGATCCAGAACACCAAAGACCGAGATCTGTGGAGAGCCATGAACGCCCACGCCGGCTAGCAGGACACTTGATGATGATAATGATGATCATGATGACAACCACTTTATTTCCTGTAGTTCCACCTGAGATGTTGCTATCTGAGTTATTTATATTATGTCCACCAACCAGGATCTTGATATATGTTCTGTAGATTTCCGTATATGTTCGCTGTACAATGAAAATAAATCAGAGGCCTTACACAACCTTTCTGACGTCCTTTATATACTGAATAAAATTAGGTGGAACTGCGGTAAAGCTGTGGACATGTAAACAATATAAAATAGCACAAAGTAATGCAGCTTTTCAGAACAGAATTACGAAACATTCAGGACGTTGCAGCGACTAGCCTTCATCAGCACACAAATAAATGCGCGAAACACAACATATAGTCACGGAGAAGATCCTCCGGTGACTACATTGAGGCATAAAGACGGGATGAGAGGAATAAAAATAGTAGCAACATTTTTTTTTCATATTTGAATTTTCACTTCATTGCCCTCATTTCTTTCATCATTTTATTCTTCTCATCATGTTTGACTATTTCCTCATGCCAAATGCTTTTATATAATCTATGGAACATAAGCACATATCTGTTTTTACTGCTGTCATCATCCAGTGCCTTGCTGGCTGTCGTTGGTGATCAGTCAATTCGTGTGTTGACTCCCTTCTGTTCCATGACTCAAAACTGTCAAGAACTTTCTTCCGCTATCTTCATCTATCTCTCTTTCCGCAAATCTGTCCGGTTGTCACATGTTCCAGTCTTTTGTTTTCTCATAACGTGGAGGAGCAAATGGATCACCATGATCTGGCAAGAATGTGACAGCGAGGGGTGACGAGGGGATCTGGCCGACGATCGACGCTCAGAGGAAAGGCGAGACGTACATATAATCAGATTGCTACTGGTACTATTAGTGTTGGAACTCTTCGCTGGCTGCTGAGGATGGGGAATAAGCGCTTATGGGAATGCCCTGAATGCTGTGATGTCGGCTCCTAAATCAATCAATCAATCAATCAATCAATCAATCATAACGTGGCCAAACAACGATGACTGCCTCTTTCTGATGTTTGTTGCTGTTGCGACTTAGCTTTCGTCAAAATGTCCAGAGTGCTCATTTTAGCTGTAGAATTAATTTTAAGCATCTTCTATATAAAAAAGACTGTATGTGTGTGTGTGTGTGTGTGTGTGTGTGTATGTCCTTTATGCGTTCGCAAACGGTCCATCCGATTGAGATGAAATTTTCCACAAGTCTTCCTCTCATTCCCGAGCTGCCAACTGTCATATTTTTAGTGTAAAATCGGCTACTTACTTAATATTATTTAATTTTTCATTTTTCATTATAATTTCTATATAGCAAGGGGACTTAACTCTAGAAAAGTTATTTCAAGGGGCATAACTTTTAATAACTTTTCTGAATACCTTATAGTCATATTGTTGCATCGTTTTCAAAGATTTATAAACTCTTTGTCTATAGTTATTTACCGGCATATGAGTTATAATAAATCATGATATAATCTTTAAGGCATTTTCAAAGTTTTCATAACAATAATGCATAATGCATAACATTGTAACTCATCTTTTTATGCTTAAAAAAATAATGCATAATGCATAACATTGTAACTCATCTTTTTATGCTTAAAGAAGTTATCTACAGTCATGTAGGTGATTAAAAACAGTTTTCATTAAAAATAATGGATGATGTGTGGAAGGACATTCTTTTAAGTAACTTGTTT
The DNA here is from genome assembly GCA_014155875.1 of Cepaea nemoralis. NCBI lineage: Eukaryota > Metazoa > Mollusca > Gastropoda > Stylommatophora > Helicidae > Cepaea > Cepaea nemoralis. Next base: position 116,938 of record JACEFZ010007073.1, read on the forward strand.
TTTTGTTGTATGAATGTAATGAGACGCTCTCCGCCAGGAGCTGGGCGAAGCCGCGCCGGGTCAGATAGATAGACAGACCCACCTTTTCGTTGCAGTTATCTACAGGCATATGCGTTATAATCCCCCTCCTCCTCCTCTCCCATCCTACTCCTCCTACCCTCTTCCTCTTCCCCTCCCCCTCCTCCCTCTCCCTCCTCCTCCTCCCTCTTCCTCCTCCTCCTCCCTCCTCCTCCCTCTTCCTCCTCCTCCTTCCACCTCCTCCTCCTCCTCCTCTTCCTCCTCCTCCTACCTCCTCGCCCTCCTCCCTCCTCCTAATCACTCCTCTTCCTTCCTCCTCCCTTCTCCTCCTCTCTCCTCCTCTACCCTCCTCCTCCTACCTCCTCCCCCTCATCCCTCATCCTCCCTCCTCCTCCTTCTCCTCCTCCTCCTCCCTCTCCTCCTCCCTTCTCCTAATCCTCCTCCTACCTTCTCCTCCTCCTCCTCTCTCATTCTTCCCTCCTCCCTCCTCCCTCTACCTCCTCCCTCCTCCTCCTCCCTCCACATCCTTCCTCCTCCTCCCTCTTCCTTCTCCTCCCTCCTCATTCTCCCTCCTCCCCCTCATTCTTCTCCCTCCTCCTTCTCCCTCCTTCTTCTCCCTCTTCCTCCTCCATCCTCCTTCTCCCTCCGCCTCCTCCCTCCTCCTCCCTCTCCCTCCTCCTCCCTCTCCTCCTCCCTCCTCCTCCCCCTCCTCCTCCCCCCTTCTCCTCCTCCTTCTCCCTCTTCCTCCTCCCTCCTCCTCCCTCTTCCTCCTCCTCCCTCCTCCACCCTTCTACTCCTCCCTCCTCCTACCTCCTATTCCTCCCTACTCCTCCTCCCTCCTCTTCCCTCCTCCTCCTTTCTCCGCCTATCTCTTCCTCCCTCCTCCTCCCTCCTCCACCTCCCTCTTCCTCCTCCCTCCTCCTACTCCTCCTTTTTATTCTTCTGCAGCTGCTGCTGCCGCCGCTCCATTTACCCAAGTTAATTGTTGGGGGAAGATGTAAAGATCTTTCAAGTGCTCTTTCTAATGCTTTTTGTAAGTTGGTCTTCGTTTATCTAAGGTTGTTCTAACTGCAACCAATAAATGATTAGACAGACAGACAGACAGACAGACAGACAGACAGAGAGGGAGGGAGGGACAGACAGACAGACAGACAGACAGACAGACAGACAGACAGACAGACAGTCGGGAACGGGAACTTATATGACTACTTATATGAATTAAATGAGATGCTCCCCATCAGGGCCTGGGCGAAGCCGGACCGGGTCAGACAGACAGACAGACAGATAGATAGTCGGGAACGGGAACGAGAACTTATATGACTACTTATATGAATTAAATGAGATGCTCCCCACCAGGGACTGGACGAAGCCAGGCCGGGTCAGCTAGTTCTTCTATAAAACCACATCTCTAAGATTTCCGTGGGTGTTTTCGCCTGTTTACTAATTGTCCAGGATTCGCAGCCGTATGTTAGAATTGGGTCTATGTTACATGCAAGAACTCTCTTTCTAGCTTTCAAGGACAATGGCCTATTGCACAAAAAGTTCTTCATTTGATAGAATGCAGTATTTGCATGTCCTATTCTGGTCTTTATTTCAGTGATGTATCTTCCATCTAATGTTATCCAGGCGCCTTTTCTTTCTTCATTGTAATGTTGCCTGGACCAGGTGCCTTTTCTTTCTTCGGGCAATGTTGTCTGGACAAGATGCCATTTCTTTTTTTCATTGTAATTTTGTCTGTACCAGGTAGGTGCGTTTGCTTCTTACGTGTAATGTTGTCTGTACCAGGTGGTTTTCCTTTCATCAGTGTAATGTTGTCTGGACCAGGTCCATTCCATTCATGGTGGAGAAATGAACTCACCCACTGTAGTTGAAGATACCAGCAAAGATAACGTGAAATGTTGTGACAAAGTTCATGTAGAAAAAAATATATATGTACTTATAGTGATAAAGACATGTACTTCCAACACACACACACGCACGCACACACACACACACACACACTGATGTTGAAGAAATGAACTTACCAACTGCAGTTAATGATACAAGAAGAATCAACTGAAAATTCACGATGTAGGAAAAAACATCACATTTACATATGGTGATGAAGACATATAGACTCCTAGACCACGGTGAATAAAATGTAGTTTATAGCGTACGATGATCGGAGAGTTGTAGATGATGGCGGCATGATATGTGGCGATGGTAACAGGCAGGGTTGCCCTTGGAGAAAATAACAGCATGTAGATGGAATCATATTGGATAGGGATATATTTAATGTTTCCAGAAAGGGCACATTTGATGCAGATAATGTGACGTGGAGAATTGAATCTGACGATAGTATTATATTATATTCACTTGTAATTCTACTAATATAGTAGTGTAATTATTACGTAGTTTGAATAATGAAGACGCAAACAATAAATTGCATGATTTATACACAAAATAGTCGCTTGTTAAAAATTGCAGAAGCCAACATGATTAATCTACATAGGAACGTTTTGTGCAAATAAAAAGGCGTGATAGTCAATTAAAGATTACAATGGAAGAAGTAGCTGTAAAATGGGGGTTCTAGCCGTAGGCTGGGGGGGGGGGGGTAGGGGGGTTACCATGAACGACGTTGTTCATGATAGCGATGTAGCACCCAAACACGCCCGCCCCCCCCCCCCCACCAGCACAGGTTTCGTTAGCCATAGTCACGGGCTTCTAGCCAGGCGTTACCATGAACGACGTCAACATGGTAGCGACGTAGCACGAGCTCCAGCACACATTTGATTAGATGTAGCCCCTGGAGGTAGCGACGTAGCACGAACTCCAGCACACGTTTGATTAGATGTAGCCCCTGGAGGTAGTGATGTGGTAAAGACCTAGCACGAGGCGTATCTCAACTGCAGTAATTAGCTTTTGCGTGCACCAATACCGTAAACTCTGCTTACAGGGGCGAACCTACAGCGGTGATAACAGCGTGTTAGAGATGTACCCATAATATACCAAAATGGAGAACCACGGGTGCGAATGGCTGAAGCTCGGCTCAAAAATGCGCTGCGGCCGCCCCATCTTCGGCCTTTATTGTTTTCGTCACAACGCAGGAGCACAGCGGAGTGAGGTGTTGGACGAGTGCATATTCTCTGAGATTGGTGTCAGGAAACCATAAGAGCTGTATGAGCGTTGCACGTTATATGTACTTCACAAAATGATCTGGAAGTTTAAAAAGGAGACCGGCGTCAAACTACCAATCTACAAAAGGATGAAGCTAGACCCCAAATTTGAACCAGAACCCGAGTTAATCAATGAGTTCAGGCAAGTGGTTAATGAAGCTGAAGACGGCGACCCATTTCGAGAAGAGCTGCAGGAGATGCTTCTGCCACAAACATCTACGGAAACACTTTCAGGGTAAGGATTTATTTCAGTGTGTGTGGTGCGACGCTAACACCAATCAGCCAGAATAACTCTGTATACCATGCAAGTTCAAAGAGGACTGGGATGAGTTAGAGAGCAGCGCCTCAAACTAAAATGCCGAATTGTATGGGGCTCGTGAGCTCTGGGGCTAAGGTGTGAGAAGACGTGCCGAGGTTGGTACTGCCACAAACATATGCAATCATGCCCCGGCGATGACCGGGATTTTTTCACGTGGACTTCTAGTAATAAAATGTCCCCTAGTCTCTGGTTAGTGAGATCGGATGCCCATGTGTATTTTTGAGCACGTAAAAACCCCTTAACAGTTGGAAATCGAAAAAAAGAGTAGCCTAATGTCGCTGCCCGGGCAAAATTTCGAGTTAAATATCTACCCAAAGTATTTTCAAGATCCTCGCCGGTGCTACGGAGTTCGTGCACTGAGCTGAGTTTCTCCAGACTCAGATTTGAGTTAGGAGGAAACCGGAGCACTTATGGGTTGCACCCGTGTGCCATGATGTTGATCCATCGACTAAACTAAACTAAACTAAGCATATGCAACGACTTGCTAAGGATAGTAACCAAACCGTGAGTGTGGTGTGTGCTGCCAGCTCTATACAATCCATGGAGTTGTGTATACCATGCCACAACACCCTCGTAGTGCATCTAAATCTCGAGGAGTCATACAACAAAATGAAAGAGACTATTATCGTAGAAAAACGCGACGAATTAGAGAGTAGCACATCAAACTATAAATGAAGAACTGTAGGTGGCTTATGAGTCTTGGTACCTCAACCTGGTGTGAGAATAGGTGCCGAGGTGAATACTGCTACAAACATACCCAAGTACTAAAAAAGAAAGTAGGGACACATTTGGGTGTGATATATGCAACACGGACAAGAAGCAACCGCGCGATGTGTGCCACACACGTCAACGTGAGCTAATAGGTCGGTATGAGGACACGATAAAAGATTTACCAGAGGTAGAGGGTGATTCCTTCTTCATGGAGAAATGCATCGACGTGAAAGAGGCCACGAAAAATGAGCGCACTAGAGGCACAACATCCTAGAGAGCTACTGTAGACTTTCTGACTGGTAGGGTGAAGTCAGAGATCTGTTTTTTTATGCGTGCAAGTCAGCGGAAACTTTACGACGAATTTCAGTCCGTAGTTGATGACATTTCAAGAAGTCATCAAGAATTAATCTAAGTTCAATGTCAGAAATTTCAACATTCTGCAAGGCTGTGAGACAACATCGGAGGTGGTTGAAAGTTCACTTTCCACCAGTATCCTAATCTCATCGTGTTTCTTGGCTTTATCGCACATCTGTGGCCGCCAACTTGCCGGCCACCCCCAATAGGCCGCAAATGAGAGCACCTATTTCTAGGCCGAAGACGACAGGGGACGCAATGGCCGTTGACACAAACCCCACGCTCACCGTAAGCAGTGCCGCATCAATTTCATCCGAGAAATTCACAGAACGATGGTACTTCTTATACAATAGAGACCGTTTTTCTTGCTCAGCCTCCAAGCTCTTTTGTAGTATGACAATCTCTTGAAGGCGAAAGGCCTGGTCGGGCACCATCGTATATTAGCCAAGCGTGCCCACATTTTCAACTGGGTGTGCTCTATAGCGTATCTAAATACTCGTTTCAGACAAGGTGTGGGGCAAAGCAAAACTTAATAAGCCCCACTGTCATGGGTTAAACATTCTCATATATCGACCCAATGTTTAACTCCAGATCTATTGTGGCTCTAGGGTAAAATGACTCTCTGTGAACATGAGTGGCATGCGCCGACATTACTGCACCATACAGAGAACAGCATCACTATGTATTCCAAGAATAACTCAACAAATGTGAGGTAGAGCGAACTGTGGTATAATTACACACAGGTGACATCAGCTAACAGCTACAAGTGTGTATGCGCATCCAGTCTTGAGTCTTTCGCGCATCACAAGCACTCCTGTCCTTCCGTCACTGATCGCCTCCCCAACCCAAGGAGAGTGTTAGGAACCTAGCTGGCTGTCTGCTATAATACTAATGCATATATGATCATCGCCTACCTTCTCTTGTACACTACTGGTACCCAATGTCTATCAGCCAACGTCTATGGCCCGATCATGATTAGACCCGCCCGCATCAACATGCGACTCCAACGAATGTCAGCGATCGTGGCGTCAGTAAAGCCCGGACTACCTTCATTCACTGGCGAGACACACACTATATCCCTAAGACTGGCAGCAGCCTAACGGTTGGAATTCCGTGACCGGTGGTAAAACACATCCTCTGGCTTCCCAAGCTGGATCACAACTAACCCCTGAGCCGTTACGGCGTTAGGTGACGTCTTTCCATGACGTCTGAATTGCGTTCAATATTGGTGTCACTATGTTCAATATTTGTGACACTCTGTATCTTCTTCTTTGATGCGCTAACTCATCAATTGAATCTTGCATCACTGTCATTTGCCATATGACACCCACATTGGCGGCAGTAAATATATAGTATGGATTAACTGGAGAGCCTGTCGTAGTAATTCCTGGGGTGAGGGAAGCATACTATTACATCTTAAGTTAATAACGGGATAAATGCACTCTGGGACTACCATAAATCTCAGTCTACAGACCCCACCAGCCCTTGGATTCCTGTCTCTCTCACTATCAACCGCTGGACAATACCTTTTTCACCTCTCATCCAGAACAGATGACACGACTCTGGTGTCTACACATAATGACTAGATGATATAATGTACAAGAGGATTATCAACAAAGGGAATGTTCATGAGAGAATCCTGGCCACCGCCAGGAGATAGAAGAAATGGCTATCTGGATTAGCCTCAGGCCGTCTCACTCATCACTGTACACTCGGTACGATACCACAAGGTTAAAGAGGTCACTCATCTGCACACGTAGCGTGGAATGTCTCTGCCGAGGTGTAATCACAACTGGAATGACTAGCACGTCAATGTGGTGACTCCAAGTTGCGGTGGTACGTGATGACTCCGGACTAACATCCCTGTAGAAGTTCTGAAGGCCGGTCCTTCAAGCTTCACTGGTAAGGCCTGTGCTAGACAACATTCCTAAGAAGCCACCATAACATTTAACCCACAGTTAACAATGTCAAAGTTCTGGAAACAGATGGTGGTCTCTTATGGGATCAGGATGGGTATAACTGGGCCTATAAGCACAGAAAGTTGGCACAGTTCAAGTTGACTCTGTCACTCAAAGTCAGTACTGGTAGCGCGTGACCCGGTAAGGAATGTCACAACTGTTCATAATCCTACATGGTAGACTGTTCCCGGAACACCCGGCCATCATGAAATAAAGGGTAATGTAGTTCTTCTCTACCCGTTTGGCTTGTGGGTCATAATGTCAAAACTGTTCACAGACAAGAGGACACGATACTCGCCCGTGTGTAGCCATCATAATACTTGGTGGACTGGCTGAAGATCATTTAGCGTTTTAGACGGGACTGGACTGTGGCGTAGTGACTTCCCGGCACGTGGTGTGGTGTAGAAGCCTCACTTCACGTCACATAGGTAAGCCCGCCATTTAGCCTTCACCAAGTCATCTTCCTCTGGTCCCGTCACGTAAGTCTCTCAGAAAGTAGAACCTGCCAAAGATAACACCATGTGTGAATATCGTGACACAGACTTACCCCCAGAGGTACACGTTACCTATGTGTACTCAGTATAGGCCGGTGTCGCCATGACCCGGCCGGCAGCCTCACAGACCAGGATCCAATGCCAAACTGAACTAGGTCTGGGTCCTAACAAGTGCTGGCTGAACTGTCCTCCGTCTCGAATCCGCCCAAGGTAGGCTGTGTATCTGGTCATGGTGTCGGCGAAATCCTTCTGTCCTAAAAAGACTTCTAAGGACACAATATACCAGGTTAGTAGGTTAAAGGTACCTAGAGACAGAATGGCTCTGAAGGCGGACCGGTGACCACCGAACTCCCCTCTCTCGGAGGTAGCCCCCTCTCCCTGGTTCTATTTTATGTTTACCTACTATACAACCAGTTTCCCGGAGCTCGAGCTTTGATCCAGGAATTTAATAGATTATACAGGGAAATCCCCCTGTAGCGGAAGTCCACATCCCGTTCCCTCCTCCCCTCGTTAAGGTCAGAGCATTTGGAACGGTGTTCAGCTGGCTGTGACCAGCTCTGTCGCATTCCCCAGTTTCTCCAGTGTCAACCTCTCGGGAACCAACTGCCTATCAAGATGGTGTTCCGTTACGGCAACCAATAACATAAAGAGTAAGAGGAAAGCTCAGCAAAGCCAGTGGTCGCCACACCAAAGAATTCGAACTTAGACACCCGCAATGTCCTTCGAATGACCTTCGACACGTCCGGCGACCATCGCATGGGTTTCGTCTAGTTCGGCCGAGTTCCCTGATACCTCACTCGACCTATGTTCTACAACGCCTTCGCCCACGTCCTGTTGTGTCGACTACGTTAGAGTTCTAAGGCCGCCCAGGAGTGAACTCGGACTACTAACACTATTGGGCCTGTCCGAAATGTCTATAACTACTTGTAGCGGCAATAACACGCATTCCCGTACTTGTACAATGTTAACGCAAAAACAGGCCTACAATCCATCGTGTTCAACTCGCCTGCAGTGTTAAGTTAAAACACAAGCCCACAGTTTCACCCCTGACTGACCTTTGTGCGCCGGGCGGGACATGTGGTCGAACAGCTTCGGTTCAACGGGGTAACGACACACATTATTTATTTAAATATGTTTAACGTACCTTACGACAAACTGTGCATTCAGAATTGAGGAGCTCCCGTCCCAACACTGGACGTTCTGTCGGTTTTCTTTGATAAACAGCAAGACACTGGCTTCCTCTCTCCCATTTACGAATTAACACAGTCGTTCAACACAATGTCTTGCTCCCACGGCCGGATCTCAACTGAGCCTCTCTTTGTTCTAAGACGGTTCTTGCGCATGCGTTAGCGGAAACTGGTTGGGTTGAGCTTGTCTCACACGAACAGCCTAGAAGACAAGGGCCACCAATCGCCCTTGCGTGGGGTACATTAATACCTCGGTTGTATCCCTTCGGACTAGATTTAGACTTACGGAAAAAGGGGAATTGGACTTGTGGGAGTATTGCTAGGTGAATTCTCAGCAGTTCCGTGACATAGGCGCCCTCTTAAGAGAGTTGACCGCGTCGACTGTCTCCTGCTGGATGTTCACTCCTAGCAAACTCGTCCTCTGCCTCTGGGACTGGATGCCTAGACAGAAAGTCAGCCCCAACATTCTCCTTACCGGGAATGTATTCCACCGTAAAGGTGTAGGGCTGAAGCATCAACGACCAACGCATCAAGCGCGCGTTGAGCTTACGGGAGGTGGCCAAGCCCATCTTTGGTTGATGGTCTGCCGGTGTCCTCAAAGGTACAACCTCCCCATCACTTTGGGCAGTAACTTGGACAGCCCGTCTCATATCAGTGATCGACAACCGCGCTTGCCCGTCGAGTCATTACGTTCGGCCGGACGACCATCCGACTCGCGTACGCAACGGGGTGCAATACCGACGGATCTTTCCTTCCCGGCGGTACCCGTGTCGTCACTACCGCTATGTCTCCCTACAAACATGTCTCGGGATTTGCGGTATCGTCCTCGATGGACGGTAGTCTTCCCAGAACCCTCTGGACTCGGGTTTCCCTGGCCATCTCTTTCGATAGCGGGCCAATCCCTCGATCGTCGGTTGGAGTCCAGGGTATCTCGCGCCGCATCCGATGTGACCCACCCCTTCCGAACTGGGTTACTAGTGACTGACATCGCCGACAGGTGCAGAGATTTGTCACCGGACCTCTCCTCGTTGTTCCGCAGGAGATTTGCATGGAAAATTCTCAAAATTCCCCCTATCCGGATCTCGTAGTTGGTCCTGGACACTACCCTGACCACGGGATAAGGACCTTGCCATCCTACCTCGAGCATATTGGTCCTGCTTGGACCCCACAATAATACTCTATCTCCCACCTTAAGACCTAATCTAGTCTTAGTCCGATCTGTGGGTGTAGCCTTCTGGCACTCTGGGCATGACTTTACTAACCGGCGTACATCGCCAGTCATACGTGGCCAGTAATAATGACCGGAAATTCGCTGCAGCGTCGCTCTGACACCCATATGTCCATTCCCGGATAGGTTAATACCCGATATGGCGTGTCCCCTCTGCAGAATTGGAAGACGGTAGTCCGTCGGGACCACCAACTGCCCGTGCAGTTCATCTCCCCTTCCGGCTCTCCGGTAGAGCAGCCGATTCTTCAGATAGTACTGGTCCCTTTGCGATGGGTCAGCACTTTTCTGCAGCTTCTTGTAGCACGGACGTAGTGTTGCGTCTTCGCTCTGGGCGGTGCGCAAACCCCCTAGCTGGGTTTTCGAGCTGGTTGTGTTTGCCTTGTCTTTCCCCGTGTGGGCGCAGGTATGTATGTCGCCTAGGTGGATTGGCTTCTTCGGCACCATTAGAAATACATATTTACTCCCCAGAATCACGGGATATAGGGGATCGAGTAATACCGCGGCTGGGATGCTACCCGTGACGTATCTCGACCTAATCTCTACGTTAGCGATTGGTAACGTCATGGCTACCGCACTCTTCATAGCCGGCTGTATCTCGATGCTTTCCCCAGTAAGTTGTTCTGGTCTCACTAGACTGGCGGCAATGACGGCTTCCCCGTCTAGGCCAGTGTCATAGAGACAGTCAACCTGCTGGCCGTTGACTTCGATCAGTTCGACCACAGGTGGCCTCTCTTGATCCAGAGTCTCTTCGCCGACCTCAACCTTTTCGGTGGCAACAGCCTTTGGAGCCACTAGGCAGGCCGCGAAGTGTGAGCTCTTAGCCTTCGATCTGCAGTCCCTTGTATTGTGCGAGGGTGACTGGCAAATCGAACACCACTTCTCACTCCATTTCCGTTTCGGTGGAGAGTTATGTGGCTTCTTGCTCCATCTTTCGACTTCTCTGGACTCTGGTCAGAGGATTTTTCATAAGGTTCTACCTTCTTGGCATGAGAGTTCTTCAGTTTCTTTTGTCAGTCTTGTCCTGACTTGTACCCATGGAGGGATGGTTTCCCCACCTTCACCATGCACCTCGACGAATCGTTCGGCCATTTTGGCTACTACCTCTAATCTCTCCGCCCCTTGTTCTCCCAAGAACTCTTTGAGCGGTTTCGACATATGCTTCCGCATCTGGTCGACGATCATCAGTTCTTCGAGACTGTCGTAATCGTGTGCGAACTGAGCTAAGTCCATCCATTTATGGAGGTAGGATCTAAGACGCTCGCCGTACGCAGCAAATAACTCACTCGGCTCTCGTTTCGCTTCTCGAAACGTCTTGCGGTAAGTATGCGACGTCATCTCGAACCGTTTCAGCAGCGCTGCCTTCAGTTCGGCATAATTATTCTCGTGACCCGCCGGTAAACGCGAATAGACCTCATAAGCGGTACCGCGCAACCCCTGGGACAGTTTCAGACACCACTTGCCTCGATCGAGACCCATGGCGACAGACATAGCCTCGAACTTTTGTAAGAACTGGTCGATCTTTTCTTTATCTTCCTCAAAAATCGGTAGAGGAAACTTCATGGCATGATAACCATGTCGACCTAAGGTAGGTGAACCAGGGAGTGAAGACCCTCCTACTGCTCCCTCAGTCTCTCTACTTGATTGTGCCCTGAGCTCGAGTTCCCGCATACGGTACTCATGCTCTCGCTTTTGAGCCTCTTATTCGGCGTCGAACTTTTTAGCAGCTTGCTCAGCTTCGAACTTTTTAGCGGCTTGTTCGGCTTCGAACCTCTTAGCGGCTTGTTCGGCTTCAAACTTCTTCAACTCCAACGCCATCCTTCGATCCTCCGCTTCTTGCTGTTTTCTCTCTCTCTCTTCCTGACGGAAGTCTCTCTCAATCCCTTGGATATACTCTGATAGTGCAGTGCCGGTGAAGCCCATTCCTTCGCCGGTTGCCCGCACTTCCTCCATATTTAATTTGGTGGATGCCATACTTAGAGAGTATATGTTAGTAGTGTGAGTGATAGGTAAATAATGCACTATATAGATATGCAATACACCACTCTAATCTATCTACACTATATATGACGTCCCAACACCCACAAGTCAATCTGTCTTTGACAAGAGAAGAAACAGGACCAAAGACCTATGTAGACCTGAATAGAGATACTAGGAATGAAATGTCCTAACCACAATCACCAGAGCTGTCTCATCAATATCCCGGACGGCCCCCAAATAATGTCGTAGTAATTCCTGGGGTGAGGGAAGCATACTATTACATCTTAATAACGGGATAGATGCACTCTGGGACTACCATAAATCTCAGTCTACAGACCCCACCAGCCCTTGGATTCCTGTCTCTCTCACTATCAACCGCTGGACAATACCTTTTTCACCTCTCATCCAGAACAGATGACACGACTCTGGTGTCTACACATAATGACTAGATGATATAATGTACAAGAGGATTATCAACAAAGGGAATGTTCATGAGAGAATCCTGGCCACCGCCAGGAGATAGAAGAAATGGCTATCTGGATTAGCCTCAGGCCGTCTCACTCATCACTGTACACTCGGTACGATACCACAAGGTTAAAGAGGTCACTCATCTGCACACGTAGCGTGGAATGTCTCTGCCGAGGTGTAATCTCAACTGGAATGACTAGCACGTCAATGTGGTGACTCCAAGTTGCGGTGGTACGTGATGACTCCGGACTAACATCCCTGTAGAAGTTCTGAAGGCCGGTCCTTCAAGCTTCACTGGTAAGGCCTGTGCTAGACAACATTCCTAAGAAGCCACCATAACATTTAACCCACAGTTAACAATGTCAAAGTTCTGGAAACAGATGGTGGTCTCTTATGGGATCAGGATGGGTATAACTGGGCCTATAAGCACAGAAAGTTGGCACAGTTCAAGTTGACTCTGTCACTCAAAGTCAGTACTGGTAGCGCGTGACCCGGTAAGGAATGTCACAACTGTTCATAATCCTACATGGTAGACTGTTCCCGGAACACCCGGCCATCATGAAATAAAGGGTAATGTAGTTCTTCTCTACCCGTTTGGCTAGTGGGTCATAATGTCAAAACTGTTCACAGACAAGAGGACACGATACTCGCCCGTGTGTAGCCATCATAATACTTGGTGGACTGGCTGAAGATCATTTAGCGTTTTAGACGGGACTGGACTGTGGCGTAGTGACTTCCCGGCACGTGGTGTGGTGTAGAAGCCTCACTTCACGTCACATAGGTAAGCCCGCCATTTAGCCTTCACCAAGTCATCTTCCTCTGGTCCCGTCACGTAAGTCTCTCAGAAAGTAGAACCTGCCAAAGATAACACCATGTGTGAATATCGTGACACAGACTTACCCCCAGAGGTACACGTTACCTATGTGTACTCAGTATAGGCCGGTGTCGCCATGACCCGGCCGGCAGCCTCACAGACCAGGATCCAATGCCAAACTGAACTAGGTCTGGGTCCTAACAAGTGCTGGCTGAACCGTCCTCCGTCTCGAACCCGCCCAAGGTAGGCTGTGTATCTGGTCATGGTGTCGGCGAAATCCTTCTGTCCTAAAAAGACTTCTAAGGACACAATATACCAGGTTAGTAGGTTAAAGGTACCTAGAGACAGAATGGCTCTGAAGGCGGACCGGTGACCACCGAACTCCCCTCCCTCGGAGGTAGCCCCCTCTCCCTGGTTCTATTTTATGTTTACCTACTATACAACCAGTTTCCCGGAGCTCGAGCTTTGATCCAGGAATTTAATAGATTATACAGGGAAATCCCCCTGTAGCGGAAGTCCACATCCCGTTCCCTCCTCCCCTCGTTAAGGTCAGAGCATTTGGAACGGTGTTCAGCTGGCTGTGACCAGCTCTGTCGCATTCCCCAGTTTCTCCAGTGTCAACCTCTCGGGAACCAACTGCCTATCAAGATGGTGTTCCGTTACGGCAACCAATAACATAAAGAGTAAGAGGAAAGCTCAGCAAAGCCAGTGGTCGCCACACCAAAGAATTCGAACTTAGACACCCGCAATGTCCTTCGAATGACCTTCGACACGTCCGGCGACCATCGCATGGGTTTCGTCTAGTTCGGCCGAGTTCCCTGATACCTCACTCGACCTATGTTCTACAACGCCTTCGCCCACGTCCGGTTGTGTCGACTACGTTAGAGTTCTAAGGCCGCCCAGGAGTGAACTCGGACTACTAACACTATTGGGCCTGTCCGAAATGTCTATAACTACTTGTAGCGGCAATAACACGCATTCCCGTACTTGTACAATGTTAACGCAAAAACAGGCCTACAATCCATCGTGTTCAACTCGCCTGCAGTGTTAAGTTAAAACACAAGCCCACAGTTTCACCCCTGACTGACCTTTGTGCGCCGGGCGGGACATGTGGTCGAACAGCTTCGGTTCAACGGGGTAACGACACACATTATTTATTTAAATATGTTTAACGTACCTTACGACAAACTGTGCATTCAGAATTGAGGAGCTCCCGTCCCAACACTGGACGTTCTGTCGGTTTTCTTTGATAAACAGCAAGACACTGGCTTCCTCTCTCCCATTTACGAATTAACACAGTCGTTCAAACACAATGTCTTGCTCCCACGGCCGGATCTCAACTGAGCCTCTCTTTGTTCTAAGACGGTTCTTGCGCATGCGTTAGCGGAACTGGTTGGGTTGAGCTTGTCTCACACGAACAGCCTAGAAGACAAGGGCCACCAATCGCCCTTGCGTGGGGTACATTAATACCTCGGTTGTATCCCTTCGACTAGATTTAGACTTACGGAAAAAGGGGAATTGGACTTGTGGGAGTATTGCTAGGTGAATTCTCAGCAGTTCCGTGACAGAGCCCACAAACTCTACTGTGACTGTTGGATCTGTCACTCTCGCCTTACACTCACCAACTGAGTCTGTTACTTCTTTTGTCTATTTACGAAGACAGCTGACTAAAATAGCAGCCCCCGAAGACCGTCATTTCCTAAACGTAGCTTTAAATATATCGTGCTACCATCAGGTGGGTGTGTTAGAATTGCACTTCTCTCCTAAAGCTCGAGAGTGGGTTGTATTTCACCAAGCGAGCTCTCGTACTTAAATTTTATGAAATAACCATCTCGGTATACCCAATATCCAGATCACCCTCGCAAGTTGGGGTATAGGACAGAAGTAGGCGCCCCGAATTTTCAATCCTCACCAGATAACTCTTGCCGGAGGCATCTTTAGCTAGGAGAGTTGTCAGATGAGTGACCTCAATCTTAACAAGCCAGTCTGGTTCCCAAGCTCGGGTGTCCACATATTTTTAGTACCTGCCTCACGACTGCCCACATATGTTTTAGTGGCCGCCTCATGATCACTTGTAGGGTGTATGAGGCTGGTGATGTGGTTGCCGTGGATATCGAGATTGCCAGTCAAGGTGCCGCCGATACGTTGCAGATAATCTTCATTGCCAGTGTCAACATATTCCTTCGTGGCTGCATCGATTGGCGCCCCTGCATAACATCCACTGTTGTCGAGCTTGAGGTCATAGATCATCTGCAGGTCCGCCTTATACCGCCAGCCGGAAATGTCAGACAAATCAGGGAATGTAAGAGTAGTGCACACCGGCGGTTCACCCATAATTACTTATTCATCTATGAGAGTAAATGTTCAAAGTGAATGGCGCTCACAGGCGTATTACAAAACAGCAGCCGAGTAAGGGCTGTATATTCACCAAAACAGATTTCAGCCATTGAGGGGTTATGCAACTCTACTACGAAATCAGGCACTAGTGCACGCGCCGCTCACTTCTTCTGGGCGGCTGAAGTGATGTCCAGTGCCACGTATCTATTGGCGGCCCCTGTCCATTTAATGGCGACCCAAAGGAGGATTGTGTACGCCCAATCCTGCCGCGTCCAAGTAAAAAGGAATAGCTCAAGAAAGATGGTCGAACCATTAGTCGGGCTTAGAAGAAGTTCAGAGTCAGCCTCAGCGACTGCTTTCAGGCTGAACCAACCTCCCAATACATCAACTTTGGCCCCCTTTGCCTTCACATCTGGGAGGAAAGGTTTTGTAGAGCGAACCTCCAGAAATGATTGATTCGTGGGTGGTTGGCCTGACGGCGTGTGACGTGCTTGGTAGGTCACCAGCGCCTTCGCCATGTTATCAAGGAGATTCACCGCACCCTCATTTCCAATATGAATAGACCCCACCCGAGGCTCGAGAAGCGCGTCCCAGTGTTCCAGGCTAAGGCTGGCTGCATAGACCTTCACTTCGTGATTCTTAGCAAACTCTTCTTGACGTGACTCATTATACTAACTGTTCGATGTTGATCACATTCTAAGGCTCCTAATTTCTTTGGGATTGCTATAAATATAGATTACATAATTTAGGAGGTACATCTCCAGTATCATTTATTGTGTTCATCAACCTGGTGGCTTAGTCTATCCCACAATCTTCTAAGGCGTATATGCATATCTGTAATATCGCCATGCTATTCTATGTATACACAAGCCAGATTACATCATGGAAGCACCAGGGATTGGAAGGATACTGACATTTATATATGGTGTCCTTGTGTAAAAACAGGGGAGAGACAGGGTGTAAATAGCGCAAGAGTTGCAGGAGACGGTAAACAAAGTGATCAACTGGTGTACAGAAATGGGTAGTGTCATTACCCAAGATACGGCGTCTGTTATAGTGCTCTCTGGGCGTCCAAAGTCTTATAATAAATGGCTTAAATGGTTACAGAAAGAATGATGTAAAGTATCCGGCAGTCACCTTCTACATAAGTATGTCATTCTTGGATCATGTGCAAGCAACTGTTATGAGATTTGTGAAGGGACGACTTTAGAATCATGTGTATAGTGCAGAAGAACGGGTAGATCATCACGGCTGGGAGAGAATGGTAATGCAGAGGATTGGGGCGCTTCGCTGGCTGTTGCAGATGAGAACAGAGCACGTATGGCAATATTCTGAGTGCTGTTATGTCAGTTCTTGACGCAGCTCAAATCAGCTCTAAACGAAGAATAAGAAGAAGGTGGAGGAGGAAGAGGGGGAGGAAAAGGAGGAAGAGGAGATGGAGGGGGAGAACTAAATAAATATGAGGAGGTCATGATCAATGTGAAAACCGAAACATACAGAAGATGTTTCAATGAGTTAATAACCTTATTTGTCAGAACAAAGACATACACCAATAGAAAATATCACACCATTTGATGAATTCACAAACTATGTACATCTGTGACTGTATTCGTTGATACTTTTTGTTCACAGGAAAGCTATGGTTAAGATGGCGGAAGAAAAATTCACCTTCATGTTAATGGGAACAACTGGCCAGGGCAAAAGTGCCACAGGAAACATGTTGCTAAACAGGCGGGTTTTCAAAACATCCTTTAACGTGACGTCCCAAACTAAGGAAGTCGACTACAATTTCGCACATTTCAAAGACAGCATACTCTTGGTGGTAGATGGGCCTGGTTTGCAAGACACTGAAATCAACAAGGTCAGGGACAAGGAATTAGCAGTGAAAAACATGGATGAAGCTTTAGCAATGTGCTATGGCGGTGTCAACGCTTTTCTCTTTACCATCAAGTTTGGCACACGATTCACTTCTAAAGAACAGGATACGCTCACATCGCTAAAGAGGATCTTTGGAGAAGGCTACTTGAAATTTTTAATTGTTATCGTGACCTACGGTGATCTCTTTCAGCAAGCAATAGAGGAAGATCAAACGGACATCACCTTTGAAGACTGGTGCAAGAAACAGACTGGAGAGTTTCGTCAGCTTTATGAAGAATGCAATGGACGATTTGTCCTGTTTAACAACGTCACCAAGGTTCAACAAGAGCGGGAGTCGCAGATCCAACAAGTAATCAGCCTGACAAGAGCTTTGAAACATCAGTATGGCACCTACACTTCCCAGTGTTTTCAAAATGGTGAATATGAACGGAATAAGCTGATAGTAGAACTGAAAGCCCCTGAGCTGACTTTAGCAATTCAAGAATGCCTCAGTCTTCTGACTGCTGACATAGAAGTCTACACCAAACAACCTTCTGTCATTCATAAAGTGCAACTAGTAAAACGCATCCAGAATGTCAAGGAGGAGATCGTTCTCCAGGACAAAGGGTACAACGTTCTGACCGATCTGTTGAAAATTGTGAAGAAAGTGGAAGAAGACTTGGGCGATGTCGATGAACTACAGCGCCTGGTCTTAGAACTGGAGAATATAAGGAAGGCGAAGATACGCTGGAGTTATTTAGGAACTATGTGTGCGTGTGCTGGCGGCATGTTAGCTTTTGTCGCGCCACCTGTAGGTGTTGGTGTAACTGCTGGTGGTGCGCTTTTCACGATTATGAGTCAGCTAAAGCTTAACTCTGACGTACGTAAGAATGAAGAAAAGCAGAATCACATTAGAAAGAAACGCAATGAATGAAACTCCGGATTGAAGGAACCATTACAACAAGAGGCAATATTATTGTTCTTCGGCTTCTGGTCTGGAGCAGACATAACGATCAATCCTTTCTGTCGTCTGTTAATTTGATGAATGTAAACACAAACGCCATAAACACAATACTAGACGACGTCTTGTCTGGCGTAATACTATATATTATCTACTAAGCGATTGCAGCCGTTGCTATGCAATCAAAAGGACTCCAATGTTGGCAAATGTTTTACCGCACAATGATGATGTAGCTATGTTCCGGTTGTTTGACTTTTCAGTTTACTGTAACTTAAAATTCCGAAATGGAGCAGAAATGTATCAAATAAACCACTGATCATTCTGTGTCGATGGAATAACCAATTGCCACCAGAGTCGGTCGATTGTGGCGATGTATTGGCCCCAGGTAGCGAAAGAGTTAAGTGGTATACTTCTGCGGGATAACGGTCTCGATCTCCGAACAATATCAAGTTAGTATTTGAGCCAAAGTATCATTTGTTTGTCCATTCCATATCATATATAAGCAATATGCACCCGACGAGATACAGCGACATATGTCAGGCAAGAAATCGTGCATTATTTTGGTTATGGAGTCTGTATTTAAATTCTCTCAGGGAGTAATTTTTGTGGGTTTGGGTGCTGTTGTCTATCATTGCTTGTTGCCGGTTGCTGAAGATTTCCTCATGCGTTTGTCCGCCTGTCTCTGCCTCGCTTGTCTACTGATTTCCTTCATTAGACTAATTTCTCTAATCCATCTCCTCTGTTGATGTGACCTGTAAATATATCTTTTTTATATTATTTTGAAGAGTGATCTGGAGAAACAAGCAGCTCTCAGACGTTCAAAGAACCCGTGTAGAAGCGGTATTATAACTGTTGATTTTGATATAACTGCTGATGGTGTTTTTACTGCTGATGGTGTTATTACTGCTAATGGTGTTATTGCTCTTGTTAGTGTTATTGCTGCTGTCGGTGTTATTTTTCTTCATAGTCTTACTACTCTTGATAGTGTTATGACTGTTGATGGTGTTATAACTGTTCGTGGTGTTTTACTGTAAAGGGTGTTAAGACTCTTGATAGTGTTATTTCCGTCGATGGTGTCATTACTGTTGTTTTTATTGCTATTGATCTCATGAGGTTGGGGATATGCCAATTAAAACATTAGTGTACTTGACTCAATGGCTGTCTGACTGACTGACTAACTGACTGACTGACTGACTGACTGACTGACTGACTGACGCTTGCCGCCTTGACAGACGATAGTGTGTCAAATTGAGTTATATCTCTCCATAGAAGAAAGCATGTGCCATGTTTCTTTTTATATTATGTCTATAACTGTCCTGGCTCGTATCTGTTAACATAGCACGTATCTATACAGTCACTCCACTCGACAACAACAGACGCTGAAAAATCGTTTTATGTTTCACAGTTTTTATTGAGAGCACCCAACTGTCCCAGCAACCCCGCTGGCAAAACCTGGCATTGTTCAATACGTAGCTGGTTCAGGTCCAAATCAGTGATTGTCTGTCGTGGGTACCTCTAGCTGTGCCAATCATGGCATATATTCCTTTATCTGTTGTCTTGATACATTTAAACATAAGTCCGTCTCTGCCCAACATGCTGACAAAATATATGAAAATTGGACAACTTACAGGGAGTACTCCTTCAAATGAATTATCACCCTTTATCACACTTCACCAGTGGCCACGATATTCATCACTCACACCTGACGATACCTTTGGCAAGTCGACCCGTCGCACTAGCTACTAGTAAGCATAACACATTCTCTAGTTGTACAGAATCACTGTTCGACTACTTTCCTAACACAGCGAGTAACACCGCAGCTATTTCCC
This sequence comes from Cepaea nemoralis, assembly GCA_014155875.1. Classification (NCBI taxonomy): domain Eukaryota; kingdom Metazoa; phylum Mollusca; class Gastropoda; order Stylommatophora; family Helicidae; genus Cepaea; species Cepaea nemoralis. The sequence continues at coordinate 136,605 of JACEFZ010007073.1, forward strand.
TCATTCTTATTAGGACATAATAACGTTCCTAAACCAAGAACAGTTGTTTATCCATTCTCGTAATGAACAACTAACATCTCTGAAATCTTACACGATGTTGACAATTCAAGCCCTGGATCCCGAGTGCCTTTCAAATGTACTTTCCCAGACTTCAATCTTCAGTCTCCTGTCCTTCCCCGTGTATCCTTTCTTGCATGGGTGATCGTGAACTCTCGTAGCCTGTACTCGCTCAACCCAAATAAGGGGGTTATCTTCTTTTTTGATAACTCGTCCGGCTTCTCTCCCCCTGACTGCTGTCTTTACAGAGTCTTATCTTTATGTAGTCGATGGTAAAAGACAAAGGGAGACAATCATAAGACTGATGCTTCCTTCACTACGGTGCTAAGAGGTAAAGAGTAGTTCTGACTTCGTTACGGCCAAAGAAGAAAAATAGTGAAAAGAGAGAGAACCTCACACCGCCTCAACCGACAAAAAAAGATTATAGTAATTAGATAAGAAGATATACGAGATCTCAGGCAGGGGCCTCAACTCTGGACATGACTGTCATATTTGAGACCCAGACATTGGATTAAGGTGTTAGATTGTGGTAGAAATAGTGACTGTAAAAACTAAAAGAGACTAAACAAACGAATCAAAAACAGTACAAAAATAGCTCTTTATTTATCAACTGCTACAACTTTTGGTGACAATTTGTGTTCAAACACATTGAATAAAGCATTCAATAAGGGATGTTCAATTACAGATACAACAGACACCTGTATATATCAAACAACAACAGTGGGTAACACCCAACCAATCAACACCACTTAAGACAACAGGGTACACCAAGTACCACAATACAGGTGCTCCAAGCAATAGCTGGTTAGACTGACACAATAAAGAACCTTGACACAAGCAACACTGCACAGACAATAAGGCACTACAAAAACATAGGTTACACAACATAAACCCCACGACACGACATAAACAAAGAGTTGTGACACAATTTACTATCCCACCAAGAACCCAGGCCTGCTGACACTAACTAGTCAGCCGCTCCTGTAACAATGGAAAACACAATCTATGATTATCATGGTAAAGGCAACATATTAAACACATGAAGCAATGAGCACATGCAATATAACATTTGAATTAACCTACATATAACAAATGTCTTCCATCAAATTATCCACTTTGCTATTCCCTCTAGTTGTACTACTGCTATCATGAGACTACATCTCTAATGGTTAAATGCAGCAATCAATGCTGCATCATCAGATCACCTACTATTGTCTTCTCCAGTTGTGCCACTGCTGTCATGAGATTACACTTGATATTGCTAGGATAGAACACCTTCTAATGCAACAACCTCAGCCTGCTCCACCTCCCCATACAGCCCAGCATTCACTTACAGAATGTCTTCAGTTCAGGGAGGTCATTACCTACAGGTCTCTGGTCCAACACAACTTCTCATCCCCAACAGCACAGGCTGACAATACCCCCATAAATGCCAATGTTACACAGCAACACTAATCAACTTGTCAAAATCAACACCGAACACAACTCAGCTACACCGGTGTACAACGACTCTAACAGGACAACACCATTTGAACATGTGCATAGAGGACATAAATACAGTCCAATGCACCAACAGCAACCCAGCAGACATAGGGTATGCAATTCAATATGGCATCACAAGGACACACACCTTTGTACTGATGACAGCTAGACAACATCAACATACCAGAGGTAGTTCTACACATGACACCAGCAACAATCAGGACACAGGCTATAACCTAAGTCACCGACAACAACTCAGACATATAACATACATCGCGACATAAAACCATCACAATCATCAAATGATCACTCTCACCATAGCTATCACTACAATCATAATACCCAATGCACCACCTTTCCCCCATCTTCTGTCATTTAAATACCTAAACTTATGAGGGATGCCATATGATATAGGACACACTGCTCCTGCAATGTCCATGTTTTGATAAAGGATATCAACAACAATATGACATCACACACATTACCGCATGATATTATAAATTAATAACCAACAGGTAAAACATGTTTAACTATGAAAAGTAAAGGAAACAGGAATAACCATATTTGTAGAATGTGCAAATGCAACACTTGCACATGGGTGAATCACAACCTTCACAGAAAGTTAAAGATAAACATGTATTACACAGGAACTCATTTAGGGACTCTCTGATGCCCCTAAGATAGCTCATAAAATAAACACACAATATTACTAAGTGAAAGTACACCAAATAGTGGCCAGAGTGCCTCATTCATATGAGACAGGATCCAAACACAACAATGTCCATGGCAGGATACAGAACATTAGTACTAATATAATAAACAGTGTATTATATATATTATGTCATTATTACACACTAATGACCAATAAGTGTTATTCAAGGCCCAACACAATCAGTGTAATATTATTTGTGAGTGGACAGCAAATGTACAGTTGTGCGCTCTGTTCCCCACCATTCTTCCTATCATACACCGGTTATAAGTTTTGCTATCTTACGCTTCATGTCGCATAGCAAGTGCATATATCTTTGCGAAAGGTGGTACGTAGCAATAAATCACATCCTTCCCCTGGTAAAACAATCACCCTGTTTTACTACACATAAAACTCCCAGTTTGATACACTAGCACAAACACTACTGCATTCTGGTAACAGATGTGACACCAGACTTCAATGCTAAATAAGAAACCCCTTTACCAATATCAGTTCCAGATGCACCTGCCTGTTCTCCCTCAATACAGCCACACTTCATTCGCAGTTACGATTGCACTATGATTGCTGATACGCACCCCGCGTATTAAGATGCATTATTTCCTACGCCTAGTAGCTATCAATCTGCATGGCGTCCCTACAATTCAACACATTATTTCCTTTACTTCTATTTATTACCTACATGTCCTAACTACATAGCTTAACCATTAACCCATCATTGCCACATATAACATGTAAGTACCCTTCCCTGCTTTACACATGTTATAAATATTACACATATATTATGGTTATTTTCCCCTACTCATTGTTGCTTTGGAGTGTTCATACCCAACACTTGACCAAACATCCAATGTGATGCTCACCATAATCACAGAATAATCCTGTAAACATATCTTGCTGCTGTATACACATATGATTCTCACCACTCTGTTGTTAAGTAACCTTCATTTCTAGCAACCTCACAAGCACTTACTCCCTTCCATGCCAACATGGCCTGCATGGCACCATGTGGCATTATTTCAGTCTTTACTATAAACTAATTTATGACCCCACACATTGTATATTTTGGTGAATCTCCCACATATCTATTCAGCCAGTAACACATTAATGCCATAGGATAACCATGTAAAATAATTCCCAACAAAATAATCTTGTGCCAGCATGGCTGGCATGACATGACATCAGTCTCTATGATACTTAACCACCATCAATGACCTATTCTACATATTTCACATCACCATAGTCTGATTGCCGACATCTCTATGTGTTACATGTTATTTTCATAAAGCTTTAGGGACACTAAATCCTTCTGTAGAACAGCTCATTTTAGTAATACTTATTCATATTATCTATTTATATTTCTTTGTTCCTACCATCTCGCCTAACAATTTTGTTCACCCATGCAAACACTTTCAAATTGGTAAACTGGCGTGTGCTACGATTTAACAAATATTTAATGAATTAAGCATTTTAAACTTAATCAGTTAAAACTTACAGTTTTGTCACAACATTAGTTGACACAGATCAACTCAGGGAATTGTTCCCACACCTGACAACAACAGAACAGCACTGAACTGAAGGCCATGCTGCCCGCGTCTCTCATCAGCACAAAGGACTGCTAAAACAAAACTGGCTTCCGATTCCTTTGTTAAGCCGAGTTCCGGTGGTGGCCAGGACAAATACGGCTTTGATAGACCAAACTCGTGCATCGGTTTGTTGTAGACACCAAGGTGCATCGGTTTGGCGCTATCACATTATCCAACCCCTACTTTTTTGACGTCTCGTCAAAAGGAATGGACCATCATATCTCCTCACCCCCAACTATCTCTTTAAAAGTTACCATCTAGCTAGTTCACCTCAAAATAAAATCATTGGACGGTGGGGAGTATATTGTCTGATATTCACTGGCACAGGGATGGAGCATAATGGGGACGACCCGTTGCCGTGAAGTTGGAACCTCGACTATTGACTAGCTAACTAAACTACTATGATGGTCTAAAAACCAGACTTCATTACATTAGATCGATCTTTCGGTTCATGTCACCGAGTGCATCATGACAATATGCCCCACCCCCCCTGTTTTCAAAATGTGTTTACACATGTTGACAGTCTTTTGGTGATCTAACTATCATGGCATGAGACAATTATTAAAAGGTCCGGCCACTAATCTGTTTAGATACACACATCCCCATTAGTACAATGCTACAATCTTGTTGGTAGAGTGATCATGACAAGTACATCAAACACAAAAATGATATATCTAATTATTATTGTCATTGTCAGGTCTTAGTCACGTGTGCCTGAGCTACCGTATAACAGTAGACGGTACTACCTGCTTTCTGTTAGCGCCGAACGTTGGGCGACGCTTACCAAACCCGACACCCCACATTGTGCCAACGTCTTCGGGCGGAAGAGCACAATTGGGAGGGTACAAGCCTTACCCTGGTGCGAGGAAATGCAACCTAAAGACAAAATGTCATGGCAGGGCAGACCAGGATTTCAGCCTTGGTCTAGGATCGAAGCTCCGACAGGCGGACAGTTAGAGCATTTCTTTGCTAATCCGGCAGAATCTGTAGATTGTCTTGTTCCAGATGTAGAGGTTTCAGCTTTCCTCTGAAGTGAACTAGGCAGGCCGAGAGAGGGATCATGTTGCTGGGCAACACATGATCTCTATATTTTAGCCTGGGCGTTGTGCTATGGAGAGGTAATAACTCCATCCCTGGTCTTAACCGATCTCGGAATCAAAGCGAGAGGCAACTGTGACGCGTTATAAGTCCCTGTCAACTGGCGTAGACAAGGGGCGCAACGCGTTGCTTCTGACGATAGGAGACACCTACATGTGTCACTGATCAGCTACCGCCCGCCTCAAGCTGGGCAGGCCCCAGCCAATTGGGTGCTATTCAGACACAGCCTGCCTGCTTCAATTGGTGCTTGGGGCTATGACAAAATCTGAATCACAGGCTGTAAAACCAGTGCACCACGTACTAGTAAAAAGAGAAAATAGAAACCTTAAGCTAAGGCTTGCAACCTAGAACGTGGGAACCATGTGTCGAGGATTTTCCACTGACTTGTCCAATATTGACGATGTAAGAAAAACGGCTGTGATTAATGCCAAACTCAATTGTCATACCATGATATTGCTGGCTTGCAGGAGACTCGCCTCGTTGAGGAAAGGTCACTCAGGGAAAACAATTACACCTTTTTTTTTTGGAAGGGTAGAGGGAAGCAGAAAAATGGCAACACGGTGTGGGCTTTGCAGTGAAGAATTCGCTATTGGGAATGATTGAAGTTCCAGCAGGAGGAAATGAAAGACTATTATCCTTGAGCTTGGCAATCTCTTGTGGTTTTGTCACAATTATTACTGCATATGCAGCGACACTCGATTCCTCTGATGATGTGAAGGATTCATTCTATGAGAAAATAGACTCCGTGATCAAGGCAGTTCCAAAATCTGACTACATTTATATGCTCGGTGAATTCAATGCTCGTGTTGGCAAGGACTCTAGTTCATGGCCAATGTGCCTTGGAAAATACAACATCGGTCGCACGAATGAAAATGGGCAAAGGCTGCAGGAGCATTGCACCAGAAATAATCTATGTATTACAAACTCCTTTTTTAAAACAAAAGAGCTGCATAAGGTCACATGGAAACATCCAAGATTCGGCCATTGGCACCAGCTGGACTTCATCATCACACAGAGACAACAACTGAACCATATATCATAGAGTCGAAGTTACCACAGTGCTGACTGTGATATGGATCATTCTTTGGTTCTTGCAAGGGTTAGACTGAGACTAAAGAGAATCTACACAGCTAAACACAAATCTAGCCCCAGGATTAATATTATTAACACTCACGATCCTGAAAAGTGTTTTCAGTTTCAACAGCAACTTGAAGACGCTTTCACGGATACATCAGAAAATTGTACAGTAAATAAAAAGTGGGGTCAACTTAAGGAAACTCTTTATAAAACTGCCGTAGGGGTTTACGGCACTGTGGATCATCAGAGGCAGGACTGGTTTGCGGCAAACAGCCATACTCTGCAGCCCTTCATTGATAAGAAGTAGATAGCTCTCTTAAGAAACAAGGAAAGACCAACGCGTAACACTCTGAGTCAGCTAAAGCAAGCTAGGAAGGATGTTCAAAAGGCTGCCAGGTAGTGTGCAGATGATTATTGGATCAAGTTATGTGAGTCCATACAAATCGCAAGTGATAAGGGAGACACCAGAAGCATGTATGAAGGAATAAAGAAATCCTGTGGTCCAATGATCAAAAGAAGTGCACCATTGAAAACGTTGACTGGAGAAATCATAACTGATAAGAAACAGCAGATGGACAGATGGGTAGAGCACTATTTGGAGCTTTACTCAAGTGAGACCAAACTAGCGGATGATGCCCTCAACGCCATAGAGGCTCTACCGACTCTTGACCACCTGGACACACTTCCCACCATAACGGAAGTTAAGTGTGCTATAAATGAACTTGCATCTGGCAAGGCTCCAGGTAAGGATTGGATTCTAATAGAGGTAATCAGGAGTGGGCAAGACACACTCACTCTACAGATCCACTAGCTAATAGAGCTATACTTGCGAGAAGGACAAGTCCCACAGGATTTAAATGATTCGAGCATCATAACACTGTACAAGAACAAGGGCGATCGGAACGACTGCAACAACTATAGGGGTATCTCACTTCTGTGTATTGTTGGAAAAGTATTTGGCAGAATTGTTCTGCGCAGTCTTCAAATCTTAGGAGATCAAGTCTACCCCGAATCACAGTATGGCTTTCGACAGAACCGGTCTACCATTGATATGATATGCTCATTGTGACAAATGTAAAAAAAATGCCGTGAGCAGAATCAACCACTGTTTATTGCCCTCATCGACCTCACAAAGGCATTTGATTTGGTCAGTCGTGAGGGTCTGTCCAAGGCACTAAAGAAGATTGGCTGTATAACAGTACAGCGAAGGGACGGTGGACTATCAACAACTCCAAGACGGTTCTAGCTTCATATTACTTTATTCAGAATCAAGCCAGATGTTGCTCAGTTCAATCAGACGTCCATCTCTTCTCCAGTCCCAGATGTTGACTGATTCCTAACAACCAACTACGTCACGACTTGAGCATCTTTCTTCCCATCCCATCCTGATGCTCAAGCGTGCTGTAGCTTTGCCCACCTAATACCCACCTTCTGCTACAGCTGCCCACCAACTCTTCTGTCCATTGTGGAATTGTTCCACACAGGCATGAAGGGTATAATAAAGTTTGACGGTGCAACTTCTGAAGAGTTTAAAATCAAGAGTGGAGTTAAGCAAGGTTGTGTACTAGCTCCCACCCTCTTTGGAATATACTTTTCACTTCTACTGATATATGCCTTTCGTGATCAGGATGGTGGTATATACATTCACTCACGCTCAGATGGCGGCCTCTACAATGCTTAGAGATTGAAGGCTAAGACCAAAATTAGGAGGGTACTGATCAGAGAGTTGCTTTTTGCAGATGATGCTGCAGTTACGACCCACTCTGAGGAAGAAGTACAATGTCTACTAACTGCATTCTCCAATGCTTGTTCCGAATTTGGTTTAACAATTATCAAAATGAAGACACAGATTATGCCACAAGGTGCACATGGGGTACCATCCATCTTTATTAACGACTCCGAACTAGAGATGGTAGACCCTTTTACATATCTAGGATCAGTGGTAAATAGCAAATTATCCCTAGTTCAGGAAATCAACATCCGGATTGGTAAGGCAGCAACAACAATGAACAGGTTAAGAAAAAGAGTCTGGGAGAACAGGAAGCTTACTGCCAAAACAAAAGTCCTTGTCTATCAAGCCTGTGTCCTTAGTACTCTTCTTTATGGCAGTGAAACCTGGACAACTTACTCACACCAAGAGAAACGTTTAAACATCTTTCATATGCTGTGTCTGCCAAGAATTCTTGGTATTAAGTGGCAAGACAAAATCACAAATACTGAAGTATTGGAAAGATCATGTTGTGTGTCGGTTTATTTCATGCTCAGTCTTCGTAGACTTAGATGGATAGGACATCTTAGGAGGATGGATGATGGTAGAATACCAAAGGACATCTTTTTTTGGTGAGTTACTGATGGGTAAGAGATCTCAGGGTCGGCCTCTACTACGATACAAAGATGTGTATAAGCGGGATGTGATTAATACAGGCATTGATAATACACACTGGGAGCAAGTCGCCGCTGAACGTGTTGCATGGAGGACAAACATCAGAAATGGAATAAAGACAAAGGAGAAAATTATTGCAGATAAGTCACACACATTATTGTGGGCACGACCTACTCGTTCATCCAGCGTGAACGTCGTGGGAATTCAGTCTCCATTTTATCTTCAGATAACTGACATCCAACTGCCATGAGATCCAATGCATCCCCGGACATCCTCATGCAGTCCCTTCTCCTCATGCTTTCGCGTGCAATATACGTGTATCATTATTTAACCATACTCATTCCAATCATTTTTCCGTACATGGGTGTATATTATTCATTAGATTATGACCATTGGTGATATATCTTTTATTTTGTCTTATCTGTTCTTTCCACTACGACTGTTACCTTTGTGGTATTCTTTATGGGGTTATGCTGACTTCGATCCTTTTTCCTCTTTTAATCCTTGTAATCCTATAGTTCGCGTCTATGATCTATAACTTTGATCATTTATTTGAGCTCTATTTACAGTTTAATTTCCTTTCTATTCGTACTTTATTTCTCGTTACATTGTAATTTGATGTCTTCTATTCTCTCTGTACTATTCTTCCCTTTTTAACATTCTTTTCTTATGCGTTGACGGTTAGCAATACAATTTACTTCTCATCATCAATCAAAATATTCTTCTTCTTCTTCTTCAGCGTTCCGAGCCATTGAGGTTCTTTGCTGCAAATACAATCCGTCTCCATTCGTCTCTCTGGTGGACCTTCTCTTGCCAGTCGTTGATTCTAAGTGCTTGTAGGTCTGTACATGTATTATCTCTCCACCGCCTTCTTGGTCTACTTCGGGGTCTACGGTCATTTATTTCCAGAGTGTAAGCGAGTTTTGTTTCCCTATTATCTTCCATTCTTTCTATATGCCCCAGCCATTGTAGTCTATTAGCCTTCATGATACCAGTGATTAGCGGGGACTTAAACAGATCATAAATGTCTTTGTTACTTCTTCTTTTCCACTCTCCACTTTGTGTATCCCTAATGGGTCCAAAGATGCGTCTTAAAATTTTGTTCTCAAAGGTTTGTAACAAGGCTTCGTCTCCTTTCGTTGTACTCCAGGTTTCAGAGCCATACAACACAACTGGTCTGATCAGTGTTTTGTGTATTGTGATTTTGGTGTTACGAGATAGCGCCTTTGATTTTAGTAGATGTTGTAGTGCATAGTATATCTTATTTCCAGAGTTGATTCTAGTTTGATTTTGAGTTTGATTTCTAGTAATCAAAATATACATATATTTATTTAGTATAACTATTAAGCGACAATTAAAAAAAAAAATTGTTCACAATTATAACTAATTAGTATATATCATATTATTTTCATTTTATTTACATGTTAATTATATTCTTTAATACAGTACGTAATTCTTATCTGTTTATTCACGTTTGTACCGCTGATTATAATAGACTTTAAGTATTAATGGTCCTAATTTATCCTTCAGTTCTAGTGTTGTATAGAGATTTTATTTTTCTTGTGAAAATATACTGATTATATCTTTACTGTTATATGTCTAATTATATAACATTTATTTTGTTTTTATTATTGCTATTAGTTAAGATGTTTATAATTCTTTTAACTTGGTCAATAGTTTTATTATGTATCCCTACTCGCTTTATGTAAGTGTATCGCTTTATATAAGTTATTAATCATTTTTCTGCTTATAATCTTTTATAATTGATTATTTTAATTGTTTGGTTGCTTTAAATTGAACTAGTTTGATTATTACTTTAATTACTCTGTATTTGGATTTTCTACAAAGATGATTTTGAATGGTTTACATTCATATAAAATAAAATGTGTTTAGATGGTTTACAACGGTATGCATGACATGAATGTCAATGGTTTCCACGAATGTGAATGAGATCTGAAATATCTTGTTGTAAGATAGAGATGTCTTGTGCTACGTTGTAGTGCAATAATCTATTTTTATGTTATTATCTCCCTTGAATTTTACTTTTAACTGAATGTGTATATTAGTATATTAGTGTTAGTTATTTCCTGACTACTTGTGAAATAACGTTTTATAAATATTGTTGTAATATTTGTTTGGTAGAGTTCAGGTAGTGTTACACTGTTATCTTACTTTCTTTCTTTCCGTGATAAAATTTCAATTATTGCTATAATATCGCTTCAACGTGTTACTTTGTGTGGGGTAAATCACACATATGTTACCTTTATCGCAACTGTGATATAAATTAATAGTATTACTGTATCACATTGTTTTCTCGCTTCCTGTGATGCAGATTTAGGCAGCATCACAATGTCGCATCACTTTTTCACTTTCTGTGATGCAGGTCACCAATATTACCCAATTACATCACTATCTTTCTTCATGTAAAAATCAACTCATATTCTTATAATGTGTAATATTGACCTATGGTCTTGGACAAGAAGTCTTGGGTTCCTGTCCCAAGTACATAGTAGATCATTACACTGCGACATATATATTGATATTATTTGAAAACACAAAATTTATGTAATTCCGAAACAGAAACATATCCATTTCATACATCAATTGTAATCAAATTATTAATTAACTATTATATGTGATACTGACGATGATAGTGATGATATCTTTTTTTCCTTTATTTATGAAAGAGAGATTATAATTATTTATCATCCATGCTGTCGACTTGGTTGATGTCGAGTTTTCTAGACATGAAGTTAGAATTGCCTCATTTCATGTTGACTTCCTTTTCAGACTTACAATGTTGCTCTTATAACAATTTAGAGAGTCCATTTGTGCTTTGTACAATATCTGAAATTTCCGTAATCACATAGGATATATTTATGTTTATATGACAACGTCCCGTATGTGTCGTAATTATGTTATCTAAAGCTGCACTACTTTGTGTCATTTTATATTGTTGACATAATATGAATACCTATATTACACTACATTACAATTGTCAAGTTGCTTGTTGTTAATTTGTTCTCATTCTATCTAGAGATCCAAAACCGGTATGTAATAGGTTCACTCAGTGAGATGATATTGTATAACATTATGTTGTTATCAATCATTCAGTTGCAATTGTACTTATTCATTCATTTGCCTCGTTACAGTCTAGCAAAATATATGCCCAAACTGTCACAATTTACAGGAATATGCACCATTCCAAAATTATAAGATTGTAATAAAATGAAGTTTTAATCACTGTTGATCCCGTCTCCATAATGGACAATTATTTTAGTGATATTTCTTTTGACTTGCAGTAGTCGTATGCTTTCATCGACTTAGATATGACTGAGGAAGAAAACAGGTGTGTACTGTCATACTCTATGAGATAAAGCAATTGGTGGGATCTCATGAATAGCAAGTATCAAAAGTTATACTTATTCTCCTCTACCAAACTGCAGTTTGTTTACTACAGCTGTAATGATTGTTATTGCAGTTGGCTTATAATGCTTTTTCTGGTAATCCATGTCATTGACCTAACACTTTCAATTACAAGTGTAGTAATTATGCTGAAAAAGAAAGTTACTAATAGAGTCATGATAAACCATTCGACTGTATCCGAGCTAACCTAGGTAATGTCATGTTAGGAGTGGTACTGAGGAGATAAGCTTGTATCATGGTGTAATGCATCCCTACATATAAATAAAGCACGCTATGTTTCAGAGATGTGGTTCCTGAGACGAATGTTGCGAATTCCTTGGACTGCCAGAGTAACTAACGACGACTGCCTGAAACAGACTAATGAAACTAGAACATTATATACAACAATAAGACAGAGACAAACATCTTTCTTCGGTCACGGATTATTTGGTGTGCCCTTCTGTTAATAAAGAATCTTTGTCGGTATAGTGTGCGTGTAGTAATTTTGGGGGAATTTAATTTTCCCAAATTGGGTTTGTATAATCCACGTTATCTGTTTGTTTTATTTTAACTTTCATTTTAAGCGTTATTGTTGATTTTTTATTTTTTTATTTTTATATGTGTAATCTTCATCAGCAAATTTATCGTCAGACCATGACACATATTTATTTGCCAAGCATGCAGGCTGAATTTGATCATAGTCTGCGTTTTTATTAACACCTGTATGAGTTATATTTTCTAAATATGGTGCCAAATATGGTTTAGTACTTGCTGTACTTTCACTAAATCATGGACTCGGTGTTTTGAATCTTTGAATACCGAAAGTTACTCTTTCCAGTTCTTCTTCAGTTAAGCTTGCTCTAAGAGGTAGTGAATTCCATGTAATAACCTCCAGTGAGAAGCGTTTCGGTAACTCCAAATCATTATTGCATCACTGCTGGTTCTTGTCTATGTATTCTTCATATGTCTGATACATGTCTGTCGCTATGTCTGATTCATCGTCTTCTATTTTAAACCACGTTTTCACTTCACATTCAACATTTCGTGTGTCATTCGCGAAATGTCTCCCGCCAAGGTGGGTTTCCTGTTTATGCTCACAAATGTTTGTCCCGTAAAGCGGTGCATAGCTGGGTAGAGCCTGTTTGTCTATTTCCTCTTTAATTTTGTGTTCGTAAACTATAACTCCCCCCCCCCTCTCCCCCCCCCCCCCCCCCCCCCCCCCCACTACATCCTCCACATTTCCCTTTCCTACTGTTGCATTAAAATTCCTAGTATTGCTTTTATTTCTTGTTATATAATTTGAGATATCGCCATTTCTACTTGATCGTAAAAATGTATTTCTTCATTATTACTGCTTGTTGTTGGTGCATATAGTTGTATACTATTTATATATAGTAGGTTGTCTTTGTTGTGACCACAATAACTCTACCTGCAATACACCGGTAACTATTAATTGACTTTCTGTTTTATTTAATCAAATAGTAGTCCTATTCAATCTTTCACGTGTATCTCCTCCATAATAATTTATTGTATGCTTTTCAATTATAATTGTACCAGATTCCTTCCACCTCATCTCACTTTTGCATAGAATATTAATCTTAATATTTTCCAGTTCTCTTATAATATTGCTCAACTTTCATTTAGTGTCCTTATATTCTATGTTCCTATTTTACATTTATCCATATTAGTTTTGGTTTGTCTATCAGTAGCTGGATGACGTGGATACTCATAAAATCTTGGGAAGATACTGTGGTGGTTTCTCCTAGGCTTCCACATCCAGATGGGTGTCATTTATCTTAGCATTTGGCGGCCATTTCCGACTGTCAGGACAAGTGATTATCGTACTCTGCTCAGCTGCAGAGTTGTCCACTTATCCCAGTAGATACTCGGTCCCCAGCGTTTGCCACACCGTGGTGTGTTTCCCACCCTCTATCACTGGATATTGCAGTTGGGACTTCCCTTCGCAAAGTTATAGGCCATGATGGCCAACACTCTCCAACATTTTTAGAGGACCTAATGATTATAACTTCGTTTTATCATATGCACGTAAATATCAATTGGGGAACCCTTTGAGGCAATCAAGACAGTTAATAAATAAATACACACGTATTGTTAGGCGCTCATCGAAGTAGGGGTAAGAATTAGAGACTAGACGACGCACTAGACAACATAACAATTGAAAGCTATAGTTACCCACTGGGATTCGAAATTGTCACTTCCAAATGACGACAGCGCTTCGCTGATTGAACAAGTGTACTTAGACGCATGACCATTTAGACACCTCTAAATAATGTGTCTTCATTAGCCAGGTCTGTCATACACATATGAAAACACGACTTAGGAATATGGATATAATTCTTATCCAACCATTGAAACAGCACCATAGGTCTCTGAAATTTATATTAAACCAGCATATGTTAGTAAAGCGTGGCACTGTCGTCATTTGGAGGTCGCAGGTTCGAATCCCGGTCGGTCACTGTCGCTTTAAATTGTTATGTTGTCTCTAGTCTCTAATTCTTACCCCTACTTCTATGAGGGCCACAACAATTGGTGTGCATTTACGTATCAAGTGCACGTAACTTCGATATTGTTAATCTTGCTTTTGTTGCGTTAGAATTTCTATTTATATAGTAACACGAGAAAATTGTATTGTTTTACATGGTGCTTCTTTTTACAAACTAGACAGGATGTTTATGTTAATGATTATTTCTGAGCACAGGAAGACTAAATAAAATTGATTCCGGATGGTCTCAATACGGTGTACTTAGTTTAATGTTTGAGTGTGTGTGAGTTGGTGCGTGGGTGAGTGCGTGCGTATGTGTGTGTGTGTGTTTGTGTATGTGTGTGTGTGTGTGTGTGTGTGTGTGTGTGTGTGTGTGTGTGTGTGTGCGCGCCTCCGTGTGTCTTTTGACATGAGAATTATATTTTTTTGTATTGGTGTCTGTCTGTCTGTCTGTCTGTCTGTCTGTCTGTCTTTCTGTCTATCTGTCTGTCGGTCTGTCTGTCTGTCTGTCTGTCGGTCTGCCTGTCTGTCTGTCTGTCTGTCTGTCTGTCTGTCTGTCTGTCTGTCTGTCTGTCTGTCGCTTTGTTTACATGACTGTCTTTCTGTGTATGTATGTGCTTATATGTCGGTCTGTCAGTCATTCTGTAAATCTCTTTGTCTGCCTGTCTGTTTGCTTGAATGTATGTCTGTCTATTTGCCTTTCTAACTGTCTGTTTTTTGTCTGCCTATCTTTCTCTCCCTCTTCCTTTCTGCCTTTCAACTTTTCTGCCTGTCTACCTGTCCATCTCTCTGTCTATCTTTGTCTGCCTGTCTATTTGCCTTATCTGTCTGTCTGTGTGTCTTCCTCTATACCTATACAGCCTTCTTTTGCTCTGTTCTGTTGTTCTGCAATGATCATTTTTCACCAACAACAAACACATAGGGTGCCGAAAGATTTCTCGTGTCTATCAGTGCCGGGTTCGAAGACAGTGCGTGGAGTCAAGTGGGACGAAAATGGGACTCTGTCTGACTCTCTATCTATCTGAGAGAGTAAGTGTGTGTGTGAGTGTGTATGAAAGAAAAGTAAAGAGAGATAAAGATACAGAGAGTTGCGCTCACGCATGTCATATGACATACTATTCCATATTTTTTTTTCTGTATCCTCATATGTCATACTATAATTTTTAGGTCAGGTCTTAGTCAGGTCTTAGTCAGATATGACTGAGCTACCGTATAACAGTAGACGGTACTACCTGGTTTCTGTTAGCGCCAAACGTTGGGCGGGGCTTACCAAACCCGACACCCCACATTGTGCCAACGGCTTCGGGCGGAAGAGCACAATTGGGAGGGTACAAGCCTTACCCTGGTGCGAGGAAATGCAAGCTAAAGACAAAATTGTCATGGCAGGGCAGACCAGGCCCTAAGCCTTGGTTGGCGACTGGTCTAGGATCGAAGCTCCGACAGGCGGACAGTTAGAGCATTGCCTTGCTGATCCGGCAGCTTCTGCAGCTTGTCTTGTTCCAGATGTAGGGGTGTTACCTTTCCTCTGGAGTGAACTAGGCAGGCCGAGAGAGGGATCATGCTGCATGGGCAACACATGATCTCTATATTTTAGCTCAGGCTTTGTGCTATGGAGAGGCAATAACTCCATCCCTGGTCTTAACTGGTCTCGGAATCAAAGCGAGAGGCAACTGTTACGGGTTATAAGTCCTTGTCAGTTGGCGTAGACATGGGGCGCCACGCGTTGCCTCTGACGGTGGGAGACACGTATAGGTGTCACTGATCAGCTACCGCCCGCCTCAAGCTGGGCAGCCCCCAGCCAATTGGGTGCTGATCCGCCACAGCCTGCCTGCTTCAATGGGTGCTTGGGGCTAGGACAAAATCTGAATCGCAGGCTGTAAAACCAATGCACCAGGTACAAACAAAAATAAAAATAGAAACCTGAAGCTACGGCTTGCAACCTGGAACGTGAGAACCATGTGTCCAGGATTTTCCACTGACTTGACCAATATTGACGATGTGAGAAAAACGGCTGTGATTGATGCCGAACTCAATCGTCTTAACATTGATATTGCTGGCCTGCAGGAGACTCGCCTCGCTGAGGAAGGGTCACTCAGGGAAAACAATTACACCTTTTTCTGGAAGGGTAGAGGGCAGGGAGAGAAAAGGCAACACGGTATGGGCTTTGCAGTGAAGAATTCGCTACTGGGAATGATTGAAATTCCAGCAGGAGGAAATGAAAGACTATTATCCCTGCGCTTGGCAACCTCTTGTGGGTTTGTCCACCATTATTACTGCATATGCACCGACACTCGATTCCTCTGATGATGTGAAGGATTTGTTCTATGAGGAGTTAGACTCCGTGATCAAGGCAGTTCCAAAATCTGACTACATTTATATGCTCGGTGATTTCAATGCTCGTGTGGGCAAGGACTCGAGTTCATGGCCAGTGTGCCTTGGAAAATACAACATCGGTCGCATGAATGAAAATGGGCAAAGGCTGCTGGAGCATTGCACCAGTAATGACCTATGTATTACACACTCTTTTTTTTAAAACAAAAGAGATGCATAAGGTCACATGGAAACATCCAAGATCCGGCCATTGGCACCAGCTGGACTTCATCATCACACGGATTCAACATCTGAACCATATATCATTGACTCGTAGTTACCACAGTGCTGACTGTGATACAGATCATTCTTTGGTTGTTGCAAGAGTTAGACTGAGACCAAAGAGAATCTACACAGCTAAACACAAATCTAGCCCCAGGATTAATATTATTAACACTCATGATCCTGAAAAGTGCTTTCAGTTTCAACAGCAACTTGAAGACGCTTTCACTGATACACCAGTAAATTGTACAGTAAATGAAAAGTGGGGTCAAATTAAGGAAACTCTTTATAAAACTGCCATAGGGGTTTACGGCACTGTAGATCATAAGAGGCAGGACTGGTTTGCGGCCAACAGCGAGACTCTGCAGCCCTTGATTGATAAGAAGAAGAAAGCTCTCTTAAGAAACAAGGAAAGACCAATGCGTAACACTCTGAGTGAGCTAAGGCAAGCTAGGAAGGATGTGCAAAAGGCTGCCAGGCAGTGTGCAAATGATTATTGGATCAAGTTATGTGAGTCCATTCAAATCGCAAGTGATAAGGGAGACATAAGAAGCATGTATGAAGGAATAAAGAAAGCCTGTGGTCCAGTGATCAAAAGAAGTGCACCGCTGAAAACCTTGACTGGAGAAGTCATCACTGATAAGAAACAGCAGATGGATAAATGGGTAGAGCACTATTTGGAGCTTTACTCAAGTGAGACCAAACTAGCGGATGATGCCCTCAACGCCATAGAGGCTCTACCAACTCTTGACCACCTGGACACACTTCCCACCATAACAGAAGTTAAGTGTGCTATAAATGAACTTGCATCTGGCAAGGCTCCAGGTAAGGATGGGATTCCAATAGAGGTTATCAGGAGTGGGCAAGACACACTCACTCTACAGATCCACCAGCTAATAGAGCTATGCTGGCGTGAAGGACAAGTCCCACAGGATTTCAAAGATTCAAACATCATAACGCTGTACAAGAACAAGGGTGATCGGAGCGACTGTAACAACTATAGGGGTATCTCACTTCTGTGTATTGTTGGAAAAGTATTTGCCAGAATTGTTCTGCGCAGACTTCAAGTCCTAGGAGATCAAGTCTACCCCGAATCACAGTGTGGCTTTCGACAGAACCGGTCTACCACTGATATGATATTCTCATTGCGACAAATGCAAGAAAAATGCCGTGAACAGAATCAACCACTGTTTATTGCCTTCATCGACCTCACAAAGGCATTTGATTTGGTCAGTCGTGAGGGTCTGTTCAAGGCACTAAAGAAGATTGGCTGCCCACCAACTCTTCTGTCCATTGTGGAATCGTTCCACACAGGAATGAAGGGTATAATCAAGTTTTATGGTGCAACATCTGAAGAATTTGAAATCAAGAGTGGAGATAAGCAAGGTTGTGTACTAGCTCCCACCCTCTTTGGAATATACTTTTCACTTCTACTGAAATATGCCTTTCGTGATTGTCATGATTTCACTGTGTATCCACCAGATAATGACAATACAGACGGTCATATTCATGGCCTGTGTGCAAAGCTACATTTGTTTTTTAACCGGGACAGAAAAACAAAGTCGGAATGTACATCTGCAGTTGTTTACCAGTTAGATCAAGGACACCGCTAAGTCGCCAACATCAAACAAGGAAATCTTCTTTGACAATCCCCACAAGACGGGAAATTGTAGGCATATGTTGAGAAAAAGGGGGAAGCGACTTGTGCATGGATTGTCCAAAAGGGGGAGATAATCTACTATTGTGACATTGATGAAACCCAAGGGAAAGAATTTATTCAGAAATGGATAATCTGCCCTTGAACCACCTTTGTTAACATCAAAAGAACGTCACGTGGCCACTCAAGGCTGTTGGGTAAAAACATGCTTTGTTTACAAGTAGTGTAACTCTGAGGATTGACTTGCACGGACGTGTTTGTCACTGCAGTGGATTTAAAAAAAATATCTACCGTGTGCGGAAATTAATTAGATTTAATTGTACACGTGCCTGTTATGGCAAAATGTGGATATGATTTCGAAGACACTGTTGTGTTGTGCTTAAGGTATTGTAGAGAGTATATTTAAGCCTAGTTAATATAAGCAGTAGCCTCGGTAAAACTTGCTAGAGTAATGAATAGAATTAGCTCTGCTAGTGAGAATTGTGTAGTGGGGTGATATTGGGGAAATTGGGGATGGGGAGAATGTACAATGATGGGATCTTCTAGTGATGTCTGCTAGGGGTCTACACTTTACATTTTGCTCTGTCCTGATCTTAACCCACTGCAGACCGGAGTGAAGAACTCCTATGCCCATGACAGAGAATGTTCACTGTCATGTATCTGAGTGAGGCGGACACCCCCCCCCCCCATCCAATGGAGGTTGGGGACAGTTGCTATCACCCAATGTGTTGTTCTCTCGTTGACAGGTTCCTTTAGGTCACTCAAGTCACTGAGAATGGAGACCTTGGTGCAGGCAGTTGGTCAACATCTTTTGCACTTAGCCCATGATAAAAAGGGTTTACGGGAACAAGTATAAGAGGGATTATCAAACGTCACACATTAACAGAATACAAGAAATTGTTTTCTCCACACCATTTTGGAGGAAGACCAATCGTCAAATTAATGTTTCAAACATCACTTGGGAACAGAATAGTAGAAAGTGAATTTCTTTTACACCACCTGGGAAAAGCCCAGTGGCAGTATGTTTTACACGACAGGTGAACAAACAAAGAGATACAGTTATTCCCCATCACATGGGAATAAATCAGTATAAACTTATTAGGAAGTTAGTATAACAATGGTCTTGTGATCAGTAGACACTTGAGACAGGAAGTACATTTAACTCAAAGAACAGTATGTTCGTGTCCTCACTAGACAAGGGTGTTATAAGTATAGGAACAAATTAGACATATATTAACTGTGTGATCCAGACAGGATTTAGGGTCGGACTGTGACTAGTTCTTTTGAGTGATCAAACAGCCACCGGTGGAAATCTACATCTAGCAGGATGGACACATACCTGGGTGAGGTCTTCGTGGACTGAATGAAGATGTGGTGTGATCCTTTCTGGGATGATCGGGCTGGGCTCTTCAGCTACCTTGTCTAAGTCTGCACCCACTAGAATATTCGACACACATTCTACACATTACTAACACACACTTCTCACACTTATACTCTTTGCTTAATAAATTATTTTGTATTTATTTGTTAAAGCTAGAGTTGTGGAGTATGTTATGTTGGGGAGGAGTGAGAGGGGGCATGATCTAAGGGTGAGTGAGAGTAAGAAAAAGGGGTTTGCAGACCGACGGAGTTTTGTGGACGGAGTCTGGTGGTTTCTCTAAGACAACAATATTGGGGTAATAAAAATGTGGTGTGGATTCCCATCACTCCAAGGACGACACTAAAGTAAGTAAGAAAGACTTACGACAGTGATCAGGATGGTGGTATATACATTCACTCACGCTCAGATGGCGGCCTCTACAATGCTCAGAGATTGAAGGCTAAGACCAAAATTAGGAGGGTACTGATCAGAGAGTTGCTTTTTGCAGATGATGCTGCAGTTACGACCCCCTGCTGAGGAAGAATTGTAATGTCTACTATCTGCATTCTCCAATGCTTGTTCTGAATCTTGTTTAACAATTAGCAAAAAGAAGACACAGATTATGTCACAAGGTGCACATGGGGTACCATCAATCTTTATTGACGACGCCGAACTAGAGATAGTAGACCATTTTACATATCTAGGATCAGTGGTAAATAGCTAATTATCCCTAGATCAGGAAATCAACATCCGGATTGGTAAGGCAGCAACAACAATGAACAGGTTAAGAAAAAGAGTCTGGGAGAACAGGAAGCTTACTGCCAAAACAAAAGTCCTTGTCTATCAAGCCTGTGTCCGTAGTACTCTTCTCTATGGATGTGAAACCTGGACAACTTACTCACACCAAGAGAACAATTTAAACAGCTTTCATATGCGGTGTCTGCGAAGAATTCTTGGTATTAAGTGGCAAGACAAAATCACAAATACTGAAGTATTGGAAAGATCAGGTTGTGTGACCGTTTATTTCATGCTCAGTCTTCGTAGACTTAGATGGATAGGACATCTTAGGAGGATGGATGATGGTAGAATACCAAAGGATATCTTTTTTGGTGAATTACAGATGGGTAAGAGATCTCAGGGTCGGCCTCTACTACGATAAAAAGATGTGTGTAAGCGCGACATGATTGATACAGGCATTGATAATGCACATTGGGAGCAAGTCGCCGCTGAACGTGTTGCGTGGAGGGCAAATATCAGAAATGGAATAAAGTCAAAGGAGAAAATTATTGCAGAAAAGTCACACACCAAGCGTGTGAGACGTAAGATGGTGCATGATGGTGGAAATGACCACGTGTTCACGTGCACCCACTGTGAACGGACATTTACAGCGCAAATTGGCCTTATCAGTCACACTCGCTACCGCCATAGTTAAAAGTTATTATGCCTTTTTAGAGCACAAACTATCGTCTGTCAAGACGGCAAGGTGCCAATGAATTTTTACTGCCACTTGATTTTAACATGTACTATATGCACTGCTTATGTCATCATGTTTATGTCACTTTCATTAATTATCTAATTGAATTGCATAACTATCTTTTACGCTACCCAATGTATATGTATAACATATTTTGTTTTCCATTTTCACCATTATTTCCCAATTAATTTTTCCCGCCTATTTTTCTGAGGATTAGTAATTATGTGAGGCAGCGTGTATGTGTCTAGATGTGTGAGTGTGTGTGTGTGTGTGTGTGGGTGAGTGGGTGGATGGTTGTGTGTGTATGTGTGTCTTGTTCGTGTAATTATATGAGTGCGTAAGTGTGTGTATGTGTGTATGAGTGTGTATGTATGTATGTTGGTGTATGTGTGTAAGTGTTATGTTTGTGTGTATGTTTGTGTGTGTATGCGTACGTATGTATGGGTGTGTGTTTGCGTGTATGTGTATATGTACGTTTATATGTGTACGTATGTGTATGTGTGTGGATGTATATGTCTGTGCGTATATGTGTGAGTGTATATGTGTGATTATGTTTGTTTATGTACCTATATGTGTGTATGTGTTTGTATGTGTGTATGTGTGGGTGTATGTTTGTGTGTATGTATTATTTATGTGTGTGTTTGCGTTTATGCATATGTGTAAGTGTGTGTACGTGTGTCTAAGTGTGTGTATATGGGTGTGTATGTGTGTATGTGTGCGTATACGTGTGTGTGCTTGTGAATATGTGTATGTGAATGTGTATGTATATGCGTATGTGTTTGTGTGTGTATGTGTGCATGCATGCAGTGTATGCACGGGAGTGTGTGTTTGTGTGTTATTGAGTGTGTGTATAAATGTTTATGTAATTGATATACGTATGCTTGAGGTGTGTGTGTGTGTGTGTGTGTGTGTGTGTGTGTGTGTGTGTGTGTGTGTGTGTGTGTGTGTGTGTGTGTGTGTGTACCAATGTCTGCCTGTCTCATAACATGGCAATTTGCATTGTTTATGTTTACAAAATGGATTTGAACCAGTTAGGACTTAGTCAGAAATAACTGAGCTACCGTATAACAGTAAACGGTACTGCCTGCTTTCTTATTGCGCCGAACGTTGGGAGGTGCTTACCAAACCCGACACCCCACATTGTGCCAAAGGCTTCGGGCGGAAGAGCGCAATTTGGAGGGTACAATCCTTACCCTGGTGCGAGGAAATGCAACCTACAGATAAAATGTCATGGCAGGGTAGCCCATGCCCTAAACCTTGGTTGGCGGCTGGTCTAGGATCGAAGCTCTGACAGGCGGACAGTTAGAGCATTGTTTTGTTGATCCGGCAGCTTCTGCAGCTTGTCTTGTTCCAGATGTAGAGGTGTTACCTTTCCTCTGGAGTGAACTAGGCAGGCCGAGAGAGGGATCATGCTGCATGGGCAACACATGATCTCTATATTTTAGCCCAGGCTTTGTGCTATGGAGAGGCAATAACTCCATCCCTGGTCTTAACTGGCCTCGGAATTAAAGCGAGAGGCAATTTTTACGGGTTATAAGTCCCTGTCAATTGGCGTAGACATGGGGCGCCACGCGTTGCCTCTGACGGTTGGAGACACCTACAGGTGTCACTGAGCAGATACCGCCCACCACAAGCTGGGCAGCCCCCGGCCAATTGGGCGCTGATCCGCCACAGCCTGCCTGCTTCAATGCTTAAAAAAAAAAATTTACACACTTCAAGCTACGGCTTGCAACCTGGAACGTGAGAACCATGTGTCCAGGATTTTCCACTGACTTGACCAATATTGACGATGTGAGAAAAACGGCTGTGATTGATGCCGAACTCAATCGTTTTAACATTGATATTGCTGGCCTGCAGCAGACTCGCCACGCTGAGGAAGGGTCACTCAGGGAAAACAATTACACCTTTTTTTGGAAGGGTAGAGGGCAGGCAGAAAAAAGGCAACACGGTGTGGCCTTTGCAGTGAAGAATTCGCTACTGGGAATGATTGAAATTCCAGCAGGAGGAAATGAAAGATATTATAGCTGCGCTTGGCAACCTCTTGTGGTTTTGCCACCATTATTTCTGCATATGCACCGACACTCGATTACTCTGATGATGTGAAGGATTCGTTCCATGAGGAGTTAGACTCCGTGATCAAGATAGTTCCAAAATCTAACTATATTTATATGCTTGGTGACTTCAATGCTCATGTGGGCAAGGAATCGAGTTCATGGCCAGTGTGCCTTGGAAAATACAACATCGGTCGCATGAATGAAAATGGGCAAAGGCTGCTGAGCATTGCACAAGAATTGATCTAGGTATTACACATTCCTTTTTTAAAACAAAAGAGATGCATAAGGTCACATGGACACATCCAAGATCCGGCCATTGGCACCAGCTGGACTTCATCATCACACGGAGACAACATCTGAAAAATATATCATTGACTCGAAGTTACCATAGTGCTGATTGTGATACGGATTATTATTTGGTTGTTGCAGGTGTTAGACTGAGACCAAAAAGAATCTACACAGCTAAACACAAATCTAGCATCAGGATTAATATTATTAACACTCATGATCCTGAAAAGTGCCTTCAGTTTCAACAGTAACTTGAAGACGCTTTCACTGATACATCAGAAAAATGTACAGTAAACGAAAAGTGGGGTCAACTTAAGGGACCTCTTCATAAAACTGCTGTAGGGGTTTATGGCACTGTGGATCATCAGAGGCAGGATTGGTTTGCGGAAAACAGCCAGATTCTGCAGCCTTTGATTAATAAGAGGAAGATAGCTCTCTTAAGAAACAAGGAAAGTCCAACGCGTAACACTCTGAGAGAGCTAAAGCAAGCTAGGAAGGATGTGCAAAATGTTGCCAGGCAGTGTGCAAATGATTATTGGATCAAGTTATGTGACTTCATTCAAATTGCAAGTGATTGATAAGGGAAACATCAGAAGCATGTATGAAGGGGTAAAGAAAGCCTGTGGTCCAATGATCAAAAGTAGTGCACCATTAAAAACATTGACTAGAGAAATCATAACTGATAAGAAACAGCAGATGGACAGATGGGTAAAGTACTATTTAGAGCTTTACTCAAGTGAGACCAAACTAGCGGATGTTGCCCTCAACGCCATAGAGGCTCTACCAACTCTTGACCACCTGGACATACTTCCCACCATAACAGAAGTTAAGTGTGCTATAATTGGCTCCAGGTAAGGATGGGATTCCAATACCGGTTATCAGGAGTGCGCAAGGCACATTCACTCTACAGATCCACCAGCTAATAGAGCTATGCTGGCGAGAAGGACAAGCCCCACAGGATTTCAAAGATTCAAGCATCATAACACTGTACAAGAACAAGGGCGATCGGAGCGACTGCAACAACTATAGGGGTATCTCACTTCTGTGTATTGATGTAAAAGTATTTGCCAGAATTGTTCTGCGCAGACGTCAAATCCTAGGCGATCAAGTCTACCCCAAATCACAGTGTGGCCTTCGACAGAACCGGTCTACCACTGATATGGTATTCTCATTGCGACAAATGAAGAAAAATGCTGTGAACACAATCAACCACTGTTTATTGCCTTCATCGACCTCACAAAGGCATTTGATTTGGTCAGTCGTGAGGGTTTGTTCAAGGCACTAAAGAAGATTGGCTGCCCACCAACTCTTCTGTCCATTGTGGAATCGTTCCACACATGTATGAAGGGTATAATCAAGTTTGATGGTGCAACGTCTGAAGAGTTTGAAATCAAGAGTGGAGTAAAGAAAGGTTGTGCACTAGCTCCCACCCTCTTTGGAATATACTTGTCACTTTTTTTTGAAATATGCCTTTCGTGATCAGGATGGTGGTACATACATTCACTCACGCTCAGATGGCGGCCTCTACAATGCTCAGAGATTGAAGGCCAAAACCATTATTAGGAGGGTACTGATCAGAGAGTTGCTTTTTGCAGATGATGCTGCAGTTACGACCCACTCTGAGTAAAAATTACAATGTCTACTATCTGCATTCTCCAATGCTTGTTCTGAATTTGGTTCAACAATTAGCAAAAAGAAGATTATGTCACAAGGTGCACATGGGGTACCATCAATCTTTATTGACGACGCCGAACTAGAGATTGTAGGCCATTTTACATATCTAGGATCAGTGGTAGGGAGAAAATTATCCCTAGATCAGGAAATCAGCATCCGGATTGGTAAGGCAGCAACAACAATGTACAGGTTAAGAGAAAGAGTGTCTGGGAGAACAGGAAGCTTACTGCCAAAACAAAAGTCCTTGTCTATCAAGCCTGTGTCCTTAGTACTCTTCTTTATGGCAGCGAAATCTGGACAACTTACTCACAACAAGAGAAAAGTTTAAAAAGCTTTCATATGCGGTGTCTGCGAAGAATTCTTGGTATTAAGTGGCAAGACGAAATCACAAATACTTAAGTATTGGAAAGAACAGGTTGTGTAACTCTTTATTCCATGCTCAGTCTTCTTAGACTTAGATGGATAGGACATCTTAGGAGGATGTATGATGGTAGAATACCAAAGGACATTTTTTTTTTGGTGAATTACAGATGGGTAAGAGATCTCAGGGCCGGCCTCTACTACGATACAAAGATGTGTGTAAGCGGGACATGATTGATACAGGCATTGATAATGTACATTGGGAGGAAGTTGCCACTGAACGTGTTGCATGGAGGGCAAACATCTTAAATGGAATAAAGACAAAGGAGAAAATTATTGCAGATACGTCACATAGCGAGCATGTGAGACGTAAGATGGTGCATGATGGTGGAAATAACCACGTGTTCACATGCACCCACTGTCAGCGAACATTTACAGCGCGAATTGGCCTTACCAGTCACATTCGCTACCGCCATGGATAAACCTTATTATGCCTTTTTGAAGCACAAACTATCGTCTGTCAAGACGGCAAGGTGCCAATGAAATAGATTTGAGAATTTTTATTCCCTATGTGAATTTAACACGCACTATTGATGAACGAAAGATGAGTGATTGGAAGGGTCGAATGTAAGACGGGCCTTCGTGCCCAATTTGTGACCCTTTCAAAATAAAGTTCGTTCGTTTGTTCGTACTCTCGCTGACCATAAATGGAGGCTGAGAATTGAGCTGACTTGACAACCTACATCACAGCACTCGGGACATTCCAATACACACACTGCTTCCATCTTCAACAGCCAGTGAAGAGTCCCAATTCTATTGATACCAGTTGTAGCCTGATCATTTATCCGGCTGGCCTTTCTTCGGAGTGCTCAGTGAAGCAGGTGTGTCCAATTATCCCGGTGAATGCTCGGTCCCCAGAATTGCGTTTGTCACATCGTTTTTACCCATTCTCTACAGCACGGGGGTGCAGTTTGAATTTTTCCTTCAACGAATTATGAAACCTTGCTTGTGTTTCTCACAATATCCCATGACAAGGCAGCTCTCTAAATGGAGATATCAAATGTGGCCGGTTAAAGCAGAAACACTTGACCATTACCTGGACAGAGCAACACAATGACCATCAGTCAGTTCTGTTTGTGTGTTGTTGTCGTTAACAACTGGATAGGGTTGAAGAAAGCCGATGGAGTTTGTCCTGCGTCAATAGTTGATTTGTAGACAGTTTTTGTCTACGTACAGGCGAGTGGCAAATTTGCTATGTCAGTGCTCACCTGGGTTTCTGTTGGTATTGCAACTATTCTTTTGTAAGGCGATTTATATTAATGGGTGCGGCAACTATTCCTGTCTAAGTCTCCCATTTAAGGCAACTTATTACCAGGGGTAAGATAGGCAGCTGGTGGATGACGCAGGCTGAAGAGACAATAAGACATGCCAGTTAAATCAGTAAGACAGTACTGGAACAAGAATGGGCCATGGCTAGCAAAGTATGATATATAAAACAGAAGTTTTGGAAAGTGCATCACAACAAAAAGGACATAAATCTGGAGATGCTGACATAGCGAGTGTGAGCAGAGAATCTCACAGACACTCACCGGTAGAGGAACACGCAGGCGAAGTTCAATCAGACCGCCACTATCACCATAGGAAGGCTTCGCTGGCTACTGAAGGAGGGATTGATTGATTGATTGATTGATTGATTGATTGATTTAGGAACCGACATCACAGCATTCGGGACATTCCCATAAGCGCTCCGTCCCGATCCTCAGCAGCCAGCGAAGAGTTCCAACACCAATAGTTCCAGTAGCAATCTAATTATATGTCCGTCTCGCCTTTCCTCTGAGCGTCGAGCGTCGGCCAGATCCCCTCGTCACACCTCGCTGTCTCATTCTTACCAGACTATGGTGATCCATTTGCTCCTCCGAGGTGTACACGTACTCCCACACGGCCGCCTGAAGGAGGGGAATGTTCATAGTGCAATGATGTTCATTCTTGGTTTCATAGATATATCTTGCCACTCCCCTCATCATCATAATCATCATCTTCATTATCATTATCATCATAATCGTCAAAATTCCCATCAATCACCATCATCACCAACATGGTACTGTTATTATTATTAATGTATCAACCAGAATACATTAAATGAAAGTTTGAGGCTTATAACACGTCCACTCATTATGATATATAATGTATACTGTTGAGTTGAGTTGAGTTGAGATAAGAACCGATATCACGGCTTTCGGACAATTCATATACGCTCTGAGGCCCCGAATGCAACAACCAGCGAAAAGTCCCAAACCTAATCGTACAGTTACAATTTGATTATGTGTCCTTCTGGCGTTTCCTCCAAGAAACGGGTGTTGGTCAGACCCCCTGTTGTGAAGAGGTTGCGTCCGCGAACGATTGGCGGTGTCACTCTGCGCGAAGTATATCTGACACTCCATTCTCTCCAGACAATGATAGTGTATCTATCTGTTCTTTCACACAACACACACGATCTCACAGGGTTCTGACCACACCTGCTTTACTGTGCACTAGTGTCCTACTCAGAGGTGCAGATCTAGCCAGTCCCTCAGCCTGATCATTTCCCAACACACCAGAACGACCTGGGGAAAAGATAAAACGGATGCTCTCTACCTTACATTGACGGTGCCACTCCGCGCGAATCACACCGGTCATCACTCTGCTCAGTATGCACCGAGTCCGTTACACTCACGACTCCCACACACTCCATTCTCAGACTAGATGTTGTAGTAACATACGCCAGGCTCTCCTGCACTATACACTGGAAATTACATTGGCACCTTGCCGTCTTGACAGACGATAGTTTGTGCTTTAAAAAGGCATAATAACTTTTACCTATGGCGGTAGCGCATGTGACTTATAAAGCCAATTTGCGCTGTAAATGTCCGTTCACAGTGGGTGCATGTGAACATGTGGTTATTTGCACCATCATGCACCATCTTACGTCTAATACACTGGGTGTGTGACTTATCTGCAATAATTTTCTCCTTTGTCTTTATTCCATTTCTGATGTTTGCCCTCCATGCAACACGTTCAGCGGCGACTTTCTTCCAATGTGAATTATCAATGCTTGTACCAATCATGTCCCGCTTACACACATCTTTGTATCGTAGTAGAGGCCGACCATGAGATCTCTTACCCATCTGTCATTCACCAAAAAAGATATCCTTTGGTATTCTACCATCATCCATCCTCCTAAGATGCCCTATCTATCTAAGTCTACGAAGACTGAGCATGGAATAAACCGTCACACAACCTGATCTTTCCAATACTTCAGTATTTGTGATTTTGTCTTGCCACTTAATACCATGAATTCTTCGCAGACTCTCCATATCAAAGCTGTTTAAACGTTTCTCTTGGTGTGAGTAAGTTATCCAGGTTTCACTGCCATAAAGAAGAGTACTAAGGACACAGGCTTGATAGACAAGGACTTTCGTTTTGGCAGTAAGCTTTCTGTTCTCCCAGACTCTTTTTCTTAACCTGTTCATTGTTGTTGCTGCCTTACCAATCCGGATGTTGATTTCCTGATCTAGGGATAATTTGCTATTTACCACCGATCCTAGATATGTAAAATGGTCTACCATCTCTACTTCGGCGTCGTCAATAAAGATTGATGGTACCCCATGTGCACCTTGTGACATAATCTGTGTCTTCTTTTTGTTAATTGTTAAACCAAATTCAGAACAAGCATTGGATAATGCAGATAGTAGACATTGCAATTCTTCCTCAGAGTAGGTCGTAACTGCAGCATCATCTGCGAAAAGCAACTCTCTGATTAGTACCCTCCTAATTTTGGTCTTGGCATTCAATCACTGAGCATTGTAGAGGCCGCTATCTGAGCGTGCGTGAATGTATATACCACCATCCTGATCACGAAAGGCATATTTCAATAGAAGTGAAAAGTATAATCCAAAAAGGGTGGGAGCTAGTACACATCCTTGCTTAACTCCATTCTTGATTTCAAACTCTTCAGAAGTTGCACCATCAAACTTGATTATACCCTTCCTGCCTGTGTGAAACGATTCCACAATGAACAGAAGAGTTGGTGGGCAGCCAATCTTCTTTAGTGCCTTTTACAGACCCTCACGACTGACCAAATCAAATGCCTTTGTGAGGTCGATGAAGGCAATAAACAGTGGTTGATTCTGTTCACTGAATTTTTCTTGCATTTGTCGCAGTGAGAATAACATATCAATGGTAGACCAGTTCTGTCGAAAGCCACACTGTGATTCGGGGTAGATTTGATATCCTAGGACTTGAAGTCTGCGCAGAACAATTCTGGCAAATACTTTCCAACAATACACAGAAGTGAGATACCCCTATAGTTGTTGCAGTCGCTCCGATCGCCCTTGTTCTTGTACAGTGTTATGATGCTTGAATCTTTGAAATCCTGTGGAACTTGTCCTTCTCGCCAGCATAGCTCTGTTAGTTGGTAGATCTGTAGAGTGAGTGTGTCTTGCCCACTCCTGACAACCTCTATTGGAATCCCATCCTTACATGGAGCCTTGCCAGATGCAAGTTCATTTATAGCCCTTAACTTCTGTACTAGTAATCGTGATGACGGAGTTAATCCTGACTGTGTTACCAAGGAAATCCCCTGTGTCAGACTAAGAAACAGAGTGAGCATAGCAATGTGGAATGTGAGAAGTCTGTATGAGGGAAAGCTTAAAGTAGTATGTGATGAGATTGAGAGGTTAAACATTCAAATTTTAGGAATTAGTGAACATCGCTGGAGCAGCAAGGGACATTTTACAACTGAAAATGGAAGTATTTTTATTTATTCTGGTAGAGACGCCGGAGGCCAGAGTGGAGTGGCATTTTGTTTAGATAAGACAACTGCAAAATCTTTAATGGGATATAATCCAGTTAGTGATAGAATCCTCACTATTAGACTTAAAGGCCGTCCCAAAAACACAACTCTCATACAGATATGAGCACCTACTTCAACAGCAGAGGAGGAGGAAATTGAAGATTTTTACAACACACTACAAGACACATTAAATAAGATTGGTCATAATGATATAACAATAATAATTGGAGATTTTAATGCAAAAGTAGGTGCAGGAAGAGCTGAAAATGAGAGACACGTTTTAGGAAAATTTTGATTAGGAAATAGAAATGATGCAAGTGACAAATTAATTCAATTTTGCACAGAAAATGAGTTAACGATAGCCAACACGCTTTTTAAACAACATCCAAGAAGACTCTTCACATGGAAGTCTCCAGACAGTATTACCAAAAATCATATAGATTATATTTTAATACAAAGAAGATGGAGATCAAGCATAACATCAGCAAAAACCCTACGTAGTGCAGACTGTGATACAGATCATCAGTTATTAGAAGCAGATCTGAAATTAAAACTCAAAACGCTTATCCGAGGACCAAGACCACTTCGTTTTGATCTCACAAAAATACCGGATGCATACACTGTAGAAGTTAGGAATCGCTTTGGGGTCTTGATATCTGTACAAGAAGAAATGACCCCTGATGAACTGGCAGTACAAGCTAGAGATATCTTGATAACTGCAGCCAAAGATTTAATTCCGACCAAGAAAAAGCAACTTAAGCCATGGATTCTATCAGACACATTAGAATTAATAAAACAACGAAGGGAACTGAAACAGAAAGGAGGTGAATCCGATAACAGCAGGATGAAGTACAAATCTTTAACTCGAGAAATAAGGAAGAACACAAGAAAGGACAACATTCAATATATACAAGATTGCTGTACCAGAATAGAGCAATATCATAAGACTGGAAGAGATTATGAAATGTTCAAAGAAATGAAGTTATTGACAAGAAATGTTCAACCTCAATTGAATGTTATCTGTGACAAGATGGGAAATACCCTAACAGAATCTAGACAAATTCTAGAAAGATGGCAGGAGTACTGCAGTGGAATGTATGATATGAGTGACAGTGAGGATATGAATGAGATACATGAGCCAATGGCAGCAGAGACAGAACCTGAACCCTCATTAGATGAAATTGCTTGGGCTATAAGGAACCTGAAGAATGGTAAATCACCTCGATGTGATGAGATACCAGCTGAACTAATTAAAGCGGGAGGAGAAGAAACCATACACATATATAATGCATTATGTACAAAGATTTGGAAATATGGTATATGGCCAAAAGATTGGAAGAGAACTATCTTCATTCCAATACCAAAAAAGGGCAACCTGAAATTATGCACCAACCATAGAACTGTTGCCCTGATCAGTCATGCAAGTAAAATTCTACTAAAAGTCATAATGGGAAGACTTTGTAAGAAATGGAAGAAGAGATTAACGTAGTTCAAGCTGGATTTAGACAAGGAAGAGGAACAAAAGATCACATATTCAACATGCGTTTAATAATAGAGAAGTGCAGAGAATTTAATGTTAACCTATTCTCATGTTTTGTAGATTATTCAAAAGCATTTGACTGTGTACAACATCAGAAACTTTGGGAAATCATGAGGAATATGGGCTTTCCAGCACATGTAGTACAACTCATAAAAATGCTCTATCTAGACCAACAAGCAACAGTTAGAATAGATGGCGAGACATCAGATTGGTTTGACATCAAGCAAGGAGTCCGTCAGGGCTGCGTGCTGTCACCCTATTTGTTTAACCTGTACGCCGAAAATATAATGAGAAATGTAATAGATGATATAAACAGGGAGCTATATGATGCCCTAAATATCGGTGGTCATAACATACTGGAGATTCGATATTCTGATGATACAGTATTACTATCCACAACACAAAATGGCATAGAAAACCTAATAGCTTCAACCCAATTGAATAGTGAAAATCACAACTTATATCTTAACATAGCAAAAACAAAGATAATGCTTACAGATAAAACTACTATGGAGAAAGAAATGTACATTAATGGGGAAAAATTGGCGGTAGTGGAAAATTTTGAATATCTTGGTTCATTCATTACCAACAACGGTGACACAATGAAAGAAATTAAACGGCGACTATCAATTGCTCTTCAAAGACTAAAACAGCTGAATAAATTATGGAGTGGGACAGACAGAACTACAAAAATTTGATTTTTAAGAGCATGCATCTTTCCCAATGCAACATACGCCTGTGAGACATGGACGCTTACTAAACATGCTGAACAGCGCATAAACCCCTTTGAATATAAATGTTATAGACGAGTTCTAAGAATATCTTGGGTAAAGAAAAGAACAAATGCATCCATACTTCAAGAGTTGAATATTGAAGAAGGTTGGCTATTAAAGACGATAAAAAAAAGAAAATTGAAATATTTTGGTCACTTGAAACGTCACGAAAGTTTGGAGAGAACAACGCGTTCTATCCTCGGGTGAGACTCTGACAGGCTGCAGAGTCTCGCTGTTTGCCACAAACCAGTCCTGCCTCTTATGATCTACAGTGCCGTAAACCCCTATGGCAGTTTTATAAAGATTTTCTTTAAGTTGACCCCACTTTTCATTTACTGTACAATTTTCTGGTGTATCAGTGAAAGCGTCTTCAAGTTGCTGTTGAAACTGAAAGCACTTTTCAGGATCATGAGTGTTATTAATATTAATCCTGGGGCTAGATTTGTGTTTAGCTGTGTAGATTCTCTTTGGTCTCAGTCTAACCCTTGCAACAACCAAAGAATGATCTGTATCACAGTCAGCACTGTGGTAACTTCGAGTTAATGATATATGGTTCAGATGTGTTGTCTCCGTGGACATTAACCTTCACTACAAACACCCATGCATTTGTTTTAAGTGTACCGTTGACGCAATAACTGCTTTATTTGTTCTGAAACGAAACCTTCTAATAATTAATGTGCACTTGCAATTTTATCAGTTCTACACCTACATCCTTCAGTAGCTCCTGTCTGTAACTCGACCACATAGTACTGGGTGTATTCCTTGTGTAAAGTTTGATGTGATCCCATTCGCTGACTTGCGTGAAGCTCCACGTTATCCCACTCGCTGACTTGTGTGAAGCTTGTAATAGGTTTCATCTTTCTAGTGGCTTGCTTTTTATGTGCCCCGCGTGTTTATGTAGCTGTATCTGGCAAGTCAGTCAGTAATTATGATTATAATTACGTTCAGAGTTCTATTTTCTAACACTTAAACATCAACATTTGTCCAAAGCTCCTCAAGACCAGTGTTTTCGGTCGTTATTCACAACGACCTAAGTAATAATTATCATCTTCCATTTTTGCCTTCAACTATCGTAGGGAGGAATAATTGGTGCTTCAACGCCCGATGGGTGGCACTGGATAGTGTAATTTCATCTGATTATACAATTTATTTGATATGTCAACTCATTTTCTTCTCGGGAGTCCTCTTACTCTCGGAACATATCTTCTTTGATGTAGCGCCAGTGCTGGTTGATGATGGTGTTGCATTCTAACGAGATGGCCAAACCATTTGATTTTCTGTCTTTCAATATATGAGGCATGCAGTGTTGATCCTACTGTCTGTCTGATATCATCATTTCTTATTCGGTCACGGATAGTTAAGTTGGCAGATCTCCTCAAGCATCTCATCTCACAGGTGTTGATTTTGTGTTAGTGTGATTTCCATAATGTTTAAGTTTGATATTGTTGATATACGGTTGGTGTGAATATGCTTTTTGTTATCTGCCAAAATGATGTCAATAAATCAATACTCAAACAGTTAGGTTATAATTTGTCAATATTCTCTTGCTAAAATTGAATAACATGTGTATAACTTTTGCAGACTGACCGTTAGTTTGAACAATAAATTAAAACCAACACGGTTGGAACAATCTGGCACATACACATGAAACCAAGCTGCATTCTTTGAGAAGGCACGAAATACACTAAACTTGGGCAAACACTAGTAATCAATATTTTTAGTGTTTTCAAAAGTTGTTAGTTTCCATGTCTTGCACTTCTATTTCTAGTTATTTCAGATGTTGCAGGAAATATTTACGTATTGAAATTGGCGTGGCTGAGATGTTTAACTTGCTTAATCATTCTCTTATGACCGTGGCGTAGTGGGTTCGTTCCAGATACCAGTCAGCTGGACTTAAGTGTTGACTTCTCGTCCTTGATTTGGGACGTAAATTATAAGTACCTCAGAAGTCGGAAAGGTTTCGCTTGATGACGTCGGACACTTGTATTTGGGATACATCAGTCCCGTGCATTCACTAATATGTTAGGACTATGTAAGAGTTCAAGGCGAGGGAATAACAAAATGCAAATGTAATAAAATAGTTAGGCAATTAACACGAGAGTGAATCACTGGTTCAATATCATATCTATATTATATAATCATAAACATCATATATTTTTAACATGAAATAGACATCATCGTCGTCATCATCATCATCACCATCAAATGCTGTGTTTCCTGGCACAGGTGATCACGTTTCTCCACATCTTACGATCCCCAACATCACGTATCAACTTGTGTGCGGAATACTTTTCCGTGCTATAACAAAAGACTGTCAAGAATCTTCTCCTACTGTCTCTCTCTCTCTCTCTCTCTCTCTCTCTCTCTCTCTCTCTCTCTCTCTCTCTCTGTCTCTCTTTCCACAAATATTTTCAGTTATTAGAGCATATTTCAGCTTATCTGTTCTCATAAAGTGGCCAAACAGAACGACCGTCCCTTTCTTATGGTTGTCATGTGTTGTTTTTGTGTCTTCGCCTCTGTCAAAGAGTTTAGATTACTTATCCTCTGTCAAAGCGTTTAGATTACTTATTTTTGCAGTCGAGTATATTTTCAGCATTCTTACTTAAAACCACATTTCAGAGGTGTCAAAAGACTCGCGCTTTGCTAATTGTCCATGATTCACACCCATGTGTTAGAATTAGTTCCATGTAACATGCAAGCATTTCTTTCCTAACCCTCAGTGACAAGAATTTATTACAATATATATTCTCCGCTGATAAAATGCAATGTTTCGCTTGTCCAGTTTCCAAAACGAAGTGTTATACAACAATTATAAAGCTTGTGTATTAATTTGATCCTTGTCTGCTCATTCATTCATGTTTTTTTTTCTCTGTCATCTTCGCTTCTTTTTTTTTTTACATGAATGTTTTCTACATCATGTAACAACAACAAGACGAGGGGCGTTCAGAAAGAAATGCACCACATCTTTTTTTCTCAGGAGCTGTTTATTCAAAAGGCATGTAATTTATACACTATATACATGGATATGCCAGATGAACATCGGTATTATTCAACATAATCCCCATCAAATTGCACGACTTTATGCCAGCGTGAAGCAAGTGCATGTATTCCTTACCCTACCAGATTTTGTCTTGATCATGTAGCCAATTCTTCGCTGCATGAATCACCCTTTCATCATCTTCAAACCTTGTCCCACGGAATGCATCTGTATGTGAACCAAATAGATGACAATCATAGGATGCCAAATCGAGACTATAGGGTGGATAAGGTAGTATAATCCAACCCAATTTGCTGATTGCTTCCCGTGTTGCCAGACTTGTGTGAGGGCATGCATTGTCGTGAAGAAGAAGCAGGTCTGTTGGTTTTTTGTGCGGCTGAACTCTGCGAAAATCTTGATTGAGTTATTTTTAATGTCTTATTGTTAGCTTTCGAATTGATTGTCTTTCCTTTTGGCATAATAGCCACAGGAATCACACCCAAAAGACAGTGATCATGACCTTCCCAGCGAAGGAGTTGTCTTGAATGTCTTTCTTCATGGTGACTGCGGATGATGCCCCTCCATTGACTGTCTTTTTGTCTCAGGTTCAAAATAATGTGCCCAGGTTTCGTCAACTGTAATGATCTAAGCCAAAATGTTCTCTCCATCAACATTGAAAAGCTCCAACAATTCAGAAGACATTGCTTTCCTTTACAATCGGTGGTCATTTGTCAGACTTCGAGGAACTGATCTTGCGAAAAGCTTAGAAAATCCGAGAGTTTTTATAGCTGAATTTACACTACCATTGCCGACTGACAGCTGAAAGGCCAACTGTTGAGTAGTGATTCACCTATAGTAAGAATAATGCCCTCGGCGCATTTCAACATTTATACATTGGTGGCTGTGGCAGGACGTCCACAACGATGGCCGATCAAGTTGCTCCGTATCTCCACTTCCTGATTCTTTGATTCCCTGAACCCAGCGACTGTCTGTACTCCTGTCGACTGCAAAACTGCCATACTCATCACATGGATGGACGATTGTGAAAGTTCACAACAGTTCCCTTCTCTGCAAAGTGAACTTCTATCCCAATACGCTGCATATAACGCATGTTGCTAACAAGCTCTATTTGAACGGTTTAGGGCAGGTTTGGTTGCAATTTGGTGCACACAATCGCTCATCCATATTTGCAGTGTGCAAAATGCCATGCTCCTATCTTCATTATTAGCTGGGAATAACTATGTGGTGCATTACTTTCTTTGCGCCACTCATATATGTATATACAATCAAAGAGACTAATGAATCTATACCATTATATACAACAATAAGAACGAGACAAACAGCTTTCTTTGGTCATGTTATGAGAGGAGAGGCATTGGGGAACATCGTAACAATTGGAAATAGCAAGGGGGAAATGGACAGAGACAGACAAAGAGACATGATTCTGAATGGACTGAAACGGTGGCATTGAGGAATACCATCAACAAAGCTGTTCCAGAACACCAAGGACCGAGATCTGAGGAGATACATGATTGATACACCAGTTGACAAGGTACATTTACTACAATGAAAACTAACATATATAAAACATGCAATGTATGACCTAAATATAACCTAAACGGATTGAATCTTTATTATCTTTATGGACGACAATTCCTCTCAGATTAATATCCGAAATATAGCTGATTCGGTAACATGATGAATAATCTGAGGCTGGGATTGGCCCTAATTGTAACTTCTCTTTTGAGGTTGAACGGGATTATTGGAAAACAGGATAGGATTTGAACATGATATTGATTTTTAAAAACAATTAATTAATAAAGAATACCATTGTTGACGTAATAATTGTATAGTTATTTCAAAGGCCTTATTAAAATATTAGAAGACCAAGAGGAAGACCTAGAAACAAGTATCTGGATGGCTTGGCCTTGTGGCATGGTCGAGACAGAAACACGGAACTGAACCACGACTCTGTTGATCGAGTGAGATGGCAGAACATGACCGCCCACGCTTACCGGCATGGCACATGATGGATGGATTAAAATATGAGGTAACTAATGTGACCTAAACAGATCCTATCTCGAGAAGCCAAACAGACAAACAGACACACACACACACACACACACACACACACACACACACACACACACACACAAATCAAAGTAATTAAAAAACACTCAGTTATATACAGACATGTGTATCTAAGATAGTTTGAAAGTTGTTGACATAAAATGATAAACAGAGTTGTTCATATAACCGACAAATGACAAGATGGTGTACGTATCAACAAAAAGATATGTAGGAAGAAAGGGATACATCTTTTCTAAAGCAGACAGGTCTGATAAAACACAGAGACCAACATCCCCCATAAGAGAGTCCAGAAGAAGACTGTAATGCGCCGAAAGATTGTTTAGAAAAACCTAGCGTTAAATTGTGAGATAGTCTCAAACATGCAATAGAATAGTTAGTTAGTTTGTTAGTCGAGGTTCCAACTTCACGGCAACGGGTCGTCCCCATTATGCTCTATTCCTGTGCCAGTGAATATCAAACAAAATGCTCCCCACTGTCCATTGTGAAAAGTGGAATAGACAGAAGTCTCAGCAATCCAACAGATCGCACAGGTACACTGTGTATAATGCTGCCGCCAGAATGCAGCACAAAAGTCATCCACGAAAACCACAGTTCATCGTCGATGGACTCGGCAGTCACCAGAAAGACCTCATTGGCCCGGGTTTTCTTACATGGCTCGGTATTTTTCTACAGGGCGACCCGCCGAAAATGTCGCATAAAGCACGAACTTCGTAGCTTCAGCGCCGACTCCCAGGAGTCTCCTGAAAAATGCACTCGTGAACCGAAAAGGCAAATCAGACATTTCAGCAACAGCCGGTAGCCATTGTCCCGAACATGCATGTTCCGTACATGGTCCTGTACATGCATGTACAGGACGGATGTAAAAGCATTCCACGCGAATTTCACAGCTCACAGTGTCGCCCACGCACTCAGTCAGTAGCAGGGCGATGGAACCATGTACTACCAGTCCAATATGAGGAAAATGCGATTGCAAACTCTAGCTACAAGAATAATAAATACACCACAGGCCTTAACGGTTCAATGCCTAACCGCCATGTTGGCGACCGGAATAATGACAATAGAATAATGACATTTGTTTTGAACTACGAAGTTCTGTTAATTAACTGATTGAGTGCCGAAGATAATATTTGGGAAAACGTGACCTCCCATTTGGTCACAGGGCTGATATATCTCCATACTAGGATTATTTTGTTATTTGTTTCGTTTCGTATTATCTCCCGCAATGTCAATGCTCAGTGAACGGAAATTCGCTTTACAATACCTGTTCATTTAATTATGTACCATGGCTGGTTGTGGGGTAGTAAATGTGAATACCATATGAAATGGACTGAAATGGTTGTCTAGGGTAATAAAGGTCCTAGGATTCACGGATTCACCGTATAAGGCAATTGATCAAGACAGTTTCTTTCCTAAAAGTCTCCAGGAATATAGAGTAGTTATTGGCTCTATTGATGTAAGAATGGGATTATGGTCGGATAGACTCCACCCACTTTCCAAGATAAACTACCTTCCTGAAGAATTAGCAGAGAATAAGTCACTTAACCAGAGATCTCTATCAAGTTGTTATTCGTGGATAAGATATCTGAGACTGTGTGTTGTTGACCTCCCCACTGGATTCTCTGCATATAAACATACAGTAGCACATTTCTCTACAATAACAAACAGTGTAACGCTGGTCACAAGACAATGAAAACTCTCCTGAAGAACACATATCTTTTATTACCAGAGTCTCCTAACATGAAAGTACGAGACTCTGTCTCCACTACAATCTATCAAAACATCAAACAAACAAATACATTATCCAGTAATGCATTAACGTCTACTCTAAAAACTCTCCTCCTCCTCTTCCCTTCCCTGCACTTAATCCTCTATAGCCATATCACACTCAACTCTGGAGTGCTATGTCTTCCCGACTGCCCTACTCGGGATGACTGTTTCTACTATGTGCCGTCTAATCAACTACTAGACCTATACACCACTACATAATATCTATCACCTGGAAAAACCAAACAGAACATAGATCAGGGATCTGACTGTTGATTGTATCATTGTTGTAACTAAGTTCTTGAAGACACCAATCTTCTAAATCAGGAGAATGTAGATTCACTCCACACTGAGCCTCTCTACACCCGTCTTTATTCTCCAACAGCATCAGTCCTATGACGACACTTCTACAGTTATAACCTCACTCCTCCTCGTATTCTACCGCTGAAATAGATGAGCTCCTCCCATCCTAACTTGACCAAACAACACAATGCGCCACTGAGAAAAACCAAGGTTCTCTGGATGCTGAACACTGTAATGGGGATACGGACTCATTGACTTTGATAAAAATAAAGTGGAAGGTGGATCACAATTGACCAACACAAGGGACTGTCCTCAATTGTCCCTATAGTACTTTCGATAAAAATGATGATGTTGTAACTTGAATTCTGGACTACTCGATCTGGCATTGGTCTTGAGAGGGAAATATGTCTGCACAAAACAGGGATTTCACCCATTAGTATTCTTCTCCATCATTCTGGAAAAGTTGAAGCACGGACTCTCAACGACGTACTGGGGTTGTTGGTGAAGGAAGGACTCTCCATCAGCATGGGTCATAGCTAGTTGAACCTCTCTAGGCGGCCTCCCGAAGATTGTAAGACTTGGGTGCTTCATTGTTAACAAAGACGAAATCTCACATGTCTCAGTACGACATTTAAACAAACCGGGGAAACGTAGCTGGGTTCATATCTAAGTCCAATTATAATGACCTCTCATAAGGAAAGTACCATCCCATCCGTGACTTTGGCAGACAAATAACTTCCATGATACACCAGGAAGAATAAGAAGCACCTCTCTCGGACTAAAATAATGGGCAGTATAAACCATGATGACACCTAACAAAGGGGGTTAACCCTGACTGGATTTTCTCACAGCTACCAGACAAATAACAATGGATTAGGTCTCCTGTCACTGCCTTGGAACAATTGTAATGCAAAAACAAATTGACGATTGCCGATCTCCAAACATACTGAGTGACGCCTGAGTTGGACAGCAAAGTATCGCCAAGGTTTCTGACTCTGCCAAATTTGCCACTAGTGTTAGACTCAGTGTCGTGTCCTCCTTTAAAGTGTCGTCCCTGGAGTGAGGAGAGTCAACACCCACATTATAATATTTTTCTTTCCTTTCAATATCCTGGAGAATCCACCAGCTTCCGTCCAACACACTCCATCAGCCCATGGACACCTTTTCCTATCACTCTCTCACTGTCGTACTATACCCCCTCTCATACTTCCCCAACGCAACAAACTCAACAACTCTTGCTTCTAAAAATTAATAAAGATTAATTTATTGAAAGAAAAGTGTAACGTATATGAGACGTGTATGCGAAGAAAATGTGTGTCGTGTATTATAACGTAAATGTATATGTCAGCCTTCAAAGTTCAGGATCATAGTGCACACATCATGGCAAGGATTACACGATATCACACGAGTCAGTACAAATAGACCTCACCGAAGTCGTACCCTCTCTCCAGACATGTCCTCCTCCAGGAGCTCTGATGACCATGAGATCTGAATCCCATGTAAATATATAATCCGTGGGAAAATACTATTATTGTTCCTAACACAACGGTTCCTATTAGTTCTGTATTTTCACTCTTAAACAGTCAATGTATCTCGACAAAAATGGCTTGCTTTATTCACTAGATATAGTCTGAAAGTTCTGATTTCCTTGTTACGTGGAACAACTACACTTCAATGTTTGGTTTCATCTAATGTGAACAGCAGTTCCTACTGATCTAGCTCCAAGTGGGCTGAAGATCCATCACTTCCGGTGTGTTAACGATTGGTATGCACTCATGTAGGATACATATACCATTAGGCTCCACCGAGCAATGTGTATTAACTTCTTCCGTTGCGAAAGTGGCTGGCCCATCTCTCTACATCATAATTTATCCGGGATCGGATTTTTCATTGGTTCCGGGTTCTTCATTCCAACCAGAGGGAACCTGTAACATAAATCATACAACTGGTGATAGCCTCCCCGTCACTGAACGCTATTAGATGATCGTGGGCCTTTGGCTCTTGCTCAGTAAAATACAATGAACCTACTCTGTCAGGGACAGATGACTCAACCCATTGGTTATCATCAGGCCAAGACAAGAAAAATAAATCAACAAACAGAATGCGGAACCCCGCCCACCAGGGACACCTACTGGAATATCCCAATTATCCTTCATTACTCAAGTCTCAACTAGTAAAGCTTATCAACACTTCACTAATCTATTTTCAACTAACAGAGCCAAGTATCACTTCCCTACTCTAACTAGTTTTCCACTACCAGTGCTAATCATCACACTTTAGTTTTAACAAGGCTACAGCCTATATTAATTAGAACTAATTATAAAAGGTTCTACCTTAGGCAACACCTCAGTTAGATCCAATTACATTCACTCTTGCCATGACAGGCACGTGTAAAATTAAATTAACTCAATTCGCACACGGTAGACATTTTCCAATCAGAACCGCAGTGCCGAAGCACGTCCGCTAAATCCAAGGTTTGAGTTCAACTGTCCTCTCCAATCATGGTTTTTTGGCAAAACCTAAAATTGGTCACGTGACGGTATTCTTCCTGTCCACACAGGTGTTATTTGGACATATCATCCATTGTCAAAAATCAATTTTCCCTGGCCTAGTCACTGTCAGAGTTGTCATCACTTGTTTTGACTCCCACAACAAACTAACGAGTTACCGTATGATACAACAACGGGTTTCCCCAACAAGCTGCCAATCTTCTTGATGACCGGAAACTATAAATTGACAGACGGACTGTTTTCTTTTGAGCTGAGTACTTCCGCTTCCAATCCGACCTGTTTATAAACTGTCAAAGCGATGTATGATTCAGCTCACCCACTTCCCCTACACATCTGCAGCTGTTAACTTTGCCCGACATGTGTTGGCTGACATCCGATTGCAACCAGGATCCGACGGGTTCCATCTGTATTCGAATGTTGATAAACTGTCAAAGCGGTGCCGGGATTTGTCTCACTCAACACCGAATGTTCCCGCTCCGTCGACCAGATGTAAACATGTGCAGCTACATTTTCTGGATTTGTTGAAACAACCTATGGCCTCGAACATCCGCTAATTCAGATCGCCTTTATTCTCATAATGGTTAAATCACGTTGGTCCATCATGTGACACTCAGCCAAAATTTGCCACTTGTTATCGATGCCGCCAAAATGTTCCTCGCCCGCCTCAATGTCTGCAAAATTAAAAATAACACGCCTTGAACATTCTAGCTCATTATACAGTGTCATAAGACTCACAGAGACAACACCTGGACATAAATTCAGAGGACACTCCTCGTATGATGAGTTGGGGTATCACCTGTGGGCCTGTAACGTATTGATCTACTTGGCGGGAAGGTGGGGACGGTAATCTTCTCAAACTCCACCAACCTCACGCTCCGAGCCATACGACAAACAGGACATCACAGATACCGTAACATAGATATATTCTCACCTACACATTTAAACACCCCTCTGAGAATACAACATTCTGTTTTAGAATATGACCGGGGTGTGACTAAGGTCGGCGTTTTGTAAATATTGGCTCCAATGTCTTGTTATTTTGGCAAGCACACTGCACGATTTACTGCAGGTAAAAATGAGTATTTAGGTATGTGAACCGTTCTCATAACTATGATTTAGCCCACTGACATACAGGATCCACCAATTCCGACAAAAGCAATGGGGTGTCTTATCTAACTGTGTCCCCAGGCTGTTATACACACAAAATCTACGTTCCGTCCCCGGCATATTCTGCACACAGATAAAGTAAAGATTCACACACACAATATATATGCGTACAAGGTTTGAATCTTTAACAGAGGCATTATGTAACACCTGAATACTTTACCAAAAGTCCGGTAAAGATAGGCTCTTCCCTAGATGAGATTGAACCAAAAGTGAAGATAGATTGAACTCTGCCTAGACTATTACAGAATTTACACAGATATCAAATCTTCAAAAGAAGAGGAATCAGTAATCATAGCATGACAAGAACTGTAAGCACAGGAATATAGGACAGTTGTATAGACGTTCGAATCTCAGGCTGTCTCTCTTACAGAAGCAATGGTGCCGTAGCAAACTTCACCAAAATACATACATGACATGTAGTATACTTCTCATATCAAACAAAGATTGTATTAAATAACTAACACAAATATTATCATTCAAAAAACCATATTTATGCTCACCAATCAACATAGAGGCAAAATGGGCCTACAATGGGCCTACACCCGCTCCCTGAATAAACTCACATCTTTCTCGGTGGCTGGCCAAGACTCAAGTGAAGTCCTGGTCCAGCCCGGGAGCTATGCTAATTCCAGCCCTGGCACAAGATTCCTCGCCTCTATCTGAACGATGGTATGTGCGCTAAGCATTACCATATAAGGAACTGCCAGTCTCTGGTACGTAATGTTACTCTTTCCTAGAAAAGGTATTTATAATCGTCTGCAAGCTGGAGTAAACTGGGACGTTATGTCACACTGGTCCAAATCTACTTTAATTTTAGCACTTAACCAGTCAAACAGTAATGTGAAACAGATAAATAATTATTAATATTGCCAAATTTGTAAAGACTAGTATCTTGAATTCCAAAAACTCTACTAGCAAATGAATTCAATTGCAATATCGCAAGAAACAAAATATTAATAACACATGTAGATGATGAGGAAGTCCAGAGACACATATTTTTTTCCTATACTATCACAGTCATTTAACTG
The DNA here is from genome assembly GCA_014155875.1 of Cepaea nemoralis. Lineage (NCBI taxonomy): Eukaryota > Metazoa > Mollusca > Gastropoda > Stylommatophora > Helicidae > Cepaea > Cepaea nemoralis. The sequence goes on from JACEFZ010007073.1 coordinate 181,345, forward strand.
TTTCTTATTAGTGCTTTTAAATGAATTATCACTCTTATTATAACAAACTGTCACATGAAGCCACTACAGTAAGTATACTAAGGCCTGAGAAGAACAGTGCTTGAGTATTTCGTCACACACACACACACACACACACACACATATATATATATATATATATATATATATATATATATATATATATATATATACAGTGATGTGTGTGTTTGTGTGTGTGTGTTTAATGTGTGTGCGTGTCTGACTATCTGTCTGTCTGTCTCTATGAGTATGTACCTAAATATGTGTCTGTGTTTGTGTGTGTGTGTGTGTGTGTGTACTTTATTGGGGTTTTATTCTCCCACTTACACCCGTTTGCTTCATCTTCTTTAGGCGACTCCTGCCTGTGGATTTACCAACTGCGGGAAAGAACATTGTATTGACAGAACCTAAGGAAAGAACAGTGTATTTAGCTACTTACAGGGAAGGACATTTTATTGAGAGAATTACAATATTGTTTTGGCTTAACAACAGGAAAGAACACTGAATTGGCAGAAGTAAAGGAAAGAACATTGTATTGACGGAACTATGCAAAGAAAATTGTATTGATGGAACTACAGAAAGAACATTGTATCGTTGAAACTACAGAAAGAACATTGCATTGTCGGAACTACAGAACGAACATTGTACTGGCGAAACGTAAACTATACTGGGCTCATGTTTTATGTGCACGTTTTTGCATCTCTTTTAATATATGATTCAAGAACGCGTCTTCTGAAGCCGTTACTCTTTTCATTAAGTCAATACACAAGGCCTGCCTGGCTTCGGTCACCTTCTCTTTCATATCTTGAACCTACGCTCTAATTGTCTCGAGTTTACTTTCTGTAAACATTCATGCATGCCTACAATTATTCGAGACATCGTTTCAGGTATATCATATCTCAGTCATTTTACTTGTAGTTCTGATACAAGCTTCTCGCGGGCAGATTTTGCTTTCTCGAAACATTGAGAATAATATCTTCCTTGGCGAGTGTGTAAGTCCCAAACAAGATCCATTAGCTGCTCTTTGTGTGCAAGGACCTTCTCAGGATTTCTTTCTTTGTTGTTAAACAGTACAAATCTTCCCTCGCAATCGCTGTACAGTTGACCCAATAGTCCAGTTTGTTGTTTACACCACGTGTCAAATGTCATATAAATATCTTCAAATTCCGTAAAAATGTCTCTACGAGTGACAACAACAATTGTATGCTTCCATAAGTTGTCCCCAAGGATCTGTTTGTAAGTTGAAACCATAGACTCTGTTTCGCTCATGAAACGCTCATAGTATTTTATCACTAGTATAAAGGCATCAACACCATCCGCACACACGCTAATTGCTGTTGTCATGTTCTTAATGGCAGCTTCAATGCCCTCATTTCTATCCATATGTGTGTGGATCATAGATGGTGTATCAACAACCATACAGGAATACTTTCCGGAGTGCCCAAAGTTAAACTCTACATCTTTAGTGACTGTTCTACATGACATATTTGATTTAAATACTCGTCTGCCGAGCAAAGAGTTGCCAGTTCCGCTGACGCCAGATCCTGTCTTTCCAAAGAGCACCAGGTTCAACCTAACTTCCATTGCCCCGTCCGACCCTGTGGGAGTAAACAATGGTTAATACTATCTGTATGTATTCTCTACTTATATACTTGTTTGTTCACTGCTATAGTACTCAATTACTGTCATGTTTAATACTATACTCATAACAGTGATATACAAATATAGCAGTCAACATTCAGGTGATGTATTACATCATTAGATAAACAGGGAAAATATAAGTCATACATTACACTAACGATGTGATATTGAACATATAAGTGACATAAGGCAGTCTTTGCAGAACCTCGCTCCCATAACAACCTTTCGGAATACTTTTCGATCATAAGCAAGATGCCCCGCGTCCTTACACCCATCTGGAGATCATCCGCCACATCCTGCACCCATCTTCTCTTTGGCAACAGAGAACATATAAGTGATATATAACACCAGTATAGAGACAATGCATATATAAGTGATACCTAACATTGGTATAAAGACAATGAATACATAAGTGATACATAAAACTTTTATAGAGACAATGAATATATAAGTGATATTTTAATGGAGAGATGACAAACATGTAACTGACGTGTTACAGAGAATAGAGGTAATGAACTTATGAAGATATATTATATTAGTATAGACACAATGAACATATGTGTGATATGTGGTATAGGGACAATGAACGCATAAGTTAAATATTACATTAATACGGAGACAATATAACATATGAGAGAAATATTACATTAATGGAGAGATATGAAACATATAAGTGATTACATTACATTAGTATAGAGACAATAAACATACAAGTATTGACATAGTGTAAAGGAAATGAAGATATCGATGATATATTACATTAATGGAGAGGTAGTAAACATGCAAGTGATACATTACAGTTGTATAGAGAAAATGAACATATAAGTGAAACATTATATTAACGGAGAGATAGTAAACATAAAAGTGATATACTACATCAGTGTAGAGCCATACAATGAGCATATAAGTGATATATTACATTATTTGAGCGATAGTAAACATATAAGTGATACATTATAATCAGTTTAACGACAGTAAACGTATACGTATATATTTACATTAGATTAGTGACTGTGAACATATAAGTGATATATTACGTCAGTGTAGACAGTAAACATACAAGCGATATGCAACATTAGTATACGGGTAATGAACACCAACCCTATGCTATCAATCTCAAACCTGGACTTTATCCTAATCACAGTCTCGCAATATCAACATCTGCGAGATGAGATGCCTGAGGAGAGCTGCCAACATAACAATCCGAGACCGAGTAAGAAATGCTGTTATCAGACAGACAGTGGGATCAACACCTTGTGCCACATTTATTGAAAGACAGAAGATCAAGTGGTTTGGCCATGTCGTTAGAATGCAACACCATCAACTACCATCACTAGCCTTACATCAAAGATCATCTGCGACAGGACCAAGAGGACTTCCAAGAAGAAAATGGATTGACGACATCAAAGACATTGTACAATCACACGGAATGACACTATCCAGTGCCACCTATCGGGCGCTGGATAGCAAATTATTCCTCCCATCGACGCATGAAGGCAAAAGTGGAAGATGATGATGATGATGAAGATGAAGATGATGATGATGATGATGATGATGATGATGATGATGATGATGATGATGATGATGATGATGATGATGATGATGATGATGATGATGATGATGATGATGATGATGAATGAACAGATATGTGGCATATTACATCAGTGTAAATAGCAAACATAGAAGTGATATGTAACATCAGTTTAGACAGTAAACATATAAGTGATATGTAACATCAGTTTAGACGGGACGCAGAGGTGTTTCCAAGGCACCAGGGCCGGGTTATATACGGGCCAAGACCTATTGACGCGTCCTCGTCGAGCGTCCTGGACAACAGGTCCCTTCGGGGTCCTGGCTAAAGTCAGTAGGATCGCCGATTCCTCCGAAGTCGGAGAGTGTCTGCCTGTACGGCGAGGAACCACCAGTCTGCACACCAATAAGCCAGACATGGGACAACGGATACTCACGCAAACCTCAGGTCCTGTATGACATCACACTGATGTTGGACAACAGGATGCCTTCATCCGACACACAGGACTTCGCGTTGGAGCTCAAGCCAACAAACACAAGCAAGCAAGCAATCAGTTTAGACAGTAAACATATAAGTGATATGTAACATTGGTGTAGGCAGCAAACGTATTAGTGATATAATAAATTAGTCTAGACAGTAAACATGATAGCGATAGAATACATTAGTGTTGACAATGAATATGTTAGTGACATAATCCATCAATGTAGACAGTGAACATGTATGTGATATAATACATTAGCGTAGACAGTGAACATGTAAGTTCTTCTTTTTCTTCTTCTTTCGTTCGCCTGAAATATGTCTATTAACTGCAATGTTGTCTCTTGTATGAATCTAAATCTATTTTAGTTCGCTCAGCGGTCCATAGAGTTTATCTTCCACTGTTGTCTCTCTATGCCAGAAGGGTCGCCTGGATATGTTGTAGTTTGGGCAATCCTGGAGTATGTGCTCTGCTGTCTGCGACGCCAAACCACATGTGCACATGGCTGAGTCACCAATCTTGAATTTTGTATACATATGGTTGCGTAATCTATTGTGTCCTGTTCTGAGGAGCAGAATAGTGACCTGTTCTGGTCTGTCCATAACGTGGCAGTCGTCTTGAGTAGGGTTTGGTGGCCTTCTGACTGATTTGATCATTCTTTACATTTGGTGGTATGTCGTTCAGAAAGCAATGGACAAACTACTGATCATAAAATTTGCCCAGGAATCACGAACAGCGAAAAATGCTGGGGTTGACTGCTACGTCCCTGTAAAGGACATGCAACTTAATAATAAAATGGACACATCTGGTTGTTCTTCAATTGCTCCTTCCTTAGCCAATTGATCAGCTCTGTCGTTTCCTTGGCACTCCACAGTGGGATGGTATCCACTGTATTGTGACCTTATACTGACTGCTAAGTTCAGAAAGTAGTGTCCTTAGAACTGGCAATTTCCCAGACAGGAGCGCCTCTATTACTGATTTTGCATCTGTCAATATCACCACAGGTTGTGTACCATGGCTGGTATTTTGTAATTTCTCTGTTGCTGTCTTGATTGCCTCAATTTCAGCATCATAGTTATGGCAGTACTTTCCTGCTGGAACTATGGGCGTGTCTCTAGTATTATTTGGGTATTCTATGTACACTCCCGCTCCTTTATTTCGAACAGCATTTTGTGCTGACCCATCTGTGTAGACTCGGATCCAGAGATCCTGTGGGTATTCGTTATCAAGGAAGCTGAGAGTGGCTGTTCTTCGCTATACACTGTTCTGTTCTTCCTTGTCAATATATCCTCTCACTTTTGTCTGGATTTGTAGCGATAATCTATGTTCATCTTTCCATGGGGTTCGTTCTGGAATAGTTGTCAGGGGGATACTAACTGTGGGAAGATCGGTAGTTTCTCTACAGAGTCGTTTGGCCCTGGTGGATAAAACTACTTTTTTTCAACCGCCCCATATGTAAGTTTTCAAATCGGTATTCTTATGTATTCATTCCACCTGTTTGTCATGCATCTTCCTCTATTAATAACTTTTCCGTCTTTGATTTCAGCATCCTGTTTAATCATATTTTGTCTGCCTGTCAAATGACTGATCTGCATGTGTATAATGTTTGTTGTTTTGAATAGAATTTAAGTGAACTTTGTTGCACTGCTCGTGTAATCAATTGTATTTTGCCTTTATCCTTATATCCCTTATGTCGTTCTTGATCTTTCATAGCTTGCTTTGTCATTTCTACTTTATTTTGAGATATTCATGAACTTTAAGATGTCTTCACTCATCCATTTTGTTCTTTGCTTCTTGTCTTCTTTTGGTAATATCTCATCGGATGTTTAATGGATGGATGTTGGCAACAATGAAGGTTGGGTAGAAGGGATGGGCACAACACTTGTTGTTTATTTACTGAGAACGGTGACAGTGTAAACAAAAAACTACGTCTTTGCATCAAAACTATACACTATTTTTCGATGGAATAAAACAACCCGATTTCTCTTGTTGAAAACTCACTTCAAGAGGAGGAATCACACACTTATTTGGAAAGAAATGTAAAGAAAAATAGGGGAAAAGATAGAGATACTTAACTCTTTCGCTACCAAACAAAAATTGGGTCTTGACCAAACAGAAATTCATGGCTGAAAATTGGAAGTAGGGGTGTGTTACAATAATGATTTTAAAATGGTTTAAATGGTAGCAGATATATTGTATTATATATGGAATTAAAGAGGATTGCACAAGGAATATGATAGGTTACAAATATTATGACAATAATGAGAGGTTTAACAATAACAACTGAAATTAAAGAGGTAAAAATTATTTTAAAAATTGCTCTTATAAGGTGTTTTCTACACTCCTCTACTGCTAATCGTGTTTAATTTACTGAATAAGAATACTAAAGGCAAGGAGAGCTTCCGTAGCACTGTGATATTTAAAGAAGTCAAAGTTTGGCACCAAGCTTAGAATGTTTAACTTGGTTGTTAACTCGGTACTACTGTGTGAGTCAGAAACATGGAGAACAACTACCAGAATTATTAATAAACTACAAATATTCACTAATTAGTGTCTAGGCAGAATAGTTGGAATAAAATGGTATGATAGAATCACGAATGTAGAGCTCATGACAAGAACTATACAAATCCCAGTGAGGAAAAGACCTTCACGCTGGATATGACACACACTGAGAAAACCTGAGGATAATATCACTAGACACTCTCTTGTCTGTAACCTACATGGTCAGTAATATAGAAGGATATTTAAAAAACACCCGCAGATGAGAATTCAGACAGAGATTAATAATATCGGGATGACATGGAGGGAACTACGAGAGATAGGAAGAGATAAGACGAGTTGACATGGTTTGGTTGAGGGCATATGCCCCAATTGGGGTAGAGGAAATAAGAAGAGGAAGAAAAGGACGGTATATTCTTTGTCTGTATATATGTAATGGTTCACTTACATGTTCACTATATATACACTGAAGTACTATATCACTTAAGGTGGGGGGGGGGGGGGGGGGCGGAGTGGTCTCGAGATATGGTGTCCGCCTCTAGTGCTGGAGGTCCCGGGTTCAAGCCCCGGTAAGGGCCGGGATTTTTTCACGTGGACTTCTAGTAAAAGAATTTCCCCTGGTTTCTGGATAGTGAGATCGGACGCCCGTGTGTATTGTTGCGCACGTAAAAAAATTCCTTGGCAGTTGGAAATCGAGAAATACATATGATGGAGAAAGAGCAGAATGAAGAAAAGGAAGTGACTTAGAATGTCCACCTATACTAAACGAAAAAGTCACTGATGTTAACAAACATACACTGCAAGGGGAAACCTTTACAATCACAGGTTGTGAAATGAAAATTATTGGGATAATTTGGAATATAACTAAATAGGTTAAAGGTAAATCAAATTGACTCCATTGCATCTGGTTATATCCCTAGGGTGTGGTCTATTTCCTCAGAGCTGCTTGTCGAAAGTCACACAGTGCCAAACCCCGGAGCTCCAGCGGCGGTCCCGAGGTGTCTCCGGAAAATTGCACTCGTGTCCCGAATGAGAGGTCAGCGTGGCCGCGATGGTTAATGCGATTTAGCTTAAACTTCCAGTGCGCTTACGGTGGAGTTGTGGGTTCAATCCATTCATCAGTCACTCAGCTAGGCTTAAAGTTTACTTCTCGTTCAGAAAGCAGTAGGAAAACTACTAAAACTTAAAATTATAAAAATATATCATCTGGAGCATGGGGTTAATAGCAACGTCCAGCAAAGGTCATGCAACATTTTGAAAGTACCCAAATGAGGGAGTCAGGAATTTAGCCATGTAGTGGCAAGACAGGCGGCTTTACCACTTGGCCTAGGTAGATCCTCCCCCAAGATTAACAAAACTATCGAACAACGTTTAAAACACGTACCTAGTGACGAAGATGTTTGCTTGTCAAAGTGGCGGCAGTTATACGTCGCTAGATCAAGTGAACTGAAACATGTCAGACGAGCTTTCAGCAACTAAGTACCACTGCTGTCATTATTTCGACATTCGTTCCGGTGTGGTGGTTTTAACACTCTGTGCTCTTGGCAGTTATGTAATGTGATACTGGGTGTGTCTGCTGAATCAAATGTGTACCACGGCTACATGTCTGGTGTCACAGTCTGTGTAGGAAGTTGCCAGCCCAAGTTAAATAGCCCAGCCGTGGGCAGCCCAATTTGTAACCAAATGCAATGGGTGAATAGAACACGATCGCAAGTTATAAAATGGACGCTGGGGCTAAAGCCTTCACCATCACACAAAACAACAAACATGCACTGATAGAACTACATACCAAATCCCACACACACACACACGCACGCGCGCGCGCATAGACACACACACGTGTGTGTGTGTATGTGTATGGGTGTGTGTGTGTAGATTTTATATATATATATATAATATATATATATATATATATATATATATATATATATATATATATATATATATATATATATATATATATATATATATATATATATATTGTCGGTGTATTGACGGTCCGTTCGATATGTTTGTCTTTACGTATGTTCAACTAGCAGACCCGGCCCGGCTTCGCCCAGTCCCTGGTGGGGAGCATCTCATTTAATTCATATAAGTAGTCATATAAGCTCTTCCGTTCCCGACTATCTGTCTGTCTGTCTATCTGTCTGTCTGTCTGTCTGTCTGTCTGTCTGTCTGTCTGTCTGTCTGACCCGGCCCGGCTTCACCCAGTCCCTGGTGGGGAGAATCTCATTTAATTCATATTTTCTTGGCCCTTATAAAAGGCCAGATAAAAATTATTACATGTACAAATAAATTGACTGTAGATAACTTCTTCAATTAAGCACCAAAAGATGAGTCATATAAGTTCTCGTTCCCGTTACCGACTATCTGTCTGTCTGTCTGTCTGTCTGCTTGTCTGTCTGTCTGTCTGTCTAATAGACCCATCCCTCTGTCTCTCCCTCCGTCTATCCCTCCCTCCCTCCCTGTCTGTCTGTCTGTCTACCTACCCGTCCCTCCGTCTCTCCCTCCGTCTCTCCATCCCTCCCTCCCTCCCTCCCTCTCTGTCTGTCTGTCTGTCTGTATGTCTGTCTGTCTGTCTGTCTGTCTGTCTGTGTCTGTCTGTCTGTCTGTTTGTCTATCTATCTATCTATCTATCTATCTATCTATCTATCTATCTATCTATCTATCTATCTATCTATCTATCTATCTATCTGTCTGTCTGTCTGTCTGTCTGCCTGACCTGGCCCGGGTTCGCCCAGTCCCTGGTGTGGAGCATCTCATTTAATTCTGAGTAGGTAAGAATCCGCTCTGCCTTCAAAATGTTGACGTGAAGATTTTCTTCCTGCAGCTGCTTCTGTATTTGTTCATCAGTAAGCTCCATGTGTAGCCGCTTGACCACCCATCTGACTGTGTTTGAATCAGTGTTTCTGATTCTGGTGTCTTGGTCCTCCTTCCTCTCACAAGTTTTTGTGTTCGTCTGTGGGTAGTCGTCGCTCTTCTTATTGGTAGTTTCATTGACTGTAGGTTCAGATACTTTATTACAGCTTGCATGCAGACTCTCCAAAGGCAGGTTCGTCTTCTTGATAGTCTGGTCGGTTTTCTCACTATGCATCTTGGAAGCTGCTTGTTTCTTTGTGCTATTACGACGTGCCATTTTCCCCCCGTATCAGGCTGCTTGAAATGTGTAAGGCGTCTTGGCTTGATAGCGCTGAGAAGTGCTGTCAAGCGAATCGTGCCGATATGATGGCAGAAAAGACTAAAGATGCGATGTTCAACATCTTGTAGATAACTTCTTAAGCATAGAAAGATGAGTTACAATGTTATGCATTATGCATTATTTTTATGTAAACTTTAAAAATGCCTTAAAGATTGTATCATTATTTCTTATAACTCATATGCCGGTACATAACTATAGACAAAGTGTTTATAAATCTTTGAAAACGATACAACAATATGACTATAAGTTATACAACAATGTTATTAAAAGTTATGCCCCTTGAAATAACTTTTTCTAGACTTAAGTCCCTTCGCTATATATAAATTTTAATGAAAACTGAAAAATGAAATAATACTGAGTAAGCAGGCGATTTCACACTAAAGAAATATCACAGTTGGCAGCTCTGGAATGAAAGGAAGACGTGTAGAAAATTTCATCTCAATCGGATGGGCCGTTCGCGAACAAATAAAGGACATACAAACATACATACATATATACATACACTCTGTTTTATAGATATAGATAAATAAACGTGTCATTGTTTCAGTCAGAGAACCAAGGAAGGCGGACACGTTGAAGTGCACAGTTTACACGTGTAAAACTTCAGTAATGTCCGTATATTACATAAATAAACTTGTCATTCTTTCAGTCAGGGGCCGAAAAAGCACAGTGTCAGAATGCTCGCCTGTCGGACCAATGGTCATGAGTTCGAATCCACATCTAGGCGGCTTATTTACATTGACCAGGTCTCCCAGGTCGACCCAGCTTAAATCAGTTTCCGGGAAATGACCTGGAGAGTGATGGCTGCCGGCATGGCGATAACCACACAATATATCCAGATCTGATTGGTTTATACAAATATGGGTCTTCCACATTATATCTCCTACGCCTGAAAACACACATCTGGGATTCATTTACTTATTCAACACAATATATTCCCTTAGTGAAGTCAAACACAAAAGCCACAAACAATAGATTGCCCGATTTATTGCCTGTCATATTGAGCTGCATTTAGTACAGCATATACTGCAGAGTGATATATCACATGAAGGGAATAACTGAATGATACTTTGGTTGAAATACTTGAAACACGTAGGCAAGGAGTGGGCCATAGTCATCAGTAATCATAAAATACCTTGCCAGCTAGCGTAGACGTTCATGTCTCTCCCCTCATCTTGGTCTATGGTGTTCTGGATCAGCTCTGCTGATTTTATTCCTACATGTCATACGTTTCAGTCCATCCAGGATCATTTCTCTTAGTCGGCCTCTGCCTCTCTACCCCTTGATCTCCCAGTCGTCACGATGTTACCAAATGCCTCTCTTGTCATCATATCAAGTAAGGTATTAAAGCTTAATTAGTTTAGGTGAAGACAGTTGTAGACTTTTATTTTTGGGCTGGAGTGACCAGTAGTTATAGTGATTCAATTGTTGTATTTGGTATACCTGATAGACTTGGCCTAGATAGAGGGCAGAAATGTGGCTATTTTCTAGAATCTAATCATCATTGTTAGTGTTTGATTCTAGTCTGTAGTTGTCTTTACAGTGCGTTTTTCTTGTACTTCAATATTTATGTGAACATTTGTTGTCTCTGAAGTTGTAGAAAATATATATTTGTTAGTTCGGTGTGTTTTAGTTTAGCTTGATGCCCTTTTCAGTGCCCATCCACCAATGGTCTAAGCCTGACACCCAGCTCACGCCTATGGCTTCTAGTGTTGTTTGTCAATCAAGAATGATGATGGCCATTCATTTCATACAGTGGGGTTGAGTTTTAAGATGGCTGATAAGGCCTA
>JACEFZ010007073.1:197500-289304 GCA_014155875.1 Cepaea nemoralis
GTCTCTAATTTGTATATTGCGTATTTTCGAAATGAGTTGAGTGAAGAACCTAAATCACTGGATTCGGTGCATTCCCATAAGCGCCCAGTCCGCATCTTCAACATCCAGCGAAGGGTTCCAATATTAATGGTGTCCGTTGCTATCCGATTAAATGTCCGTAGTGCTTTATCTCTCAATGACAACTGTCGACCAGATCATCTGACCACCCCCTGTTGCTGCATTCTCTCTATAGCATGATAGTCTGTTCTTCTGCATTAGTCTCCTCTCAGAGGGCCTTAACCATATCCGACTTATTATGCCACTTAATCACCACTTAATGATGTAACACCAAGCAATCTCCCTGCCTGTTCATTTCCAACCACACCAGTGTCCTGGAGAAAAGATCCAGCGAATGCTCACAACCAGCGACCTCTTCTTCTTCTTCTTCTTCTTCTTCTTCTTCTTCTTCTTCTTCTTCTTCTTCTTCTTCTTTTTCTTCTTCTTCTTCTTCTTCTTCTTCTTCTTCTTCTTCTTCTTCTTCTTCTTCTTCTTCTTCTTCTTCTTCTTCTTCTTCTTCTTCTCCATCCATGATTTTCTTCTTAGCAGCCTGTGGCTCTTGACTGCATCCAGGAAATCTTGCAGGAAATGTTCCTTGCCGCAGCTACTTTGAGATATGACCTTAGTCGCTACACCTTGAGTCTATTTGCAATGGTCGGAAACGCCAAGATATATCGCATACACACTATTTGGGTGTCCCTTTACACCCCAGAATCACCCTCATGGCTACATTCTGTATGTGTTCTAGTTTCATGAGCTGCCTCGTGGAGATAGTGATCATTCCCATTCCATGCTTTACCACTGAAATGTTCAAGTGCTGAAAAAATGTGAAAATGCATTTTCTGCTCCATGTCCCTTGCTCCCATACTCTTTAAAATATTAGCAACAATACTCTATGTGGAGCAGTGTTTATAGACTTTAGAAAAGCATTCGATTTGATAGATCATACTATTCTAATTAAACAACTAGAACCAATGAAAAGTAAGCTTTAATATAGTGACATTAAAAGAATCCTGTTTTATTAGACAGAAAACAAGTAGTATCAAACAATAAATCTTTATCCCAAGCCATTACCATTAATACTGGAGCACCTCAGGGGTCTATACTTGGCCCTCTGTTATTTGCCATTTATATAAATGATCTTCCCTTATATCTGTCATCGTCCTGCAATCTATTTGCAGACGACTGCACAGTATATACAAACGCTATTGATTGTAATATGCTAGAATTATCCTTGCAACAGGAAATAAATAGTGTAGTTAACTGGAGTCATGCAAACCGCATGCAAATTAACATTTCTAAAACATAATCTATGTTAATAGCAACAAGGCAAAGACTTCACACTTTCAAATTACTGAGAACTCTTCAGCTGCACATTGGTAGCACGCCTGTAGAAAGTGTAACTGAGCACAAGGCATTGGGTCTTATCATATATCAAAATCTATCCTTTAATTCTGTAGCATGATGGAACAGAATTCCCCATTCCCAGTCCGACACATTTCATAAAGATACTTTAAGTCTTAACGGGGACCATCCCAAATAGAAGGGCTATTATTAGATCGTATGTTCTAGAACGAGTTGGGGGAGGGCAGAGGTATGCGCTTGGTTTTCATTGGCTAATCAGTAATGAGCCCACGCTATTCCTGGGCCATATTTTAAAATCTAATTAGTTGAGCGGGGATTTCACCGGGAGCGGTCGCTAGTGTGATGTGATGACCCAACAATGCCCTTAAAGATTCAATAATATATTGTTCTCTGGACAACAGGTACCACTTTAAAACATACTTTAATGTTGTAGTTGTAGACCTAGTGAACGAATGAGAAGAATATAAGAGTATTTTATGAATAAAATGTGAAAGTGGAAAACCTAACTTCTGTGCGCCAGTATTCTGAATACTGCTTCTTCAACCTTGACATGTCTTTCACGCTGTATACTCCAAGTGCATATCAATCCCTTGTTGTGACTGGTTGCGTATGCTTGATGAATGTATAGCGCACTCAGGCAAATTCGCAAACCCAAACCCCTTGTGCATTCTTCATGCCTAGGATGACTTATTCTTGAATCAACTGTACCTTTGCTCTCGCGAGTTAACAATGGCAGTCTGACTTGGAATGAGTGATGAAACATGTACACGTTCCTTTGTAAAACGCTGAGAATGATTGGAGTGAGTGAGTTGGTGATTTAATAAATAGCCTCTCACATCTAGTGGAAGGAAAGATGCTTCAATATCCATCTGTAAACAGGTTGTATGTGGCACGCCAGAATTGCTAAGTCCATGTGATGCCTGGTAGATACATTATGCTCAGGAGAATTAATACAATTTCTCCCTGAAGTATTACACTATTACCTCTACTGTTGGATGGTTCATATAAACTAGTTCCTAAGAGAACCATAGGTGTGTGAACCTGTGTCTTAGTTGGCTGAATATAATGTATGGCTCATGCAAATTTACAAGGACTAAACATGTTTTTCCCATATGTGCTTGGTGCATATGTGAACAATTGTGTATGCAATTGAGCTTCTGTTACCTACTGTAGTAGACATGAAAATTACTCAGTGGGGAAAGAGCACATGATGATGATAAGATGATGTACCTGTGAGACAAGTCTGGTGAAAAAGGGGTGAGGTCTGGCATTGCTGTGTGAATATGGAATAGGACATTCATGCACCAACATCACAGCCATTGGAATGGATGTCTGGTCTGCTAATTTGGTAAATGCCATTAGTTGATACATAATGCATATTGCAGTTGTAAATGCCTATTTTCCATTTCCCTTCACAATGCCTGTCCCATGTTGCTATGTCACAATGATTGCTGTACTGTGTCTGGTCCTCCTTGTGCCCAGGTCTACTGTGGTTCAAACATGGTGGAACTTAGACCACATAAATGCTTGTAATTGTGTTAAGCTACCCTGTCTCAGCATATGGTCTTGTGATTACCACAGTAGCATCACAGTGAAATACACTGCATCATCAAAACTAGGAGAGGTGTGTTGGGACCACACCCATCCTTTTCCTCCCCATCCCCAATCTGTGTCTGTTGATGTATAATAACATTATCTTTTAACATATGTAAAGAGATGTTGTGCCATTTTATATATCGACAGAGAACAGTATGGTGGAGAGGCCATCCATATATCATCTGGGACAACTAAACAGAAGTCCTAGATCCAGAAGTGACTCCCTATCAAAAGGCAGGAAAATCTAAGAAAGAATTTTCTCTCAGCTCTTTAACAGCTGAATGCATAAATGGGAGAATAACACAATCTGAAGCACTACCAATGTGGTGAACTGGACAGTGATCTTTGAGTCAATCAAATGTCATCTGAGAACTAAACAACAAGTCTATGGTGGTTAACCGCATTCAGAACGTCTGGTGAAATGACTGGGACAATGGATTGTTTGGCTAGGACTTATCTTAGTTAATCTCCAGCCTGGTGCTCACACAGTGTTTTCAGAATGAAGACTTGTATGTAAAGTACGTGAGATAGACTGAGGAGAAGGAAGAAGACTGGGACATATTTGTATCTTAGATCTTCCTCTACAGGAAAAGGAGAACAACATCCCAAGTCTCAACTTCATAAACAGTCAACTCACCAGTGAAAGACAAGGGCTGTAGCTTTTCTTCAAACTGTGACAGTAGGGGATAATTAGTCAGACTTGGAAAATCATCATGGGGGAAAACTGCAACCTGAGCTGTCCAACACCCATCATAGGTGCTAAAAGGATTAAACAGACCAGTGGAGCAGAAGGTCCCTATGCTTGCCCCAGGTTATGGCTTACCTGGGTTTTCCCTCATTAACAGTGGAAGAAGAGATAAAAGTCAATGGTGTAGTGGTAATTAGAGAGGAGAGGTGGAGGAAAGTTTATTATTGGGGGGTGGAGTAATGGGGAGGTGTTGTATCTTGTTTATCAACCTGCATGTGTGACATATTTTATGCATTTTCTATGCAATAATTGAAGTGTTGACATGACAGGAGATGAGACAATGGTCATCACTCGACTCACCATCAACTCAATAAATTGTGTATTCCATGACCCAGTGTTTTAAGTACATGTCCCCAGTGAATTTCTTGTACAGTGCTGTCAAGTGTTGTCTCTGGTGACTGTCTTAAGTGCTGTGGTTGGTTATACATATTGTGAAAAGTCTTGTATAGATGTTGTCAAGTATCTCTTATGATGTAAGTCTTGTACAATGGCTGGTGTACACAATTCCTTGTGAATGTACGTCCCACTTTTGTCAAGAAACTGTCATGTAGATGTCTTGTCCAACAGATGTAATGTACAGTTATTGTTGAAGTTTGTTTGCCTACATATAATTGAGTCCTACAATCCCAAAGAAATGGGACAAACTGATATAGGTCATACTGACAAAATATATAGAAGATCTATGTGACGGACGAACAGCACACTGTCAACAGTATAATGAGTGAGAGGGATCCTCAGTTGTACAGGCGCTAATAGTTCAGATCTTCTCTGGCCTTGGGTGAACCAGTTACTTCTTTTATAAATTTCTGTGTAGATACATAGTGGTCTCACAGTGGGGGTTTGAGCCAAAGAAAAATGTTCTCCGAAAAGGCTATTGCGGGAATGATTAGCTCATTTGAGTGACCTCTAGACAAAACGTGCTAAATCATATCCTTTATCTTGTTATTTATTATTCAAGATATATCTCCAGAGAACACTACTAACTAGGTCCTCTGGCAACTCAATCAAACATGTCACAAATTCCCATGTTCATGCTCTAGTTAAACAAACAGCCAAAAATGTATACCAACTTGCCAAAATTTCCTCGACGAAAACACAAGAAAGATATTCTATACTTCCCACATACATTTTGCCCTGGCCATGCGGGGGTACGGGGAAATGAACAGGTCCACATTTTGCCCCGGCCATGCGGGGGTACGGGGTAATTAACAGGCTGATAGGCTGGCAGGGAATGCACTTCTTGGTGGTAGTTTGCCTATGGACAAGGGAGGGGTGGTCGTGCGCTTGTGGGACCAGGTGGAGAAGGCGGAGGAATAGACTGAGAACCCATATGTGGAAAGAATGAGATTGCGGGGGATTGGCAGGGGTTCTGGAAGAATCTCAAAACTGAGAGGGAAGACCAGGAGAACTTTTAATCAGATAGCGGTGGGAACGATTAGTAGTATGACTCTTCGCTGGCTGTTGAACGAGGGGATTGAGCACGTATGGGAATGTCCTGAGTGCAGTGATGTCGGTTCTTAACTCAACTCAACTCAACAACTCTTCCACAAGAAATCAAAGACACCACCAATCATTATACATACAGTCGGAACCGGTTTGAACACTACCTCAGTACAGACTACATCCCCCTCCCCCTAAAATTAATAATGTTAAATTATCTCAAATGACAACTAGTTAATAACATTCTCATATGCATTGCACGTAACACCTTCCTTAGGTATTTATCATGCCCATGGAAAACATTGCCTCAGTGAGTAATGTATTATTGATTATTTTTTATGCGTATTAATGCTTATTGTTCATTTGTTGTTTAAGATTAGCGTTATAAGTGATGCTGAATGAAATAATGCATGAGAGGAATTAGAGAAGAAGGGCAGAATGTCAGACGGGCCTACGTGCCCAATTATTAACCCTTTGAAAATAAAGATTGTTCGTTCGTTCCTTCGTTCGTTCACCGCATTGAGCCCATTCTGATATTTTGTAACCAAAACTTCAACATGATTCTTAAAGGACATAATTCTATAAAAAATGTGATTACCAGGTACTTCAGTCTGCTTTCTCTATTCACATTTCTACCATTTATCAGTCTTGGGAGGTCAGATTTAACAATCCTAATGTCCAGAAAGCGCCACAAGACAGTTGCCTTTACTGGGTAAATAACAGCATTCTTCTCTGTACACCAATCCATCACTTTGTCCACTGTCCCCTGCAGCTCATGAGCTGTTTGATTTCTATCCCTCCCCTGCCTGTATGCGAGAACATTATCTGCAAATGTTAGTGTCCTTCCAGCCCCTGGTGCTTCGAGGCTTGCAAACTTGCTCGTATGCACATAGAAAAGCACAGGTGAAACTGTTGACCCCTGTGGTAGTCTGGGGACTATGATACATGGCTCATTGATCTATGTACCCAACCGAAGAACCACTCTATGAGAATGCAGAACAGCTGCAATCCAATTCACAAACCTAGGACATAATCTTTTCTCCGTACGAGCGCACATCAGACTATCATATCTGACTCTGTTGTACGCATTCTCGAGATCGAATGCTGCCAACACAGTCTCCTGTCTGTTTAACAAAAGTGGCTACATTTGACCAAGTATCCTTCCCTGACCGATAATTTCCTAAACCCTTCGGTAGGAGCTTTTCCCTTTCTAAATATTCTAGAAGCCTAACACAGCAACGATCTTCTCCAGCACAATACATGGTGATAATCCTAAACCATTTAGCTTACAATCATCTTTGCCTGGTTTAGGAAGTGGTGTTAAATAGCTGTGCACCCAATCCTAGGGTACTAATGACGTCCTGATGCTCAGGTTAAAGGAAGCAGCCACCTCCATAAATTATCCATCATCCATACCCCTAACATGGGCGTACTTAACCCCATCGGATCCTGACGCGGTGCCTTTTGCTTTCTTCAATAAATTTTTATACCGTCCGGCTGTATGATATCCTCACAGTAGGTATCTTTAATGGCACCTGATAGTTCTACTCTACACTGCGTCTCTGGTATCCTCTTCGTTCTGATCTGTCTGTGCTATAAATCTCTACAGCAGTGGTTCTCAACCTTATTAGGCCAATGCACCCTTTCACCGTATGTTCAGAATGTCACCCCTCCCCAATTTCCTTTTCGTATTTCCCCCTATAACACCCCCCCCCCCCCCCCCCCCCCCCCGACGCCCCTACACAGTATACGTAAAAATAGAAGATACTTTTAATAACACATACAAGAACAAGTCTAGACGTCTACATAAAACGTGATTTGCGGGTCTACTTACGTTATAAAACGCATTTCAGAAGGGCGAGAAGTACAGAAGCATAAAGTATAGAGGAAAAAAAAACAATACCAGGTAATCGGTTCTTGTATTAACGCGATCTTGAAATAATCTTAACCACCCCCCCCCCCCCTTTTTCCGGAAACCATAAATTTCCCCCCTCCCCTCCGCTTGGTGGGGGAGGGGTGGGATTCCCCACCGGTTGAGAACCACTGTTCTACAGGAAAGCGTCCCCTTTTGTTTTGTCTGTTGTCAAAGACAAACAGCTATCTCTGTAAACTATACCAACTTTGGTAGTGCGATATTTCCTTTGCATCTGTCTGTGCAATTTCCAGAACTTTCCTGTTTTATCTCCTCCAATCTCATTCAAAATGTGTTCCCATTTCGCTCTTTTACCCTCTGTGACACAGCGCTTGAATGCCTCCAATTTATCTTTCTTTTCTTTCGATGTTGTCTCCATCTCGTCGTCTCTTGTGAGCTAAGGGGTGTCCGCCGCACTTTCTGAAACTGTTTAACTGCCGCTCTCTTGGAATTCCTTTCCCGTTCTACCTCTGATGTCCACCATGGAGACTGCACATAAGTAGGCTTGTCAGTTACACTGCATGCCCTCTGTCTGAGTCGTCCCAGTCGTTGCATCTCATATTTAAAGGGCTCTCACAACTTTGGTCTTGTTAGACTTAGAAATCAATATTGAACAGGGTAAATAGTCACTCCCATGATCACCCAGGGCAGTCAATTTTACATCCAATACTGCCGACTGGGTAAGAAATGCTATCACCAGACCTCATTTCCATTCTCGTTGGCCTACGGTCGTTTACGCAAACTACTTCTGAATCCACCATGGCTCTGCAAGAGCATTTCCCTGTCGGTTTTCTCCAGTATTGTCCCACACACTGTTTCGTGCATTAAAGTCTCCACAAATGACAAGGCTACTGCCTGGGATATCCTCCAGCTCCTTAAGCCAGCCCCATCGTTCCTCTGTGACAAAAGAATCCACCTCGGCATATACATTTATTACGTTCCAGCTCAGACCCACAATCTCTATCTTTATACCTTGTATCACTCTGGCATTGTTATTCCAGACTTAGGTCTAGAACCTCATGTTTTAATCCCTTCTTCACTAGCAAACCCTGCCCATGTCTCCCCTGTACAGGCATATTAATGTGGCTGACTTATCCATGGTACTGGTAATCATCTTCATTCACTTTTTGCAGCATGATGACATCAAAGTCATATATCAGCTTCTCTAGTATAGGCCCTGTCTGCTTGGCACTGCGACAATTCCAATAGCACACTCTCATATATTGGATCCTAGGCGCTTTGTTTTTTCCCCCTACTCTCCCGACCTCAGCCCTTTTATTTCTATGCCGTCTTCTCTTTCCATTCCCTCACCTTCATTTCTTCACTCCATCTACACTGACCGCTGAAGTTGATACCAAGCGCAAAGCACGTACTCCGTAGCTCCAACGATGATTCTTAACAATAAAGTTTAATACCATATGTGGTGTAGTGTATGTTACAGTTCATACACAATTACCCCAGTAGTGTTTTCGTGCTGGGTAAGGGGTCCGGGATAAGATATCCATTAGACAATCGCCGCCCCTGCAACAGCTTGACTGCCTCCGTTATCAACTGTGCTCCCCACAGTCAAGCAGTTCCTCAGGACGCAGGTTACACTTTGAACTTGGGACTAATCTATAACGGGATGGGGGAGAGGCTAAAAGAGTACCCCACCTTGCCCAGGGTGTCCCGTATTCTAACGGAGGAAAGGATATCTCCGAATTACCTAAAACTCAATTAAGAATGCTTTAAGAATCGGTTTTGTCGTTGAGACAACTTTCTGTTAATTCTAAAAACATGAAATTGTTTACAAACTACAGTCAAACCTCGCTTTTCGTTGCCTTCGGTATTCGTCGGTTTCGGTTTTCGTCGATTTTCTTGACGAAAAATGTATATCGGTTTTCGTCGATTGCCTCGGTTTTCGTTGATGTGCCCACATGACCTAGCTGCTAATGTTGTGAAAACAAAGGGACCCACGCGTTCTTCTGCTCAGTTTGGCATCGTTTTTCGTTGCGTGAGCATCACTTGCTAATAATAAAATACGAGAGCGACATTAAGATTTCTGAAATCGGCCACATGTACGGAAAGTCGTCATCCACGATAAGTTTCATTGTGGCGAAAAAGGAAGCAATAAAAGAGGCTAATGTAGCGAAAGACATGAAAACAGAGATCGCAAACAATTGAAGATGTCAAACAGTTATTATTGCTTTGGATAAATCAAAACCAGTTAGATGGCGATTCTGTTTCGGAGGCAATCATCTGTGAAAAGGTCAGTCTGTTGTAGGTACTACATTTTCCGTTACCGAAAGTTGCCGGCGATGTTTCAAACGGCGATTTCCGTTTTCTTATTATTGTTCCCCGGTATTAAGGATATATATAGTACTCGTTATTATAGACGTTGCTGCTTGATTTTGTATAAATAATTAAATTGTGCATCCATTCTTACGCGTACTGTGAAATTTTCAAATATTTTAGTCATCGGGGTCATCCCAAACAGAAATTATTAAGGTCGTATGCTAAGATGCGTCATGTTAAATTTCAATGGCGGGAATATAGCGGTTTTCCGTGTCATAATACAGCGATGATCATTTAATATTCTTATGGCTTATTCAGAGCGACGAGATTATAATGATGCACGTTTGCATTCACCACCCATTCTAGTATTTAGGAGTGGAGGAAGAGGCTGGAGGAAGAGGGAGTTTGAGGTTTTCATTTGAATTTTGCGTTCAAAATAAAAACATGAGTTATCCCCCTTAGTGCAAAAAAAAACCAAGAGCAGTTATCTGCCCTTAGCTTACGTGTTTTGTGGTCACACTTTCCAGAGTGGGTTACCATTAGTTACCAATATGCCAATGTTAAATATTAAACTGACATACAAAAATTAATATCTCAGCTTACAATTCACTTGCAGACTTGAATAAGGTATCGTTGGATTTGTTTTTTCAAGAGGTATCCAACTTTGCAGGTTATATAATTAAAAAGCAATTTAGAAAATGTTACTAAAGTACCTAGTCTGTTGTAAGCCGATCTCATTAAGAAATTGACTGGGACGAATGCTAGTTTACTTAGTGATTTAAAGACCAATAGATTATGGTTTGAAAAATTCAAGTGGCGCACTGGCATACATCGTGTTACTAGACACGGCGAAGTTGCGAGTTCGGACACGTCTGGGACCGAAAACATAATATTAAGCTTTATATTTATTTTCTATAAATTGTGTTATTGGCATATAGTTTGGAGTGTCTAGAACGAATTAATTGGATTTACATTGATTTATATGGAAATAATTACATCAATTTTCGTCGGGGTCGAGTTTCGTCGATTGTTTTCGGACGGATTATCGACGAAAACCGAGGTTTAACTGTATTATTAACAGCTGAGGTAATTTACAGAGCAAATTATAAGTATTCAGATGGCTCATATGAAACCTATCATTGGTGAGACCATTATTGTGTTGGCGAATATTATACTGAGAAAAAGATGTCTTTACGGTATGACATTTAATGACTTTGAAGCTTTATTTATTCGTAGATAAGGTTATTAGAGAGGATATGATACTGTCTGTGATGGAATGACATCATGAAAGCTTGGTGTAAAGCTGCGAGATTGAACGGCATGAAAGGTTCAATTTCACAGTTTTGCTGAAAGGAAAAGTGTAGATTATCGTCTAATGAAGGACGGATGCTATAAAAAGAAGAAAAAGACATATCACCAACAATAATGATAATTGTATATTGTAAAATATCTAAATCCCAGCAAAGCTTGTGCCCTACTCTAATTTATGAAACCATTTTGCTACTTTTTAATGTCCAGATTGGCTTTTGTCTTCTTATCTAAGTCATTTATTTCAGCCTGCATCATTTTCTCACTCTTGGATAAATTGCGTTGTTCCTGAACAGATGTATGAGTTTCACTTACACCAAAGACATAGCCAGTTCCAGAAAGTAGATACCCACCGGCGGCTACGCCTATAGCAAGAGGTGAGGCTACTGTTACCAAAGCAACAGCAGCAGCGACAGTTCCAATTCCAGCAACAACTGTTAAACCAGCAATGACCATTCCATACCTGAACCAGCTGGACTTTTCTTCCCGAATATTTTCTAGTTTCTCCGCCAGACGGTGAAGCTCGTCAACATCATCTAGAGCAATTTCCACTTGCTCAACATTGGACCTTAAATATTTAAGTAAGCCAGTTCCTTTATCTTTCTCTGTGATTTCATTCTTAAGATCTTCTAAGCTCTGGAGAATGCTTTCCCGTTCTTTATCTGAAGGTGATGTCTTCAGTTTAAGTAAATCGTTTGACAGCAGACCAACTTTCTTCTGTAGGCTTTCATTCAACATCGGCAGGTTTTCTTGAATGATCAACTTATCTCTTGCAGCTTTAGCTTCTTCAAAACTCTTGCTGGTATATCTACCGTTCAGTTTTTGCAAAATGTCTGCAAGATGAATTATCTCTCGTCGTTGTTCCTCATTTTTCTGTGGATCCTTTTCTCTGTTGTTAATCAGCAGGAATCTGTCACTAAAGTCATCAAATAACTTTTTGAAAGCTCCACTTTCTAGACTGCAACATTCTTTAAAACTTATGTCACCGCAGCCTTCATTTTCCATGCATTGCTTGAAATAATCTCCGCAAGTGACAACAACGATTATATGTTGCACATATCTGTCTCCGAATATTTTCATGAGGGCCTCTATTGATTTCATTGTTTCATCTGCGAAACGATCGCGTCTTATGACAAGTATAAATGCATCAACGCCGCCATTGCACATACCAAGCGCTATGGCCATATTGAAGGCAGCTGCTGTCTTGTCTTCCCCACTGTCCAGATCTGTGTCCATTAAGCCTGGACAGTCCACTACTTTGACGATAAAGTTGTCGACACGCGTGAACTTACTTTCAACATGCTTCGATACTGATGTCGTTGTAGAAGATACTGTAAACACGCGTTGGCCAAGAATAGTGTTTCCCGTTGCACTCTTCCCATCCCCTGTTCTTCCAATCAACATCAAATTCAGTACTTTTCCACCAGTGCTGCCTGCCATTTTCCTGTAATATAAATTAATTCGTTGTCCAGTGATTATAAAACAGCAGAGTAGTAGAATGAAGCAAATATTTACCGAATGTGACAATATAATATATGTTGTTGGCTAACACAGAGTACGATCTCTAAGAATGAGTAAATTAAGTACTTAAACTAAACAGTGAACGCATTTTAGGCATATATTTATTTTGAACAACACATTATTATTATTAACAAAGATAATTTATGTTATAGATTAATATAACATATACTGAAAAGCAGTATTCGCATATCCTATTACAGGACATCGCTGTCAACACCAGCATTTTACCGCTGTTGTTGATTTCAAGACAACATTATGCTCAGTAGTTTGCCATTGATTTCTGAGCGACCGGCTCACATATCTCGTAAGTAACGGGCACGGCGAGAACCGCTATCGATTCTCAAGCAGCTGCGTTTGCTCATATATATATATATATATATATATATATATATATATATATTATATATATATATATATATATATATATATATATATATATATATATATGATATTCAGAATAAACACTTACAACCATAAGACAGACAGAACGTCTTTATGCATACATGGTAAGTAAAATAACATATGTTAAACACACATTGTATGCAATATTATATAAAATGAATACTTAACTATAAATAACATCTGACACCCATATGAAAATGCATATCTATATGACAGTCATAATTTCATTCACCATACTTCATAAGCCGACTTCCTGGTCTAGAGGTTAGCGACTTTTCTCCGTAATCTCGTATACTCTCCTAGGTAACGTGACGACGGTAAGAATCAGCAGTGGTTCGAATCGCGTCGGTAACTCACGGGGTATGTGAGCCGGCTGCTCAGAAAGCAATGGCAAACTACTGAGCGTAATCTTGCCAAGAAATCAACAATCAGCTGAAAGATGCTGATGTTGACAGCAATGTCCTGTAAAGGATATGCAAACAATACTTCATAAATTAATATAACATATGTTGAAAAATTATATCTATGTTAAATCTGATTTTTAACATATGAAAAATTAACTAAATACAATACATGATAAACAGTATAACCATTTACAATTATATGATATACATAAACCATTATACATAAAATATACATTAATAAAACAGTGTTTGCCCTAGTGAATTAGAATAACGAAGACGTAAACAATAAACATCACTATTTATTGTCTATCTACGTCTAATTTCTCTAATCAATTTACGATTTTCATTTGTTTCCTGTAGTACTTGGTCATTGGTTTTTCTGTCTGTCCATGGTATTCTTTGCATTTTCCCCAGAAACCACATTTCTGCAGCCATCAGATGTTTTTCAGCCTGACTGCTCATTGTCCACGTTTCACATCCAAACAAAAGAACAGGCTCTATGTATCCCCTCAACACTCTTTTTCTCTTTTCAATTGACAACTTTTTGTGGGTCAGAATGTTTTTCATCCTGCTAAAGGCTACTTTCGCCACGGCGATTCTTGTTCTAATCTCTTCGAGGCATCTCCCATCAGATGTTGTGACAGTTCCGAGATAATTGTACCGATTCTCTTTTTGAAGAATATTTCCATTTACTTGTATATTACATTGTGGCACTTCGTTCTTCCTAGTGACGACCATAACCTGTGTCTTTTTACAATTTAATTCTAACCCCAGTTTCTCACTGTGTACAACAACCGCATCTACTAATTGCTGCAGATCCTGCGCATTGTCTGCAATCAATACTGTATCATCTGCATATCTAATGTTATTGATGTTTCGTCCTCCAATGCTGATTCCATTTATATCCTCTATATTTCTGAAAATATTTTTACTGTGTAGGGAAAAAAGATCTGGATGCACCATTATCTCCATGTTTATCAATTCTAGATTTATCTGTTCTGAATTTATCTATTACGGATTTATATTCATGAGAAAGATATTGACCGGTTGCTGTTGTACAATAGATCTGCATACAGCACAAAGCCAGAGAAGAAAATGACAACTAGGAACAGACAACCTGAAAGTCATACTGATAGAACATGGATGCCATGCAAACAATGCAACACACATGGCTTTGGATCACATATCAGTGTCCCTTTATCGGGGTCAATTGGATCTGTTTCTAACTCAGCAGCTGTGTTAAGATAAATACTTACATTTTATTTTGTTCTGAATTCCACATTTAATATGACAAATATATACCAACGCCAAATGTGAGCATATCCTAATTTGGCATGTTAAAGGGGAAAAACCTGGACACAGCGGGAAAAGGCGATTTACAGTCCCATTTTTTTTCTTGCCGGACTGTAAAAAGATAATTTTGTGGTCAGCCCGTCTGACTGAATCGTGGAGACGAAATGTGTCGGAGGTTTTCCCTGTGTTGATCAGTAAAATAAAGTTTTCACAACTGCATTGCACGAAGATGCATCTCGAAAGTGGTTGTCTAGTCGACACAGCGTGGGTAGGTAAAACTGTTATGCGAAATTGTAGGGACCAATAAAGTAATAATTTATATAAATAATATAATTAAATGCTAATGAAATGCGCTGCTATACACATTGATATAGTGTCCCTGGGACTTTATGTAAATAAAAGTATAACAGATGAATACATAGCGAAATTAGCAACCAGGCATTGTGATGTGAAATAGGGATATAATACATTATCAGATGTTTCTGATCCATCCATCATGTGCCATGCCGGTAAGCGTCAGTGGTCATGTTCTTCCATCTTACTCGACCACCAGAGTCATGGATCAGCTCCGTGTTCCTGTCTCGACCATGCCACGTAGCCAAGCCATCCATGTATTTACCTCTCTGTCTTCCCCTTGATCTCTTCCCTTCGATCTTGCCAATTGTCACCAAGTTCTCCAAGTCATTTCTTCTCATAACATGCCCACAATTTTGACTGTCTACGTCTAATGACTCTAATCAGTTAACGATCTTCATTTGTTTCTTGAAGGACTTGTTCATTTGTTTTTCATGTTTCTGATAATTGAAATAAAATAAGCAGTGTGATTAATGGTTTCATAGTTCCCCTAGGTAAATATCTTAAGCTAGCAGAAATGTGGGGTATGAGATATACAATATATGATGGCATAAATTATAATTAAATGTGGCAAAAACTGAAACCATGTCATGTGTAGCCATGCTGGTACATGATAGAATACTGTGTGATTGAGATCTGGGAATGAATACTACTAAATAAAAGTCAATGATGAAAATCATGATCATGTGTGTAATATTTATAATGAGTATACAATAGAAAAGTATTTTGCTTGATTATCCTGCGAAAAGGTCTGCAAGGTGCTGAATGCGCCTGACCCTGCAGCCAACAGGGTTATGATCGGCTAGCCTCTCCCAGGAGGGGTGAAAAGTGAAAATTAGTAGCCTGCCGATGACCCGCAGACCACACAAGTCAAACCCCACCTCCACGTGGTGCAGACCGGGCAACCATGACCGCGAGGTCATGGGCTAACGGGGCTGTGGCTCTCCATAGGGGATGGACTCCCTATGGTCAGATTACGGTCCTAAACCTTAGACTGGCCTAGCAAACCGGCAGGGGATCTTCATACTACTCGTAGAAAAACTAAGAAGTATAAACGGACTGACCCAAACGGATATCGACCCGGCAATGTTAATGGACTACGAGATAGATCAGTGACTCAAAAAATAGGCACAATGAACGTCTGTGGTTTCAATAGTGAAGAAGAAGAGCTTATAGTAACAATGAAAGAGAGGAAAATATGACACCAGAATAAAAGGGGAAAGGATGCAAGGAGCTCCACCGCAGTTACACGTTTGTTTACTCTGGAGTAGAACAGCAAGAAAGGGCAAGACACGGTGTGGGAATAGTCATCGAACCACGGCTAGCAAGAGGAATACTAGAAATAAAATATATATCAGAAAGAATCATAACAGTGAGAATAAAAGAACAAACAATTACAACATATGTACAGATATACGCACCATGTAATGCAAACAATAATGAACAAGAATGCGAGGACTTTTACGGAGACATCCATGACGTGCTAAATAAAATAGATAAGCAGGACAACATCATAGTTATGGGAGACTTCAATGCAAGACTAGGACATAACAGAGTGGTCATAGAAAAACATCTGGGAGCATTTGGAGATCAGCATAATGAAAGGAATGATAACGGAAACAGCCATATACGACCTATATAACAAACACATTCTATAAACATAAAGATTCACAAGTATACACCTGGTATAAATGGAACTATCTAGATACTGAAAGCCAAAATGAATTTTATATTAACAAGAAATAACCGAAAGAGAAATATATCAGATGCAAGGGCAGTGCCCAATTTCAGTATAAACACAGATCATAAAGCAGTCCTTGCCACAATAAGAACAATCAGAAGAAGAAAGCAAAAAAGCAGAAAAATACATGCCATGCGAAATGAACTAATTAAAGCAGCAAGAGAAGTAGGAACAGCTTGGCTACATAGACTATTCAACCATGCTTGGGTAGAACAACAGACACCACGAGACTGGGGAAACGCCATAACTATTCCAATTTGGAAAAACCAAGGAAGCAAAATAGACTGCACACAATACAGAGGCATTTCACTGTTGAGTTATACTGGGAACATATTTTGCAAAATTCATGAAAAAAGATTACGAACTACTTTAGAACCCCAGGTAAGCGAAACAAAACTTGGATTTAGGAAAATCAAAGGATGCACAGATGCCATTTTTGCTCTTTGACAACTTATGGAAAAATCAATCGAATTCAATGAAATACTCTACTTAGCCTTTGTCGACCAAGAAAAGGCATTCGATAGAGTAGATAGAAACAAGTTGTGGGAAATCCTTAAACAATATGGAGTGAGCACACATCTAACAAACCTATGTAGAAGTTTATACACCGACAGTGGATGCATAGTGAGAGCAACCGGAGGACACTCAGAACCCTTCACCATAAGATCTGGAGTACGACAAGGTTATGTCCTGTCCCCTCTCTTGTTCATAACATATATAGACAACATATGTAAAGAAACCAGCCAAGCAGAGACAGCAAAAATACCGCATGACGAAGAAGAAGAACCATCTGCAAATCTAACCATTAGAGAACTCCTGTTTGCGGACGACCAAGCACTAATAGCAAAATCAGAAGCTGAATTACAAGACCACATGAATAGTCTAAACGAAATGTGTAGGGAACATAACATGAAAATTAGCACAAGCAAAACTGAGATAATGACTATAACTAAAGAAGAATAAACAACAACAATTCACCTAAATTAACATCCCTTGAAACAAGTAAAGAGTTTCAAGTTCCTAGGAAGTATAATATCATCAAATGGCAGATCAGAAGACGAGATCGAAAATAGGTGCAATAAGGCAAATCAACTCATTGGACAAATGGCATCATTACTAAAGAACAAACATGTATCAATAACTACTAAGAAAGCACTTTACAACACAATATTCCTACCAACTCTGTGCTACCAATGCCAAACCTGGACAATGACAGACAATAGAGAAAAGAAAAATCACAACAACAGAAATGAGATAAGAGATAAGATCAGAAATGAAGACATCAGGACTAAAATGGGGGTTAAAGCAGTACTAGATTTTATTAGAAAGCACCAAGTCAAATGGTTTGGCCATGCAAGTAGGTTAGCAGTCAACAGCATACCACAACAAGCAATGATGTACAGACCAGATGGAAATAGAGGAAGAGGCCGACCACGTAAACGTTGGACGGAGGGAATAGCAGAGTCCATGGGAATATCGATATATGAATCCCTTAATCGGGCACTCTCACGATGTTTATACTTCACCTCGACACCGCAAGGTACAAGAGGAACATGATGAGATGAGATCCTGCGGCAATGATGTATTAGTGGCTAAGCCACGTGGATTGCAACAGAAGAGAAATAATTAAGATTGTATATGGTGTATAGCAGGTACCAATATATTTAGACTTAGATTAATAAATCACTAGTGTGCTAGAACACTAATGTTATGTTAGACCATATGGCAGATTCACCAAGATGGTCGCATAGTAAAGACAATTTGTTATTTAACGATAGTTGGAGTCTGACATATCATCTGTTACAAGAATGCAGTGGAGTTTGTGCTACAAGGTGTATCAGATTGTTAGTGGAATTATATAATTGAGGTTTTATCTGCAGTAAAACATGGTGCCTGTCATATCATGGAAAACGTGTGGTATGATGCTATGTGCCATATATTGTGGGAATTTTTATGTGTGCTAATTATATTACATGGAGCATAATAAAACATTTATAACAATAATGACAGTAGTACAACTGGAGAGGACAGTAAAGCTGGTAATGTGATGGTACAACATTGATTGTTGCGTCTAATAAATGAGGACTAAATCCCCAGGGAGAATGAAAGTGACATGTGACATTTATGATTCATGTATGCATTGATTCATGTGTGTACTGAGAATTTAACAATAATAATCAGATGTTATTTTCTTTTGTTACAGGAGTGGCTGAATAATGTCAGAGCACTCCTGGGGTTTTGCAGGCGTTGAAACGCATGTTTCTGTTGTTACAACTCATTGTTATGTTCTTAAAGTCTTCCTTGTAAGATGTCTTGTTTTTGTCTGTGCCAACGTTCTTTGGTGTATCACATCCTACTGGGCTTTAGTGTGTAAGCATTTGTTTGTGATATTTGATATACCCTACAGATTAGGCCACTGGAGGGCAAAGGTCATGTGATTAGTTGGGATTTACCCACTTAATTGACATTAGACTCAATTTGTCTGTTGTATCTGTTATTGAACTTGTATGGATATCGGTTGTTCTTTAAGTTGTAGTAGTTGATGAATAAAGAGATTTTTGTATTGTTCTTGCATTGCTTGTTTAGTCTATACGTTTATTTGTACATTCACTATTGCTACCACAAGCGTTGGGGCAATCTTCTGTCAGGGATTGTACATAGTATGGTCACCTGTCTAAAGAGAATCCTGCAACTTCTAATTTCTATCCTGTTCTTGCGTGCTGGCGGCGGTAAAAGTTTATCTCTTCTTTTTACTCCTTTCCATCTTTGGCCCTACGCAGTCAGGTTTGCGATTTACCCCCTCAGATCACCGTTATAGAAGTTCTTCTTGCTTTTTTTCCCCTCGGCTTCATATATTTCCAACTGTAGGAACTGGCTGGCGTGCTAGCGAAGTTGATAGTGGACTGCTCTGGCAATATCATGAGCACGGCCGGACCCGGGTTCGGGGTCAGGTCTCGTCACTTGCCAAAGTGAATGAAGATTAGCCACATACCCCTACCCACACCTCCACACCCTGATCTCAAGGCTACAGCATGTGATGGGGCTAAATCATTACAGTCCCGTATCGGGAAACAACAGCTTTTGGGATAATGTACGACGACGATGGTGATGATGATGATGATGATGATGATGATGACGATGATGATGATGATGATGGTGATGATGATGATGATGATGATGATGATGATGATGATGATGATGATGATGATGATGATGATGATGATGATGATGATGATAACACATACAATAATAATAATAAAAATAACAATTATTATTATTATTGTTAACTGTAGAAACTATTATTACAAAGTTTACTTCTTGCAGTGGCACAGTGAAGGTGGCTTGGGAGTGAGCTATAATCCCGTACTGTTTCCTGTCGTTGTCTGGTTTCTATGAACCCGTACTGTATCCTGTCGTTATCTGTTTCCTCCAACAGTGTACCCTACCTAACCAGCGTCTGTGGCTTAGGCGATAGTGAAAGACGGTCTCAGAACACGGTCTCGACACACCGAGTTTATCGGGTGAAATCTGCAGCGGGCCATTTGGAAGCAACCAGCTTTGCCTTGATTTAAATGGTATCAGACATCGACGGTTCAGAAAGCTGTGGCAAACTACTGTGAACACACAAACTGTGGATGTGTGCTTCTATATATCTATGGTGATACATGTCGGAGATAGCGTGGGAATATACTGGAAACGTTGTGTATCTAGTGTTTTGTGTTGTACTTTATGACTGAATATTGTAGATTTCCCCATATGTGTGTGATACTCGGCAGCTGGTGCGTTAGCAAATTTGACTAGAAGCTACGCTAATATGTCGTGAGCACGGACGGTCAAGGGCTGGAAGCGTGCGTTCATCTTCTCGCTAAGTGAGGGAAACACTAATCATCTATTTCTACATTCCTTCCAACAAAATGTGATGACCCTACACACCGCGTTCGAAACACAGCTGCAGGCGATTTGGAAGCTGACCACCTTGCGCTGTTTTTCATGAAATGGTATAAGTGACAGTCGTTCAGAAAGCAATGGCAAACTACAGAACGTAAACTTGTCAAGAAATCACAAACAGTCAAAAACATTGCTGAGGTTGACTGCGACGTTCTGTAAAGGATATGCAAACAACGTTTATATGACACGATACATAGCAGTTTCAATATTCGAGGCTTTTCGAACTGAACTGATGTAATACTGGAGAGTTCATACAGTCTGGTGTCATTGTAAGCTCTAACTGATTTCGTTTGTTGCACAGACGACATGGTGAAGACGTGTATTTATGTGTATATAGAATAATACCAAGGGGAAACAATCCGAGTTTTATTACTCATTTAAAGGGACAATACTAGGAAACGATGAGAGAACATATATAAGCCAATACTGCAAATCTTTTAAGGATCATCAACATGTGCTTGCTTGCTTGTGTTCGCTGGCTGTGAACTCCAGCGTGAAGTCCTGTATGTCGGATGAAGACATCCTGTTGTCCAACATCGGTGTGATGTTATACTGGACTGAGGTTTGCGTGAGTATCCGTTGTCCCATGTCTTGAATTACGATGATGTTGTTAATTAGCTAACGGCTCTGTGGCGAAGGATTTGTGAGTTCGTAATCCGGCATACCCACTTTCAAAACACAGCTGCGGGAAATTTGACAGCAAAGCGCTTTGCGTCAGTTTTTTACCAAATGGTATGGGTGCCGGTCTTTCAGAAAGCTATAGAAAACTACTGAACGTAAACCTGCCAAAATATCAAACAGAAAACAATGATGGTGTTGACTGCAACGTCCTTCAAATGATATGAAACTAACTTTTTTTTCTGTGTTAATTTGGTAAATACGCTCGCCTTTCAACCCGGTCGTCTTCAGTTTAAACTCACATCACGGCAAATGTTTATAATTTACATGAAATTCAAAGTTGACCCAGCCAACAATTAATACCTGGAAATGACATGGGAAGTAAATACGGCCAGCGTAATACCGCCCACGTCACCCGGCGAGTGCTGATGGGTCAATGAAAATATACGTCTAGCACCATATACCCAATGCACCTTAATGACTTCATTATTTATTGCAACTCATGGAAACTTTTCTCTCATGTGTGGACAACGATATCTTACATCATACACGTCCCAACTATGTAAACATACAACCAGGACCCATATAAATGCAGTAGACAAATTATATATCTGGATTGAGAGCCTACATCTGGCTAAGCGTGTCTCTCATATATAAACAGCGATATCTTACATCAGACATTTATCACCATTTAGTGTGAAGTGTAATGTGAGACTAATCCGCGTGAAATGTTTCAAGGGATATAACTCATGAATGGACAATCGCCTTTTTTTTTTGTTGCAGTTTTACTTCCCTATTTTTATAATGTCTGCTAAGTTTCAAAATTTTGCGGTATCAAGGAGGATGCTATCCTGCTTGTGATTTCCTATATAGATTATGTGACGTCAGCAACTCCTAGTATCCTCCTTCTATTCTCACTGTTGTGGGCTGTCCGTCCACCGATTAGTGACCCATGTCCGTTCACCGACCAGTGACCACAAGTCTGTCCACCGATGAACATCACTGGCACCTGACTTCACCTTTATACCTTTTTTTTTTTTTGGATATCCTTTACAGGACATAGCTGTCGACACCAGCATCTTTCAGCTGATTGTTGATTTCTTGGCAAGATTACGCTCAGTAGTTTGCCATTGCTTTCTGAGCGGCCGGCTCACATACCCCGTAAGTTACCGATGCGATTCGAACCACTGCTGATTCTCACCGTCATCACGTTACCGACGAGAGTATACGAGATTACGGAGAAAAGTCATAACCTCTAAGCCACGAAGCCTTTATACCTAGCGTGTGCTAAACATAACATAACATAGACCCGCAATTTACATATACGACATCTGCTAAAAAATCAGTAACACTCGCCCCGTATTTCGCATAATCACGAGGTTTATCTCTGAAATTAAACTGATACAGAAAATCAATAACACTCAACAGCTATATCACAAAATAAGGGACAGGGGATTATAGGCTCGGTGTCTGTCCTTACTCAGTTAAAGCAAGTAGCGTGAGTAGGTCTAATGTCTTTCCCATCAATGTGTAGATCTGCAAGAATCTCTAGCATGTTGACATGACTTACTTTATCGAATGCCTTTGTGTAGTCAATAAAGATAACACAAATAGATAACAAAAATATTAAAACACAATAATTGCAAATTAATTTCATTATATCTATGTTGTTTTATCCTTGAGAAACGTGGTGACTACAGAAATGTCGGATAACTGTATAGTGTATTATTCTTACTTATTTCATTGATATTTGTTTTACGTTTCATTATATTATCACATTATTTTCACCAATTTCCCCCTACGTTAATTATTTTGTTTCCGTGGACTGAGAGGAGAGGTACGGTGCCTCCTTCCCTCCGCTAGCCTACGGGACACCCTTGGGCAAGGTGGAGTACCCGTTTAGCCCCCCGATCAGGGTTACGTGAAGCAATGGATGAAGCAGAGGATCTCTTTTTGGGAGACAATGGCTACGGTCACTGACTAGTATGGTCACTGCTAGAAAGGTAAGCAGTGGCAAACTACCTCCTTTACAGATGCCAAGAATATCATGTACTGCAGTCTTATCGATAATCAGAGAAACGGCGCAAATAGGTGCTCCATAGGAGCAGCCTCGCCCGGTTGGGATAGTCATGTGCACCAGACGACTCCAGACCGTCATCAGGCAATTAATCAATCATGTGCCATGCCGGAAAGCGTAGGCGGTTGTCAGAGTCTCACATGGAGTCGGTAGAAACATAAAGATAGAAGGGAATTAGAGAAGGGGTATAACCCCAATACAAGGGAGACACGCTCGAATGCTAGAACAATCCAGAGCCTTCGAGAAGCATAGGTCAGTTCGCCTACAGCTCCGTGGACACGCTGACCGCGTGCCAGGACCTGTTCCACGAGAAGCTCAAGGAGAGTTACAGCCCGTGCCCGATCGAGACACGTTAGAGGGCAGACACGGACTGGACATCGAAGAAGCAACAGGGCTTACCTTAAGGGGAACTATATAGATGGAAACCCAAGTGTCTTTAGGGGTTTTACGCATACGTTAGATAGCTGATAGAGTTGTTGTAGCGATCATGTATTAATGCTTTATTGTAAACTCCTGTGATACGCTTAATGTAACATAATATAAATAAATGATGTCAGATTGTATCTGAGCGGAGTTTGTTGCCTGTATGAGCCCGAGTTTCATTCCCCTAGGTATCTAGGACTGTGACAGGCTATTTGGGGGCCCGAATCCGGTTTTGGCAAGCACAAGCTTTACTTTCCACACAGCTCTTGGTTTCGCCAAGTAAAATATATCAACTTTCGTACATGACAAAGTCTACCACTTTGCAGCTATCATCGTATTATCTGTGAATGAGCTATTGCAGTCCCTCTACAAAAGTAATTGAAATAAT
Organism: Cepaea nemoralis; assembly: GCA_014155875.1. NCBI lineage: Eukaryota > Metazoa > Mollusca > Gastropoda > Stylommatophora > Helicidae > Cepaea > Cepaea nemoralis. Next base: position 221,349 of record JACEFZ010007073.1, read on the forward strand.
TATGATGTTCATGAAATTTGACATTGACATGACTGGACAATTACAGTGACCGTTACTAATTTTTTTTTTATTCCAACATCAGATTGTTCCGCGAAATATCGTGTGTATGTAACTTCTCCTCCAGCAGTGGCGAGAAGACAGTAGAACCAAACAAGACTACAGTCAAGAAACCAGGAAAAATAAGATGAGTCCCATTTCATGCTCATTACATCTCTAAGCGATACTCATGCATTTTTCATTGATGTAACATTTTTCTTTGTATTGGTTTATATATATGCTAATCTCATAACCAAGTAAACTTGCTCGTCCAAAGTTGAATGTAAACATTAAGGGGGATAACCAAGTTTTGTACACCCAGACTAATATCAAAGGGATTTAATTTCAATAAAGTGAACACTAACGATAATACAAGATGTCAACATTAGAACAGTGCATTGAAGCAGGAATTAGGTTAGGGTATACTGCCGAGAAACTTTCAGAATGGGCACAAAAGACGCATTCAGAAAATATTGCACGAGAAGACAGAGCAACGGAAAGAGAGGAGAAAAAGATGCAAGCGGAAAGAGAAGAGAGAAAGATGCAAATGGAAGCTGAAGAAAAGAAAATGCAACTACAGGCTCAAGAGAAGAAGATGCAGATGGAGCTTGAAGCTGCGACTAAGCAAGCCCAGTTAAACGCAGAAACACAGATAAAACTGAAACAAATGGAAATTGACTCCAACTTAGAAATTTCAGTAAACAAAAGTAGAAGTAAGGAAGAGGAACAAAAATACAACAAATATAACGGCTTAGTCAAGCCCTTTTGTTCAGGAGATTCAATAAGCGCATATTTAGAGAATTTCGAGTGTTTGATGACTTACCATAACGTTGCAAAAGTCGATCGGGCATTTATTCTAATGAGAAATTTAGCATTAGAGCCCTTAAAAGTGATAGAGACAGTTCCACAAGACATGAGGAAAGATTACGATTATTTGAAACATAGAATACTCCAACATTTTTCACTAGACACAGCAGGCTATCAACTACAGTTCTCAAAATTAGCCCCATCACCTAACCAAACTTTCATAGACTACGTGTCTACAGTCCAAGATATTTGTACAAAATGGATAACCTCAGCAAAAACAAATAACAGCCATGATAAACTGAAGGAGCTAATTATAATTGATAAAATCATTAGCACAATACCAACCCCTTTTTCTAAATTTTTAAGGCAAATGGATTGTAAAACTATCCAAGAAATAGAAAATAAGGGGAGCGCATATTTTACAGCTAACCGCGATATTTTTCAGTTAAATATGAGCCAAAATGAAACAGCAGCGGTTACAAACACCAAATATTCAAAACCAAATGAAAATAGGTTCGAACAACGCTCTAAGTTCACAAAACCAGTCCTGTGTCAGTATTGTCATCTAACACACGAACAGTACGCGATGTGTGACAAATCACCGAATTATCCACATCATCTCCAAATGATAGTAGAAAAACAAAGAACAAAAGGAACGCATATCAAAGGGCAGTTAAGTGTTATTTTTGCTGCGAGCTATGGGCATTTTTCAGCACGTTGTGATGGGAGAAAGATGATGAAGCAGGCCAATGCCGCACTTAATAGACTACATCCTCAGATGAAGAAACTGAACAACAGAACGAATGCGACATCCAAAATGAAAGTGCGAGTGAGTTAGGTAATGCAGGTAGATATCATTAACACCATCACCTGATAACACATGTAACACCTGCAGAAAGTTTCAGCTTGATACCACTTTGTTATGCGGCCACACAATCCCATTGTCTAACGAAATGGCCAACGCTAGCCTTAACATCAACAGGCAAGTTAAAGTTTGCGAACAGGTTTTGTTAATAACAAACAATGTACACTAATTACGAGATAGCCGGAGCGACTCTTTGTGGAATTAAGAGAACATTAGTTAATGACAAAGACTACACACACAAATACGTAACATGCCGCACATTCGCAGGCACCATCGAAAGATACCCCCTAGCACTGGCCGAAATTCAGACACCTTTTCTGTCAGGACAAGTGCTATGCGCAGTATTAGAAGATCCTTGCGCTGAAATTATTCTTGGAAATCTTCCTAATATAGAATCCTGTTCTGAAGATGAAATCAGAGAATGGGAACAGAAAAACTGCATCCAGAAAGCAAACAGTGAGTCCAGAACTAAAGAACACACTTGCATGTCTCAAACTGCCAAAAGCACAAGGGAGACAACCGATGACGGAATTCGAAACGAATTCACAGAGGTGCAGAACACAGAGGCGGTTGAATCTTGCAATGACACCATCAAATTAACACCTCGAACTGAGGATGTCACCGAACCACAAAATATTGAACCTGTAAATGTGCAACAAGAGACAGAATACGCCAATATAGTGACAAAACAAATGACGCACATAACCCACATGAACAACTCAACAGAGACAACAGGGGACACTAACCGGACTAACAAAAACGACATTGACAAAAACAACGATGACAATTCTACTTTAACGACACATTCTCTTAACGGAAACGACGAAGTCAACGACACAATAGCAACCACTCTTCTTAATCATGTCAAACATCTTGATAAGTCATTACAAACCGACTCGACTTCTTTAAATCACTCCCAACCGAAACCATATTATGCCAGGAACAACAATAACAGAAGCACAGCAACAACAGTATTTTTTAACGACACTACTACACAAGACAATGAAGACAACTTCACATTACAGACAGTTTCTCATGAAGACAAAACCTCAGTTACCAAACCAACAACTGGGAGAACTCATAATTTCCAACTTTATGAGTCGAAAGAATTTGTTTCTCTGAGAACTAGAAACAAGTACGGCATGCATTCCAAGAAACATAACCAAGGAATACAAAGATATCCAAGGGACACTATTAGTGACAAAGAATCATTATTAGCAAATGAGTGTCATCATCTGTGTTCCTCGCACATTTATCATCGATCAAGGGCACATAAATCTAAAACAGAAACAACACATAAAGCTGCAGAAAGTTATGCAGATACAGAAATAACATCATCATGCAACATTCATGCAAACAAACAGTATTCCAATAAACTAACACAGACAAGTGACTTCAAACAAAATCAAATTCAGAAACGTTTGCATACAAACAAACTGCTTTATTGCATGAACAAAACCAGCAAACGATGCAGATCTAAATCCATCAGTACAAAGACTACCAATTTTAATTCAACATCCACCTATTTACCAGATAAATACAATTTCTTTGAAACACACACCTCAACCAACAAAAATAAACAATCACATTCACCAAGCAGTAGAATGAACAAAGACAAATCACTGACACTCTTGCTACTTTTGCTGTTAACACAACTTCAAATAACATTACCTACCTTTCAAAATAAATCTTTCACCACGATCCGAATAACAAACAAATTGTTCATCATATTTACCATCTCATTCATATATCAATCAACATTGCGCCAAATGGAAAGAGCAAAACCCATGCTACAGTTCATTAACTCTTGTTGGTGCAAAATTTTTCATATAACTTTGATATATGCCTATAGTAAATTGATTTTCACTCTTACATTATTTAGACTTATTTTTACATCGATACCTATACAATTATGTAATATGTGCAATTGTAAGAGTATCCGTTTAGAGGATGTAATGTGCAAATTGAAATCAATTTTTTCTAACCCACCCTATTAAGATTACCAAACATAGATATACCCTTTATTCTGACCACAGATTCGAGTGCTATCGCAATTGGAGGATGCCTGATGCAAGGAATATCAAGGCTTGAGACATCCAATACTCTACTGTCAGCCGCAAGCTGAAAAAGGCAGAGATCCATTATTCCACAGTGGAGTTGGAGGCAATAAGTCTACTTTTTCGTATGCGTCGTTTATCTAAGTTCCTCTTAGGTTCCCATTTTGTTGTTTTCACCGATAAGTCGTCACTGCTGGAACTTAAACAAGGCGTTCCAAAGAATCATCACAGGATTTCGACTTTGAAATCCGCCACATCAAGGGTACGGATAATATTATTTCTGACCTATTATCACGGCAAACTAATGCACCAGCAGACTAACAATATACACATGAATTAGTCGCCATATGATAAGCTGTGAGATTTTAGTCTGTTGCATAGAACAGTGTACCGCTACACTTACTGTAGAACTTTAACGTATAAGTGTCAACAGCTGATTTAATACTCTACTTATATCTATCACAGACATAAAACTGTGAGAACCGCTAACTATATTGGGCCACATTGGCAATTAGCAGTACATCAAAAACATTCCGAACTGTGGAGATTAACATTTGTGAAATTATTTCATCAATCATAGAACCGAAAGTTACCATGCGAATATTAACTCGGCATACACGTGATTTCAATTGACTCGCAAACTAACGTAACAGAACATCGCACATACAAACAGTGATATACTTAACCGAGTCCGACACATGAGAGACAACACAACAATGTGACACCAAAATGTTACCTACGAACTGTAACAGGATTGGAACAACACACGGACGAAAGAACGACAACACAGGGATCGTCGTTGGAGTTAATTAATTTAATGTTATTAGTTAAATATGTATTACATTTGTGCTTTGTTATATACATAAAATATATGAACATGTAAATTGTACATTTTCTATCATAATATGTCATAAACATTTTCATTCATAGGGAAAACTTTCTGCCAATACAATTATTGCAATTTATAAACCATTTTTATCACCAGTACAGATAGTACTTGATGCTTTCAATACAGCATATCGCCAGTTACCTTTTTTTTTTCTAAGGGCGACAAACATTTACCTCACCTTAATTTGTATATTTTAACAAATTATTATATTCAATGAAAGGTGTGCGAATCAGAGAATCAATGAATTAAATGAGAGAGCGATATACTGAGCGGACAAATTGTACGCAAAAAGTAGTTATTTTAATTTGTCTGCGTTTTGAGTGTAAAATGTAACACTTGTCTAAAATTGTGTATACATGTTTAGTGTTAGATAAAATAGGTTCACTCTAAGAATCACTGTTTGAATACCCTGTACATGCGTTACACAGATGACGTAATTCATGACAAGAGATATTCCAGCTCGTGACACTTAGAGATGTACTACACAAGTAGCACACACTTCAGACATTAGGTTAGAACATACTCATAAAACTGAACACTAACAAATAAATCACACACATTTTATTAGAGCAAGTAACAAAGCAGTAAACACACAAACAGGCAAACAGGAACATAAGTAGTTACTTGGGAGAAAACAAGACTGCATATATATATTAAGCACTATAAAACATACGGAAGTAAAAGTGTATCAAAATACACATTCAGGACAAGAATTGCAAGTGTTCTTAAATAAGCCAAGACAATTTGTCTTGTTAAACCTCTCTAACACAGAGTTTAATATCTGGGTATCAAATGGATACTTGAGAAGGGCCCGGTTGCAAATACAACTAGAAGCGTCAGGGAACTTCGGTCGGATAAGCATGTTTAAGGATATGGAAGAGATAGGGACTCTCCAGCAATCACCCGGATTGTTGTACGGGGAAATACATGAGTTAATAGTGCAAATATATATATGGCCAGGTTCCCATCCACGAAACTACCAAACACCAACTTCATGTGATCCTATGACAGTGTTAGTGCACACTAATTACCATATACTAACCCATAGAAGCGGGGGGAGGGAGACCCCTGTCAGAGTCTCACATGGAGTCGGTAGAAACATAAAGATAGAAGGGAATTAGAGAAGGGGCATAACCCCAATACAAGGGAGACACGCTCGAATGCTCGAACAATCCAGAGCCTTCGAGAAGCATAGGTCAGTTCGCCTACAGCTCCGTGGACACGCTGACCGCGTGCCAGGACCTGTTCCACGAGAAGCTCAAGGAGAGTTACAGCCCGTGCCCGATCGAGACACGTTAGAGGGCAGACACGGACTGGACATCGAAGAAGCAACAGGGCTTACCTTAAGGGGAACTATATAGATGGAAACCCAAGTGTCTTTAGGGGTTTTACGCATACGTTAGATAGCTGATAGAGTTGTTGTAGCGATCATGTATTAATGCTTTATTGTAAACTCCTGTGATACGCTTAATGTAACATAATATAAATAAATGATGTCAGATTGTATCTGAGCGGAGTTTGTTGCCTGTATGAGCCCGAGTTTCATTCCCCTAGGTATCTAGGACTGTGACAGCGGTCATGACTCGCCATTTCACTCTATCACCAGAGTCGTGGATCAGCTCAGTGTTCTTGTCACGCCATCCAGATATTTTCCTCTTGGTCTTCCTCTGGGTCTGTTCCCTTCGATATTGCCAGTTGTCACTAAGTTCTCCAGTCCTTTTCTTCTCATAACATGTCCAAAAAATGTTGACTGTCTACGTCTAATTTCTCTGATCAATTTAAGATTTTCATTTGTCTCCTGTAGTACTTGGTCATTGGTTTTCTGTCTGTCCATGGTATTCTTTGCATTTTCCTCAGAAACCACATTTCTGTAGCCACCAGATGTTTTTAAGCTTGACTGCTCATTGTCCAAGTTTCACATCCATACAAAAGAACAGGCTCTATGTATCCCCTCAACACTCTTTTTCTCGTTTCAATTGACATCTTTTTATTGGTCAGAATGTTTTTCATCTTGCTAAAGGCTACTTTCGCCATGACGATTCTTGTTCTAATCTCTTCAAGGCATCTCCCGTTAGATGTTATGACTGTTCCAAGATAATTGTACCGATTCACTTGTTGAAGAATATTCCCATTTGAAGAAGCCTTGCTTATAATGTGCACATAGACCAGGTGATAACAAAGGCCAAGCGGGGTTTGGCAGCGATGCGGGTGATGGCGGCAGCAAACTGTGAGCAGCGCCATCTATGTCTTCTGTACGAGGGGCTGGTCATGTCTGTTTTGGAGTATGCAATGGCAATCCTGACTGTCAGCCATAAGCAGATAGAAAGGATGGAAAGGATACAGAATGAAGCTATGCGCATTATTCTTGGATGTACAAGAGATACAGCATGCAGGGCGATGCGCTACCTTCTTGATTTTCCAACCATTGAAGAGAGAATGCAAGTTTGCAGGGCACGTGCCTACCTCAGAATTAACGCAAACACACAGCATCCACTGCATAGTGAAATTAGGAAAGTGAAGGGCAGCAGGTTAAAAAGAGGACGGTCGTGGATGGGTCAAGCCGAGGACATTCTTCAACAGGTGTGTTCACTTGAGGACTTAGAACCTGGCGAGGAGTGGGTGCAAGTGCCAACAGACTTCTGCGCAACCTTTTCAGTTTGCATCCAACTAGATAGAAAATGCAGACAAGAAAATCCGGCTGCTGTTGAGGCTGAAGTACAAGCGTTGATTTTCGAGAATTCGCTAGACAGTGACGCGGTCATCTACACAGATGGGTCAGTCGTCCGACATGTGAGAAGCTCATGGGCCTTTACAGCTCGGGCCGGAGGGAGAATTGTGAAGGAGGACTCTAGTGCTTTCACTGAAACCACAAGTAGCCTGACCATGGAAGTCATGGCAGTAAGTAAAGCAATAACATGGCTCGAGACACAGACATTCACTAGGGCTTGTTTCCTTAGCGACTCAATGAACATGATCAAGAGGATAGAGGAGGGGTCGATCCGAAGAGAATGGTTGCTGCCTCTGAAGCGGTCTCGGCTGGCAAATATTAGTTTCATCTTCGTGCCAGGGCATGCGGGAGTACAAGGAAATGAGCGGGCTGACAAGCTCGCAGGTGAGGCTACTGTTGAGGGCGGACGCGCCATGGACCAGGCTGACATTCTGAATGCTCTACGAGAAGTGAGACTTTTGCAAAAACCAAGTGATGACTGTGAATCTACAACAATGGCCAGACTGCGAGAGCAGCAAATTAAAAGAGGGGTGGCCAAACAAGAACACTACGCAGGAAGCCAAAGAAGATTGATAAACCAACACAGAACTGGCGTCGTTAGCCGCTACACGCTGCGGGATTTGCTGAGGAGTGGATCAGAGCACTTATGGACTGAATGGTCCGATGTGCAACGAGGATGATCTGTCGACTAACTAACTAACTATTCCCATTTACTTGTATATTACATTGTGGTACTTCGTTCTTCCTAGTGACGACCATAACCTGTGTCTTCTTACAATTTAATTCTAACCCCAGCTGCTTACTGAGGACAACAACCGCATCTACTAATTGTTGCAGATCCTGTGCATTGTCTGCAATCAATACTGTATCATCTGCATATATAATGTTATTTATGTTTCGTCATCCAATGCTGATTCCATTTATGTGTTCTACATTTCTGAAAATAGTTTCACTGTATAGGAAACAAAGATCTGGAGACATTACACATCCCTGCCTAACACCTCTCTTAATAGGTTGATATTGTCCCACTTCATTATCAATCCTATGGCAGCTTGTTGTTTCCAATAATATTTTTTATAAGTCTAATGTCTTTCCCATCAATTTGTAGATCTGCAAGCATATCCACAATGTTGACAAGTCTAACTCTATCAAAAGCCTTTGTGTAGTCAATAAAGCAAAGTTGCATATCCGTGTTTACTTCTATAGTACGTTCAATAACTGTTCGCAGCATATACACAGCATTTACTGTACCCTTTCCTAATACAAACCCACATTGTTCTTCCCCTATTTCAGGTTGTGTTTTCTTCCTCACTCTTTGCATGATAATTCGTAACAAGATCTTTGTGATGTGACTCATTATACTAATTGTTCTATGTTGATCACATTCCAAGGTTCCTGATTTCTTTGAGATTGCAATAAATACAGAGTTACATAATTCAGAAGGTATATCTCCAGTATCATATAATGTGTTCATCAGTCTGGTGACTTGCTCTAGTCCAAATTCTTCTAAAGCTTTAATCATTTATTTTGTGATGTTATCTGCACCGGGGGCCTTGCCACCTTTCATATGCTTAAGAACATTTTGAACTTCCATCTTTAGAATTGGTTGTCCTTCTTTATTAAATCTAATATCATACTGTTCCTCTGTGTTATCATTATACAGGTTTTTCACATAATCTGTCCATACCTGTAGAATCTGATCTTTTTCTATTATGATTTTGCCATCTTTAGTTTTTAGACAGCCTGTTGATGTACTTGTTCTTTTATTAGTAAGTTCCTGAATTCTTTTGTGCACTAATTTGGTATTTTGACTGTTGTGTTGTTTTTCAGTTTCTAAGTACTTTTCCTCAAGCCATGATTCTTTTGCCTTCCTACATAATATTCTGACTTGTCTGTGAATTTCTTCATATTTGGCAGGATTATTTTTGTTGAGTCTTCTTGTTTCCATTAGGTGTAAAATTTCTTCAGTCATCCATTTCTTACGACCCACCTTCTTTAATTTTGGAATAGTTGTTTCTACAGCCAAACTGATTGAATTCTTTAACATTTCCCATTGATCATTCACGTCCTGGAATCAGGCAACTGAGTGCAAAAGAATATCAACATTGAAAGTAGGAACTTGGAATGTAAGAACTATGAGTGGGGATGGAAAATTTGATAACATTAAGAATTAAATGAGAAGGCTAAATATTACCCTGTTAGATTTATGTGAGACCAGATAGACAAGCATGGGCATTATAACATCTGAGGAATATAGAATAATCTATTCTGGTAAAGAGAAACAACAACGAGGAGTAGCAATTATAATGGATACAGAGAGAGCAAAGTCGATCAATGAGTATTGGACGGTATTTGACATAATGTTACTGATGATGTCTCCACAGACTAGTGTCTGACCAGGATGTCCCAGTAGACTAGTGTCTGACCAGAATATCCCCACGTCAATGTGAAGAAAGAACTTGGTCAGTATGATCACTTACCCCAGCACAACAACGCCCGGCATCGACACAAATGACAATCAATATTGAAACATGAAGTAACGATTCACTTACAATTCAAGAAAGGATGAGCTTCTGCTGGATGCAACTTCCCCGACGATGTATTGTGTTTTGAGAATATGGAATTATCTGACTGTAATACAGTCTTTCAGATATCTTGATTATGTTTATTTTCACCTCTACGCTGTGCATCCCACCTTGTTGCCTCTTAAATAGTCGGTACACCCGGACGTGAATGCTATTACCTTGACACACTTTTGTCATGCATTTTCCTGGGAAATACGCCACAGAATAAGAGTTGTCACTAGCTGCAGATGCCAAGGGAAGTGTCATAAACGCTTGGTGTATTGCTGTCTGGCGAGAGCGATCACGCTTCTCCATATCTTGCCATGAAGAGAGTCAACTAATATTTAGTTATATTATTATTGTTGAAAGAGAGACACATTAGACGCTCAAATGGATCAGATATGTTAACAGCTTGTTAATAAGACGAGACAGACATACTGACGGATGCATGGATTGCATGGATGGATAAATAAATAGATGTACGGGCATATAAACAAAGCAACAGATAGATGGAAAACATGACAGACAGGCGGACAGACAGACATACAAAGAGGCAGAGAGACAGATGTTACTATTACTTGTCCTAACTTAGACATACACACAGCGATCTAATGCTAGCTATAGAAGATCAATAGATATGTGTAGCTCTTGCGAAAATATGAGACATACTAAACACAGACACAGTGCACATACCTTACATCGGAATTGATAAAAGTGAACATAGAGACACCCCCCCCCCCCCCCCCCAATAGACAATAATATATAATAATAGAATAATACAATAAAAATAAGTGTACTATGACACAACAAACGACGTTGCGATTTTATAAATCTTCATCTGGGACGGGACACCACAAACAGATCTAAAGAAACAACACACAATTATAAAATAATATTAAAACACAACTCCTTCGTTGTACAGAAGGAACAAAAGTTGAGTTCAGTTTGGTTTTGAAAGGTGCACTTTTTCTACAAAGGTTGAGTCCAATGCAACTGTTACAAGTGCCAAAATAAGAAATGTGTGGCCAAAGGTGTGCAAACAGTCAAATATGAATAAAGAGAGGGAAGTCGACAGAGTTATACTGTTGCATCTACAACAGTATTGATACCTGCTGTATAGATGTATCCCAGAGAGTTTATTAACTGGCTTTCAAATTCAAGGTTTATGAAGTTGTTAGAGACGCATGGCGTCAATGCCGACGCCATTGTGGTCAGAAGAACTGATAAGATTAGGGACAGGTTTGTCAAAGCTTTGATTAAAAATCCCTAAGGTGTTCCCTAAAGCGGTCAGCTAGGCGCCTACGTATCTGTCCAATACACTTCATGTCACATCGTTTGCAAATAACAACATTTATTAGGTTTTACATGAGACTTTCAAGGAAAGGGCGCCTAGGGGGAATGTAACCGCCGGTGTCTGAATAATGTGTGGGCATGTCAAGCAAATGTTCTTTCAAGGGTCAAAACATGTGAAACAGACTGACTGTGTGTCAGATTTCAGAGCACGTATTATACCCAATGTATGTGCAGCCGTATAAAGGCCGGCGTGTCGTTCAGCAACAATTCTCCTTTTATATCAACTTCCCGGCATTTTGATCGCATCATGGGCTTGATTTTGTTATCATGCTACCATGTCACTAAATATAGAACTAATACAGGGCCCTTGATATCCTAAGTCATCATGACTTTTCCAGCTGATATATTAATGACGTTTTGCCTTCACTTTTGAGATCTTTCTACCCTTCAAACACCCACCCATGGCTCAAACAACTGTCTCGACACTGAACCATCATTATTATGTAGATTTTACACTCTCTGAACACACACTCCCCCACCCACACACCACACATTGTCCCCCACCCACACACCATACACTTCACCCCACCCACCCTTACATCCCCAATCCACCCACACACATCCCCTACCCACACAACCCAGCCACCTACACATACTTCCCCCAAACTATCCACACATCTCCACCCACCCACACATATCCCCCACCCACACTCGCATCCCCGGCACCCGTCCCATACACACATCCTTCACCCATGCATACCCCACACCCATTCCCACACCCATACTTTCACCCCCACACATCCATCCACACATCCCACCAACACTCACAAATCTCACTACCCACCAGCACCCACACACCCCAACCCATCTAAACGCATACCCCTACCCAAACACCCACACTTCCCCCACACACACATATATCCCCACACACACATACACACACATACACACACTGGGGCTGAGTGGTCTCGAGGTATGGTGTCCGCCTCGAAAGCTGGAGGTCCTGGGTTCAGGCCCCAGTGAGGACCGGGATTTATTTATAAAATCCACCCGGACATCCAGTAATAAAATTTCCCCTGGTCTATGGGTAGTGAGATCGGACACCTAACGGCGCTGCCCGTGCAAAATTTCGAGTTAAAAATCTACCCAAGTATTGCAGGATCCTCGCCGATGCAACGGAGTTCGTGCATTAAGCTGAGTTTCTCCGGACTCAGGTTTGAGTTAGGAGGAAAACGGAGCACTTATGGGTTAAACTGTGTGCCGTGATGTTGATCCAACGACTAAACTAAACGAAACTAAACTAAAAACTAAACACACACACACATCCTCACATCTAGACACATACATAATGCCTCACGTGAGCATTGAAACTAGTATGAACAAACTCCCACACTTTACTCACACACATACACTGACAATTATCGTGAGCAGTCTCATAAAAATGTTAAACATGGAGAAAAATGTGTACATATACAGTGTGTGACGTAAAAAAATGTGATGCTCCCACACACTAACACACACACACACACACACACACACACACACACATATATATATATATATATACACACAGAGACAGGCACACACACACACATTCACTCTCACGCTCACTCATTCTGTCTCTCATTCACACTCACTGACTCTCTCACTCAATCTACAGTAATGTACATAAGTTTATATTATACATGATAAAATCAAATGGTATTCAACTGATAATATGACATATGAGAATACACACACATATGGATTCGCGTGTTACATGACATGCGTGTTACATGACATGCGTCTGCTCAACTCTCTCTCTTTCTCTCTCTCTCTCTCTCTCTCTCCCTCTCTCTCTCTCTCTCTCCATCTCTCTCTTTCTTTCTCTCTCTCTCTGTATTCTTTCATATACACACACTCACACGCATGCGCGCGCACCCACACACACACACTAACAACATCCACTCTCCCACTGTCTTACTCTCTCTCTCTCTCTCGCTCACTCTCTCTCTCTCTCTCGCTCACTCACTGTTTCCCTCATGCATTCACTTTCTCCATCTTCATTCACTTATCTCTAACACTCTTACTCTCTCTCTCTCTCTCTCTCTCTCCTCTCTCTCTCTCTCTCTCTCTCTCTCTCTCTCTCTCTCTCTCTCTGTCAGACAGACACACACCCTCACACTATCACTCAATGTTTCCCTCAATATCTCTTACCCTAGCGCACTCACTCACTCACTCTTTTACTCTCTCTCTCTCTCTCTCTCTCTCTCTCTCTCACACACACACACACACACTAACACTAATTCACTCACTCACTCACTCTCTCACGCATTTATTCACTTACGCACTCTCTCTCTCTCTCTCACAATCCTTCACACACACACACACACACTAACTCTCTCAATCACACTCTCTCACATATACACATACGCATGAAAGCACGCACGCACTTACTCCCTCACTCACTCTCACACATACACGTACGCTTGCATGCACTGACACATTCCCTCACCATTTCTCGCTCAATCACTCTCTCCACACACACGCATGCACGTGCACACACACACATTCACTCTATCACTCTCTCTTACACCCACTTTCTCTCTCTCTCTCTCTCTCTCTCTCTCTCTCTCTCTCACTCACTTTCACACACACACACACACACACACACACAAACACACACACACACACAAACACACACACACTAACACTAATTCACTCACTCACTCTCTCACGCATTCATTCACTTACGCACTCTCTCTCTCTCTCTCTCAATCCTTCACACACACACACACACTAACTCTCTCAATCACACTCTCTCACACATACACATACGCATGAACGCACGTACGCACACACTCCCTCACTCACTCTCACACATACACGTACGCTTGCATGCACTGACACATTCCCTCGCCATTTCTCGCTCAATCACTCTCTCCACACACACGCATGCACGTGCACACACACACATTCACTCTATCACTCTCTCTGACACCCACGTTTTCTCTCTCTCTCTCTCTCTCTCTCTCTCTCTCTCTCTTTCTCTCCCTCTCTCTCCCTCTCTCTCTTTCCCGCACGCTCACACATATATAGTATAGTGAACAGTTATAGTTAAACAATTATAATGAACAATTATACCAGCAAATGAATTATGGTGGCATATAGTCGGTATGGATTAAGTATTCAGAGAGTTTTCTGTTAAATGTGTAGGGACTCACTGGAGTTTTCAGATCTGGAGGAAGATCATTCCATAAGTGAGCACCAGAATAGGTGAAACATGTTTTGTATAGGTCCAATCTTGGCTTTGGGACATGTAACAAATTTAGGCGCTTGCTGTTCATTGCATTAGATTGAATCAGCGTTAGAAGATACTTTGGAGTATTTTGAGATATAATTTTATTCACTAATTTGGCTTTGTTAAAAAGGAAGCGCTTTCGAAGTGGTAGAAGTCTTAGATGACTGTATAAATTATTACTTTCAACATGTTTTATGCCAGAAACTAGACGTATTGCGCGGTTTTGTAGAGAACGTAGTCGTTTTAAATTAGATTTAGGGCAACCATATCAAACTGTGCAACAGTAATCGAGATGTGATTGGATATAGCTTGTATAGAATATTTTTCGTGTCCTTTCGTCCAGGAAGTGCTGGATTTTAGCAAGTTTTTGTGCTATTTTCTTGGTAAGAACGTGAACATGAGAGCTCCAGCTCAAATGGCTGTCAATTAAAAGACCTAGTATTTTATGTTCATTCACATTAACTATAGGTAACGTGTCTATGAAGAGTTCGAGCGGTGCTCCAGTTACGGCTCGTGTCTGTAGTTTTTGTCTGGTCGTTATTAGCATGGATTTGGTTTTGTCGATGTTAATTTGCATGCGGTTTTCATTACTCCATCTAGTAAGATTATCAAGTTCCTTTTGTAAAGAATTCTCTAACTCACTATGGTTTTCTTGACTAGTATATATAGTACAGTCGCCTGCAAATAGATCGCAAGTTGTATTGGTATATAAAGGAAGAACATTAATATAAACTGCGAAAAGCAGCGGACCTAGTATTGAGCCCTGAGGCACACCAATATTAAGCTGTGTGGGTCTTGATAGACAGTTGTTGAAGGACACGACTTGTTGTCTCTCGGATAGAAATGACGTAATTATGTTCACCAAATTGGTGCTAGTCTTCATTCATCTGAACAATTAGCTCTGTATTTCTGTGTAGGAAACCAATTTCAGAAACACCAAATGTGCACAACGTAAACCGGGATAGGAGAAACTATATAAAGTAATCCGTCCCTTTTTTAACGCAATCGTGAAATAATCGTAGAATTTAACATAACGAGTACTCTAAACCTAATTAAATCGGAGACACAAAAACAAGAACACGAAAGTTACCACACACACAAAAAATTCGCCGGTAAAATTCGGTAACCGAAAACGTAGTGGCTATCTTTATGTGCCTTTTTGTGTTTTATATCCGACGGCTACGTCATATTCTGGCTGACTCGTATTTACATCGGCCAACGCTCTTTTTACTAGCAAGTGATAAGTCATGATCGCCCTTTCTGTTAATCGGCGCATTTAGCACTGGCCATACTGACAGGTAACGTGGCGACGAGGGTAACGCGCATTCTTCAGGAAAGGCTGTTTGTAGTGTTTTTTCTGTGGATTATGTGTTGTTATTTCGTATTCGTTTTTGGAAGTTGTTCACAAGAAGCCACGGAAGGCAGGTGGTGGACAGCCGACAGATATTTGTTGGTTATGGTCTCAAGTTTCGCGACGGTAGGCAGACGATCTCTTTCACGAGACAAAGGCTAGCGTCACCGGTCAGTATGGTCACTGCCAGATATAAAAACAACGGCAAACTACGTTCTTTAAGGTTGCCTAGTTTATCATGATTCGCCTAATTACATATAATAACAACAAGAAAAGGACAGGGACATTATTGGGCTGATCCACGACTCTGGTGACATAGTGAAATGGCGAATCATGAAGCCCACGCTTACCAGCATGACACATAATGGATGGATGGATGGATGGATGGATGGATGGATGGATGGATGGATGGATGGATACGTTAACTCATTAACTTACTGACAGTGGTGCTAGCTCGTATACAGACACTGATGACACATGCCATGAACTATTACATCCACCCCTCCAGTGAAAGACACTTCCTCTCGATAGTCTAGTTTCATCAGTTCAGTCTAGTCCTTGTCAGTAATTGTCATGGTAATTGGGGTGAACTTAAACTATTGTCTGTACCAAGCATGTCGTAAGAACGCACCAAGGAGACATAAGAACCCACCAATCATGTCGTAAGAACCCACCGAGCATGTCTTAAGAACCCAACAAGCATTCGTAAGAACCCACCAAGCATGTCGTAAGAAAACAAAAAGCAGGTTATAAGAACCATTTAAGCATGTCACAAGAACCCATCAAGCATGTCGTAAGAACCCACCAACCATGTCATAAGAAACCACCAAGCTGGTTATAAGAACCCACCAATCATGTCGTAAGAACCCACCAAGCATGTAATAAGAAACCACCAAGCATGTCATAAGAAACCACCAAACATGTCATAAGAACACACCAAGACAATTTGACAATTTTGAGAACAAATGTCTTAGAAGACTTCTAAACATCCACTGGACAGATTTCAGAACCAACTCGCAAATAAGACAAGAGACTAAGCAAGATACAGTATCAAATTTCATAAGAAGACGCCGTTGGAACTACATCGGCCATGTACTCAGAATGGACAAGACAAAACTCCCCTACCAAGCCCTCATATGGTCACCGGTAGGGAAAAGAAAACGGGGAAGACCAAGAGAGACCCTGCGTA
The DNA here is from genome assembly GCA_014155875.1 of Cepaea nemoralis. Classification (NCBI taxonomy): domain Eukaryota; kingdom Metazoa; phylum Mollusca; class Gastropoda; order Stylommatophora; family Helicidae; genus Cepaea; species Cepaea nemoralis. Next base: position 238,408 of record JACEFZ010007073.1, read on the forward strand.
GAACCATCATTAGAGAAGGCTGATTCAACGGCCAAGTAAATATCCAAGATCTACAACAGGTAGCAGCGAAACGCCAGGCATGGAGAGACAGGACTTCTGCTCTATGCGCCGCCTTAGGCTCAAGAGGAAAGACTAACTAACTAAACATGTCATAAGAAACCACTAAGCATTTTATAAGAAACCACCAAGAAGGTTGTGAGAACACACCAAGCATGTCATAAGAAAGCACCAAGCATTTTATAAGAAACCACCAAGAAGGTTGTAAGAACCCACCAAGCATGTCATAAGAAACCACCAAGCATGTCATAAGAAACCACCAAGCATGTCATAAGAAACCACCAAGCATGTCATAAGAAAACACCAAGCATGTGGTAACAACCCACCAAGCATGTCATAAGAACCCACCAAGAGTGTTGTAAGAAACCACCAAGCATGTGGTAAGAACCCACCAGGCATGTCATAAGAACCCACCAAGAGTGTTGTAAGAACCCACCAAGCATGTTGTAAGAACCCACCAAGAGTGTTGTAAGAAACCACCAAGCATGTTGTAAGAACCCACCAAGCAGGTCGCAAGAACCCACCAAGCATGTGGTAAGAACCCACCAAGCATGTGGTAAGAACCCACCAAGGAGGACACACCCTGTGTGTTACCGGGTCTTTAAGGGAAGGAAAGAACAGTATCATACTGTAACCTACTACACACACACACACACACAAATCAGACGCATGATAAACTAACAACACTAGATGGGAGTTCACACAACTTAAGTTTACACATTCATAGAGGAAACACACATGTACTGATAATAAATCAAGCAAATGATAGCCTCATCTCCCTTGGGGGAACCTCACTTCAAGTGACATATCCATACATATACTTAGGTAGAAATATAGACAATGACTGTAGAATGGATACATATATCACAATAAGAATACGGAAGGCTAGAGGAGTTTTTATAACACTAGGAAATTTGTGACACTCAACAAAAGAAATCTTAATCTTAATCTTAGCACAAAACTTGGAGTGTTCAATTATAACGTTCAGTCAGTACTGCTGTATGGATCAGAAACACGGGGGATAGCGAAAACGATCACACATAAACTATAAGATCTTCTTCTTCTTCTTCTTCAGCGTTCCGAGCCATTGAGGTTCTTTGCTGCAAATACAATCCGTCTCCATTCGTCTCTCTGGTGGACCTTCTCTTGCCAGTCGTTGATTCCAAGTGCTTGTAGGTCTGTACATGTATTATCTCTCCACCGCCTTCTTGGTCTACCTCGGGGTCTACGGTCATTTATTTCCTGAGTGTAAGCGAGTTTTGTTTCCCTATTATCTTCCATTCTTTCTATATGCCCCAGCCATTGTAGTCTATTAGCCTTCATGATACCAGTGATTAGCGGGGACTTAAACAGATCATAAATGTAAAAAACAAATACATGAGCCTCGAAACTATAAGATGCCTGCGCAAAATATACTGTTCAAAAACAGAAAAGCAACATTATTGCATCACTAAACCAAACCCGTCTCCAGTCATTCCCAATTGTCCATTGACGATGCTGATTCACCCACTGCAGTCGTTTCTGGTGATGCCGGTCCGTAAGAACAGGACCTCTGTAGAGTCTTCTAGCCCAAAGACCAGCGTCGTGCAGCCGGTTTCTGACTGTTTGATCTTAAATTCGACGAGCTCCTGGCATTGACTGGACTGTAGAGGACGCAGATGCAAATCGATTCCTAAGGTTACGCAGTCGTATGAAGAAGCCTTCGGCAGCAGTTGTGATTATGAGTCTTCCACTGCGCGGCCGGTCTGCCACTGAGCCAGTTTCTTGAAATCGCCTCCAAATGCGACTAATGGTGCTTGTAACCACATTAAATTCTCTGGCTACTACACTTTGTGACTGTCCAGCCTGTAAACGTCCAGTGATGATGAGCCGTTGTTCTGAAGTGATATGAGCCATTATTGTGCATTGAATTTTCAACTGAATGTTTCCTAGGAGCGTCAATCTGTTATAGGCATTCAATAATATGGTCAGAGAGTTCAGTAAGCTTCAAGGGATTATCATGAACCTGTCACGAGTTATTGTCAAAAATGTTGCTATGATCTTGACCTCTTTCATGACTTCACGAATCATGAGGCGAGTACAATTCAGGTAACCACGAGAAGTTAATTACCAGATGGACATTCGATAGGTTGACTGATGTTCAGTCAGCAAATATCGTTTATAAAAGTAACACCAAAAATGTTGCGTTTCTGTTTTGTAGAGTATAGTTGGAATAAATTGGTAGGACATTGCCACATAACGGAACACGCGCCACCAAGATAAAGAAGAGACCTTACTGGATTTTCCCAGACAGTCACAAAACTGGACGACAAATATGAGAAACTAAGGAAAGGAAAACAACGTCATTGGACGGCAACGGAGACGCTGTGAATTCGTGGATTCGAAAGGATGTGTTTATAAAAGGCTCCGTGTGAAGGTGACACCTGGAGGCGGTAATTTCGTGATGAAGCAGCTGGGAGTCCGGAGAGGAATGTATTAAAGACAACACAACAGTAGAAAGACCGGGTGCGGATACCTAGACTTTTATTTAATCAGTTGAACTGAGGATTTGGATAATTAGGCCTCAAGGGCAGCGAGCTGGACTTAGAGCTCGTAGGTAGATGTTATTTAAGTGAGCGCCGATCCTGCGTATAGGGATCAGCTCACGTTTCTACAAGAGTTATATCCTTTGTCCTGCGGCGGAATAAACGTACGTCTGAAAATCGTTTGCTCGACTTTGAGTCTGCCATATGTTCATGATCCTGTTGGTAAGATAGAACATGTTTTGTTGTTCTGATCTGTTTTTGACGAGTTCAATTTGAGTTGCTTTGAGTGTACGGTCCCGTGGGATTTAGAGGACAGGCACTTCGAGACACATGGGGGTCGTCTCTGGACTGTTTGTTTGTCAACACAGATTCCCCGCCAGTTTCCATAGCTGAATCATAAAAGAAATTACGCGCCAGCGGCACATTCCACACCGTGCTACACAGAAAGAAAGAAGGAGCACATGAAAACCCGCGTCATAAAAATGCCGGAACAACAGCCGAAATAAATTAAGTGAAAGATCATTTTGTGATAAAGTAATAACAACAGGTGAAATTAAAACATCATAAAAACTGTAAGTACGTACAAAATTAATACATAATAACTCAATCATGTTCAAGAAGTGCGATCTATTAATCATATCAAGTTTGCACCAGATGCGCAAAAACATTCCACCTTATTGAACACACCACAGCGCTATGAAATATTAGAAACAACGAACATTTAGTAATAGAATAACTTATTTAAGAACATTATTTATTTAAAGAATATACAGTTACAACTACAAGTCTACGTGAGAAAAGAAGATGGTGGTTACATAAGAGATATACGAAACAATCGACACCATGGTCGACATTGAAAGGAATTATGTCGATGTGAGTAGGCAGTGAGATCTGAAGAAACACTGCGCTGCCACAATTCTACACCACAGTAACCTATTATACTATAGCACAACGATTGACAATTTGTATTCAAGAATCTATGATCGATTGGAACTGCTCGAAAGTGTTGCATTATGTTGAGCAATTTGCTGAATCTATGAAGTTCATTACAGGCTCAGACATTTGTCACAATTTTATCAGATTTATCGGTGGACTGATACACACATGATGGGGTGTACTGCCGACGCACAGTTATAGTTACGTTGTTGGAAAGACATTCGCTAATTCTGTGAACATTACAGAAAGTTTTGACTTGTTTGTTCAGAACGCCAAAGCATTTAACTACCTACATTTGTGGGACATGTACATCATACGTTCATTATATCTGCTGCCGACACTACTTCATGTCTGAATTATCGGCGCATAAGTGAGTTAGTACATATTACGACATTTTATATGCACACTTCGTCATGTGTCAAGATGGATAGCACGTACACCACGGACACTCGTCTCCACCATAATTGACAAGGAAGATGTTGCGTTATTTGGACGTTGCACATATCTGAACATATTTACAGCTGGACGTTACATACATCAACGCATAATGACAACCAGGTCAGTGTACACATATTTATTACGTCATTGAGGACAATTACATTATTCACATACCGGACACTTCATCACACGTCAGGACGACACATACGCGTACACTAGGACATATTATTGTTGAAATTGTCGAGGATTTTTCTACCATCGAGCAAGTCAACGCGGTCAATCGGGACCGAACACGAACTCCTCACGTCGGCATTTATGAACTGAATTTACGAACGTACTCTAATACGCTGACGCCAGGACATACGAACACTGTCACACGGATTGATAACAAGACTACACTATCGTTTATCATCGTGATAACGGGCACACAGCCTGTTCACTCATTGGATTTTACTTACCAGAAGTCGAATCACGTCATTCAACTGTACTTACTTCACTGTGGACATCATTCACTCAAGTACCTACAGCGCACATTCAGCCTAAAGTATCAATACTAAGGCTGAAATAAACTCAAGTTTCGTCGATATACCACAGCCGACTACGTGTTCTTATGAGTCGGTGACGGACCACGTCGGTCCAGGGTACGAGTACAAGTTAATTGTACTATCATCTCAAGGCAGGAGCAACAATCGTTACACAACTCCTCACATATTTTCATGCAACCAGGATAAAACTGATCGATTGCCGATTACGGATCAGTATAGTTTGGAACTTAACAACACGTAATTGAGAGTCTCAAATTATATCAATTCTCGAGCGATTCAAGTATTACTCTACGTTCGGGAGATGCACTAAAGGCCCGTAGCAATTGTATTGTTGATGTATTATAGCATTGATCCTAGTAATAAGGCACTATTTATCAATTTTTTTTGTTTTGATCTTGCGGGCTTCACCACAATACTATTGTCTTGTCATAACTGTAGTAGTATAGTATGTGCGTTACCCGTTAAAAATGTGGATACAAAAATTTGTTATTGTTTGTAAACAGTAATATGTATTCGCGTCACTCGTCATTCGTCTTTGATGATTGTTAGTTGTATTGCGTTACATATATATTGTATATTGAATATATTTCTTCATATTTATTTCTCTAGTATATTTATTTAGTTTATTATAGAGATATTTGATTGATTTTTTTTGTGGTGTTCGAGTTGACACTACAAATTTATTTGAGTTATATTTGCTCAATTGTGATACAACATTTACTTTACTATCCGAGTGATAGTGATCTGAGACAATATTACAATTTTGTCGATTCTTTTCTTCTCTTGCCTACGTCCATATTTATTTCAGCCAGATAGCTCATTTTACAGGTAGGACATTAGGACAAGATGTCGACACTGCAACATTTCATCGAGTTGGGTGAGAAGACTGGTTTAACCGGTGCCGAACTTCGAAATTGGGCAAGTGAGCAACAGAAGCGTGACAAGGAGGATCGACAACTTCAACTTGCAGCAGAGAAGGAAGCTAAACAACTGCAAGCTACACGTGAGAAGGAGGAACGACAGGAAAGACTGGCATCAGAAAAGCAAGATAAACAACTTGAGAGAGAACTAAAGGAAAAAGAGATGGTGTTGGAACGCGAACGAATGGAGGCTAGAGAAAGAGAATTAAATGTGGAACGCGAAAAGATTGCAGCGGAAAAAGAGAAGTTAATTATGGAAATGCAATTGAAAGAGAAACAATTGGCGTTTGATAAAGAGCGACTTGCTACAGAAACACTTTGGAAGGACAAGGAGGTTGAAGGTAACCTAAGGGTCAAGACTCTGGAGATGGAACGTGGAGCTGAAATCGAACGAGAGAAAATGATGGCTAAACAGAACGATCCTGTAAAAAAGTACCAAGGTTTATTCAGGAATTTTCAACAAGGTGATTCAGTTAGTTCATGGATAACGAATTTCGATGTGCTCGTAAAGTACTACAAGGTACCGGAGAAGGACGTACCGATTTTATTTCATCGTCACCTCGCGTTAGAGCCGTTAAAAGTGATAGAGTTAATTCCTGAAGATTTACGTACAAATTACAAATACATGCGCGATCGTGTGCTATCACATTTTTCATTGGACGAGGCTGGTTTACGTACGAAGTTTAAGACACTTACACCGAAATCGAACCAAACGTTCCTTGATTTTGCTTCAGAAATGTCATCTAGTTTTGACAAGTGGTGTAAGGCTGCTGATATAGAATCTAATTATGAAAAAATTAGAGATTTAATTATCAGAGATAGACTGTTATCTGCGATACCAGAACCTATGGCAGTATTTCTGATGGAAAATAAATGTAAGAGTTTAAGTGAGATGGAAGCTAAAGGTGAGTCTTACTTTAATGCACATAGAGACGTGTTTGCCAACTGTACTCAACCTGAATTAGTAATAGGAGCAAGTGCAAAATTCCAGAGAGGAAACGGTAAGTTTAGAAAGTTTAGTAGTGGTGGCAATAGAAATAGTCCTTACAATAGAGAAGGTGATAGACCAAGGAAAGGCCAATTCACCAGATGTCAGTATTGTAGATTATCGCATGGAAATTTAGAAATGTGTGATAAACATCCAGGTTATACCGCATATCTGAAAGACATTACTACTAAGAAGAGAAGTAAGTATGACTCTTTTAAAAGAAGCATTAAATGTTTCTCATGTAGGGCGTACGGACACACTAGTAGGTCGTGTCCGATGAGAAATTCCTGGAAGGAAGCGAGTACAGCATACATATACTCCAGTAGTGACTCAGACGATTTAGAAGAGACACACGCAGCTATCATACAACGGTATGATCAGACTAATAAGCCAGATAAGGGTATAACTGACAGTATTAGTAATGAATGTATAGAAACAATTCATGAAGCTAATGCCGTTAGCATACAAAATGGCAAACTAAAAGTTCATTGTCAAAGACTCGACCGCATCCCCTTCGCCAGGAAGAGCAGTCAATCATGAAGAGACCAGGAGGGGATACGGTGCCCGAGGGAAGGGCATGGGAGATGAGGTAATAAGAGTTGGGTGACCATTCCCTCATGAGACACGCAGGCGGTGTTCAGAGAGTTAGCACTCTAATCACGATAACATCACGCCTCGTGGTAGCCACAGAGAAGTTGAGTATACACTCAACGTACCACGTCTGCCATCAGCGTGCCATGTGAGGCAACACGCACCAAGGTGAAGGTGAATCCCCGTGGTGTGTGACGAAGGAATGAAAGATTGGCAGACGGCCGGACGGACTTGTAGTGTACACCTCGTTAGCGTAGCGATAGGGGTATTTGTGTTTATTTGTGTAGAAAGTTAGCATAGGGGTAGCAGCTCGTGATAGATAATACTGTGGCTGTATGTTGTGTGTTTCAATAGCGACTGTTCACTGCTTGTGGCGAGCCAACGGCAATAAATGTACCATTTAATTTCCTCGCACACGACTTGCAAGTTTTCTTGTATGGTGTGCCAGAAGTACCCGATGATGCCTGTCAGTTGATTTGTTGACAGGCAAGGGTAATTGTGGTGTCAGAAGTGAAGCTTGAACGTAAGTTCAAGCTAATCCACTCATCCACGGGCTCTGGACTAGGGTTTAATTTTTGTAGTGACGGTAATTTGTGCAAACGAGTGCAATTTGCGGGCTAGAAATATGCCTATCGTGACGAAATATAGTGTTTAATTGTGTTTATTTAGTGAAATCATGTATTCTGCAAAGCTGTAAGTATTAATAATCTTGTTCTCTTATATTTATTTATGTATTTACCAATTTATTCTTGAATAAGCACCAAACATGATTCAGGGCGGAGCGATACACCGCCAGCCGACAATATCGATTTTTGGAAACTAAAAATAGCACTGTGCTGTAAATAACGCTGTGACGTGGAGTGATTGACAAACAGTTGGTCTGCGTCATTAGCATAAAGCAATCGAGTGTGTACAAGATCGTTTAACGGCTGCCCGCTTGAATCTGTGCTTTATATCGTTTATTATTTATTTATTTGAATTACTAAATGAATATATTTATTTATTTAAACATTATTATGTTATTTTTATTCATTTAAAAACAGTTATTCATATTTTTGGTTCTACTTTCTCTTTGTTTACCGTCACGAAGGAACTATTTTTTGCCAAGCAGATGACTTGGCTGCACAACGTTTACAGAAATTAACTAGGTTAGTAACGAAAGGCAATTACTGTTAGAACAAAGACAGGACATTGACATTAAATTTAATTAATACATATTCTAGTTGTTCGTGAGTCTGTCAGTGTCTAAGTCATTGTCCTTAGTTGTCGAGTAAATCATATCGTGCAGTAGGCGTGTTTACTGCTGCCCTGCATATCACAGGGCGAACAACAGCTGAGTACTTATGCCGGTGTGCCAAATATAGTGTCCTACTTACGAAACGTATCTCCACCAAAAGGTACCAAACAAGGTGACCAGTGTCAACGGAGCTTACGTTCCCTGATTCTCGGGAACATTAAGTTGAGTATACCTATATTTTTGGCATGCATTGTGATTAATAGTGCATCTCTTTTTCAGCTTGTGAAACACTATCATATTTTTTGTGCTCTGATATTCCAACATAGAATTTTGTGCAACACATAAACTGGAAATAAAATTAATATTCCTTAACGAGGAACAAATAGATAACATTGTAGATAAATAGGGAAATAAACAAAGCAGTGTAGGTCAACGCAAGCTAATTAGTCAACATCATGGCTACGTTAGCGGATTTTGTAAAAGCAGGCAAAGAAATGCAATACACAGGTAAAGAGCTAGAAGAATATGCTGATAAGAAGTTTAAAGAAGCAAAAGATGCTGAGAGAGACGAACGCGCACGAGAAAGAGAACAAGAAAGACAGCATCAAAAAGATATGGCACAACTAGCTGAGATAACAAAACAAAAACATCTAGAAGATGACAAACAGATTAAGCAAAAAGAATTAGAAATTAAACAACAACAGTTAGAACATGATAAGGAGATGAGAAGCATGGATGTAGACTCACACGCAGAGATCTCTGCCACTAAATTAAGAAGTCAACAAGAAGAAAATAAGTTCAACAAATACAAAAATATAATCAAACCATACTGTAAAGATGATTCCATATCAGCCTGGACAGAGAATGCAGAGTATCAATTTAAATATCACCAAGTTCCTTTAGATATGTGGGCTCCTATTTACATGAAGAATCTAAGTGGTGAGCCCCTTAAAGTAATAGAATCTATCCCTATTGAGCTTAGATCTAGCTATCAATACATCCATGATAGGATTATGCAGCACTTTTTACTTGATGCCCCTGGGTATCAGGTTCAGTTCTCAAATTTAAAACCTAAGCCTAGTGAAACTTTTATAGATTATGTTTCAAATGTGCAGAGTGTACTAAACAGGTGGCTTAAAGCAGCTAACATAGGTAAAGACTTTGATAGATTAAAAAAACCTAATAGCTATGGACAAGGTTATATCTACTATACCTTCTCCTTTTGCTAAATTTTTGCAGCAGTCAGACATTGAGAACATCGAGCAGTTTGAAAAAAAAGGCTCAGCATATTTTTCTTCTAACAGAGAGATTTTTAAGACCTCAAGTGACTCTGAAATAGTTTCCTTTGTGACAGACCAACCCAAAAACTATCAGAGCAACAGAAAACCTTTTCAGAAATATGACAAGAAAGACAGAAAAGTGTCAAAATGTATTTATTGTCAACAGATGCATGACACTTATTCTATGTGCGACAAATCGCCGAACTATCCGGCGCATCTTGAAAATGTTATCAAGAAGCAGCAAAATAAAAGATTGGCATACAGGCGGGCAATCAAATGTTTTTTTTGTTCCTGCTATGGCCATTATTCTAATACATGCCTTGGCCGCCAACGTATGAAAGCTAACAATGCTATTTTGATTGACACCTCTTCAGATAGTGGTAGTGAGACTGAGTGTGAAGTTGAAAATGTATTACCTTTCAAGGAGTCTGAAGATGTCTGTTGTGTGAACGATGTGTTAAGCTTTGACAATTGTGGACATTGTCAGCAGTTTCATGCAGACGGAAGACTGGAATGTGGACATACAGTACCATGCTCTGCTGAGAGTGTAAATGCAGCAATAGCCTCCAGAGGCAAGTTAGTGTTCCACAATGCAATGGTCAATAATGTACCATGCCAATGTTTGCTGGATAGTGGCAGCACCATTATTGGTCTTCGAAAAGAACTAGTGAGTCCGGGTGATTACACAGGTGACACTGTGAAATGCCGAACCTTTTCGGGTAACGTTGAGATCTACCCTTTGGCAAAAGCCCCCATTAATACTCCTTTTCTTTCGGGTACCTTTACTTATGCAATACTTGACAACCCTTGTACTGATTTAATTTTGGGGTGCTTACCCCAACTGAAACAATGTACTAGTGATGAAATAGTTGCATGGGAGAAATTGAATGCAGCTAATGCAACAACAAGAGCAGACAGTGTGAAACATCAAGACACAATACAAGATGAGAGACTCCTGTTGCTTTCTCCAACTGACACAGATGATACCAGCAGACAGAAATTTATAGAACAGCAGAAAGCTGATCATAGTGTGTCTCCATATTTAAAATTAATGAAAGAAAGATCTAAAGTGACCAAAAATGCCTCATGGTTCCTTAAACCTAATAATGGCTTTCTTACGAGACATTTTACATCTGAGAACCATGAGAATCTGCAAACGGTGCAACCTGTACAACACCGCTTAACTGTGCAAAAACCTGCACATGAGTCACAGCTTGCTGGTCACCTGGCAAAAAAATAACCAGGCCTAGATTCCAGGCTCATGTTCATTGGCCACAGGTTTGGAATGAGATTAAATTAGTTTGTCGTAATGTATTTTCTTGCAATGTCTGTAAACAATTAGTACATAAGTTTAAGGGTAGACATCCTACAGCTGAAGTACTACCTTCTACTTTGACTTCTAGACCTGTAAGAGGGAGGGTCAAATTTACCAATACACAAACAAGGGTGCTTGAACAATCGATGGTAAACCAGATCAAAACATGCGTCGGTGACTTCCAGACAAGCAAAATGGCAAGGAACATTCAAGGTGTTACGTGACATTTCCAATGTTGACTATGGAATGTCGATAAACAGACACTTGAAGATATTCCATGTCAACATGTTAAAACTTTACTTTTCACAACAAGACACATAAGTAGGCACAGACGAACATAGTGCATCCACACCTAGTAATCAGACGACAGACATACACAATGCAACTACACTAGTTAGCGAGACTGGCAAATCCGACAAGATGCAGACATTTAGTGAGCTTACAGGATACGCATGATATATGTTTCCATACGGATGACTGGACAACACACTGACTGAAACGAAGACATGTCTGTGACAGGGTGCGACTCTTCGGTCTCACTGTCAAACCGAGCAAAGTCGAATTAGGCCTAAAAGAAATTCATTTTTGGGTCATGTCATTTCTCAAGATCAACTAAAGACTGACGAGAAAATTAGTACCAAAATTATGAATCTGACCATGTCTACTAGAAAGAAGCAGGTCAGAAGCCTTTTGGGATTAGTAAATTACTCAGAAATTACAATTCTATATTCCAATATTTTAAAAGCATCTGTAAAATTGGATGTGAAAGATGCATTATTAATTTCTGCATTGTCAAAAATGAAAATCCTTTCTTGTAATATTCCAATCCTCCGCTTGCCTAATCCTAGGCTCGTTTATTATTCTAGGACAGAGGCCAACAGTACTAGGCCAAATTTTTGAGGGCATCTTCCACCCGAGTTGTTACGTGAGCCGTAAGATCACACCTGCAGAGTCCAGAGATTCCATATCACAGTTGCAACCCTAAGCGTCATCTATGCGGTGAGAAAGCTCCATCGATTTCTGGCGGGTGTGCACTTCATTGTCCAGACCGACAATTCTCCCATCACGGTCATCCAGAGTGGTGTGCATCGAAATGACCGGATATACAGGTGGTCTCTTATTTTACAAAACTATACATTTAGTATAGAACATATCAAGGGTAAAGAGAACATTCTGGCTGATACCCTTAGTAGACCATCTGGGGTAGAAATACCTGAAATCCCACATATAAAAGTAGAGTGATAGTTAGTACATGAATACATTATATTATTCTATGTAAAATAGGGTACATATACATCGACAGTATATGCTTAATCATGTACCAAGAACAGTGAACTATCATGTGTCCGTAGACATTAAGGCAAGAACTGTGCTGCAGAACGTAAATATCACCGTGTGAACAAGGACAGATCGTTTCCAACTAAGCTCCATTCCGGTGTATCATTGGTGTGAAACGCAGAAAACAGTGTCAGAACAGTGCTTAATTACAGACACGAAAAGGCTGAGCTACGACACCAGCGAACTCTACACGTGCACTACCGATAGAACATTATGATGACTGTGCAAAGTATTTCAGATACCCAGGCAAAGTGTGTAGATATATTATGCCTATACAAGCAATGTACAAACATGAAGGCAACTACTAACCTGTGGAAACTGAATAACATGTATATAAACTTAATGTGATATGTAATATAATATTTTAAGATAATGACAAAGTAGATGTAGGTTAGGGAAATATAATAGTTCTCATTTATTTTAATAGAATAGTTATTACAATAATTGTAACTTAAAATATTAGTTTAGATATGACAATAGTTAATTACAAGCTAAAATAAAATTATGATAAGAATAGTACCATTTAGATTATTACATTTCATTTACCTTCAGTTTAGTTTAGTTTATCTTCATGAAACCATACCATCTATTAAACATTACCATTTATTAGTATCATCATTTTAAATCAGAATAGATTAAAAAGAGTAGATAAGTGAACATACATCATTTACACCATTTAGATTAAGAACATCACTCATATAATTCCATTGTACATGTAAAAACATTATTTAGCATAGTATTTAGAAAATTACATAATTTGTGTACACATCATCCATGTAATTAAGGTACATAACTCACATCACATCCATTACATTTAAATACTTAAATTACTTCCCTTAGATTTCATAAACATAAGGATTAATATAAACATATCATAGAATTAACATGACAAAATTTAGTTAACACATTATATATTTATTTATAGAAGTAGTATTAGTATGTTAGAATGTAGAGTGCTATGTTAGTGTAATATAGTGGATGATGAGACCAAGGGGACAAACCATCAACCCTTTCTCATCCATGTAAATATATTGTAAATACATGACTCGTGCAACAACTTTCGCACCGTCATGAGGCTCAACCATCTCAAACTGAGCCAAATCTGTACAGTGTCACTCCAAGGTTTTTAAATAATCAGAAGAATTAGTGTGGAAGGATAATAGATGTGTGACAGAATTAAGGGTGAAAGCAGTGTGACAGAAGTGTGAAAGTGAGAGCGAATGGAAAATAGACGGAAGAGAGTGAGATTGGTCAGCGAATTCTTCTGCTGCCTGGCTCGAATTTTAATATTTGTCTGTGTTAGTGTTGGTTTTCGTTAGTGAAAATGTGCTAGTATGAATGTGTGTCTGCAATATAGTTTAGAACTTAGATTACAGTATTTTCAGTTTCATAACAAGGGAATGTAGTCACGAATTAGTGTTATGCACCTGTTTGTGGCCGCATTTAACCAAATTATGACACTTAAAAAACTAACATACATACACATAGGACTTAGAAACATAGTTTAGAAGTTAGATTAGTAAGTTAATTACATCCAAACACGCAAACAACCAGAAAAACAAACATATAAATTACATACACTTTTTGTAGATCAAAGGGAGATAACTTCGGGTCAGGGGACATAATAGACAACGAAGAACTATCTTAACAGTGCAATAGAACTTTACACGCGGAAGCGATGTAGGTAAAGCCTGTCGCACACACTCTTGTATAATGGTTGTTAAATATTATATGGGGGACATGAAGCAATTCATGTGTTGACCCTAAGAAAGTCAACTTTGTATGGGTAGTAAGTTAATTTACTATGTGAGGGCAGGTCTTATAAGACAACGGTCCGGTTCAGACATACCTCTAATAAATATAATATAGCATGTGAGAAGAGGGCTCACGCCAACCAGACAAGTTTGTGGCGATTGCCAGTAGCCACGTAAAGTTTTGCTACATTGTGACAATAGTCAGTAGAAGTCTATTACTTTACCCAAAACCAGGTTACCTAGAGTCTTTGACAAAAATTAGAGACACTAATTTTTTATAACCTCTTGCGTCACAACCAATGAGTGAAAGTTGATGACGCAACACATGAGGGGTGGGTGTGTGTCAAAGACTCGACCGCATCCCCTTCGCCAGGAAGAGCAGTCAATCATGAAGAGACCAGGAGGGGATACGGTGCCCGAGGGAAGGGCATGGGAGATGAGGTAATAAGAGTTGGGTGACCATTCCCTCATGAGACACGCAGGCGGTGTTCAGAGAGTTAGCACTCTAATCACGATAACATCACGCCTCGTGGTAGCCACAGAGAAGTTGAGTATACACTCAACGTACCACGTCTGCCATCAGCGTGCCATGTGAGGCAACACGCACCAAGGTGAAGGTCAATCCCCGTGGTGTGTGACGAAGGAATGAAAGATTGGCAGACGGCCGGACGGGACTTGTAGTGTACACCTCGTTAGAGTAGCGATAGGGGTATTTGTGTTTATTTGTGTAGAAAGTTAGCATAGGGGTAGCAGCTCGTGATAGATAATACTGTGGCTGTATGTTGTGTGTTTCAATAGCGACTGTTCACTGCTTGTGGCGAGCCAACGGCAATAAATGTACCATTTAATTTCCTCGCACACGACTTGCAAGTTTTCTTGTATGGTGTGCCAGAAGTACCCGATGATGCCTGTCAGTTGAGTTGTTGACATTCATCAAGCATGGGTAAATGGTGAACCCACTACTTGCATTCTTGATTCTGGAGCTTCGATTGTCTGAGTAGATCGAAAGCTCATAAAAGAAGAAGATTATACAGGCGAGACTGTAGAGTGCAGAACATTCGGTGGCACAATAGAGAGATATAAGATTGCCACGATTACGATTATGTCACCATATTACGAAGGCACAATAAATGCAGCGGTATTACCAAATCCATGTGCCGGATTACTGATTGGTAACATACCAGATGCGAAACAAGTAATGCATGATGAAGCAAAGCAATGGGAAATTGATCATGCAAGAGCTAACGCAATTACAAGAGCTCAAGACAAAAGGGATAAAGACAGTGACAAATTAGAAAATAATATCAGACTAGTGACTGATTTACCAGAAGATCAGAAACAGGATCCGACTCTAAAATCTTGTTTTAAGAAACTGAGTGAACCAATAAAACAAGGTAAAAGAGGTAATTGGAAATTTTTCCTAGACAATAATATTTTATCGAGACGATATGATAGAGGTACATCACGTTATTTTCAGACTGTACTTCCATCGAAATATCGTAACTGAAGCATTAAAATTAGCACATGATTCTCCATTCGCTGGTCATATGGGGATTGCTAAAACCACTAATAGATTGCTAACGCAGTTCTATTGGCCTGGATATAACAAAGACATTACCACACATGTACGTTCATGTACATTATGTCAGATGACCACACAAAAAGGCAAACATCCCAAAGCACATGTTCAGAAAACTGATTTGGCATCACGACCATTTCAGAAAATAGCTATAGATATTGTGGGTCCGCTAAATACAACTACTGATCGAGGCAATAGATTCATATTAACTATGATTGATCTTTGTACTCGTTGGCCAGAGGCTATTCCTTTAAAGTGTATCACGAGTAGATCCATTCTAGATTCATTGTTGATAATTTTTAGCAGAATAGGATTTCCTAGCTGCATATTATCAGATAGAGGTAGTCAGTTTATATCAACGGCTACTCAAGAGGCAATGAAGATACTTGGGATTCCACAGGTGTTTAGTTCACCTTGGCACCCGATGACAAATGGTGTGAATGAGAACTACAACGGAGTTCTTAAACGAACTCTGGCGAAAGTTGCTGCGGAAAGGCCCAAAGATTGGGATATGTTATTACCAGCGGTACTATTTGCATACCGAGAGGTACCACAATTTAGTACAGGGTTTTCTCCATTCGAATTGGTATATGGAGCAAATCCAAGAGGTCCATTATTAATATATAATGACTTACTCACAAAGAAAACATATGATCATCCGAAAAGAGATGCATATGAAATGGTGACACAATTAAGAGACAAAATTATCACAGCTTGTCAGATTGCAACATCTGCACTAGATAAAGCTGGAGAAAGATACAGACAATATGGTAATAGGAACGCCAAGACAATAGTCTTGAAAGAAGAAGAAGAGGTTTGGTTATTGTTACCTGATCCTCGAGATTGTCTTGTTACTTCATGGCAAGGTCCATTTAAGGTAATTAAGAAAATTAGCGATGTAGATTATCGTATTGATGTCAATGGCAAACATAAAATTTTTCATATTAATATGTTGAAGCCATATATTCCACGTGAGGATAACTCAGGTCAAGTGACACAACAAATTCCTCATAGGATAGCAACAGCTTGTTGGGTAATTAATGAGCAACAAGAAGATGCTATAAAACAACAAATTCCAACACCTATAGTGAATAGCGACAGTAATTGGCAAGCGATACAGATAAGTAAAGATTTATCAGTACAAGATAGAGAAAAGCTTATTACTGCAATAAAGGAATATAGTTCAATTTTTTCAGATAAACCGGGGCAGACATCACTGATTAAACATAAGATAACTTTATTAACAAATATCCCAGTTAAAGTGAAACCATATCCTATTCCAATACATTATTTGGAAAAAGTTACTGCAGAAATTTCAGATCTAGATAAAACTGGAATTATAAAAAAATCAATTTCAAATTACTGTTCACCAGTTGTAATTGTTAAGAAAAAAGATGGGTCATTACGTTTATGCGTTGATTATAGGAAAGTTAATGAATTAACTTTACTAGATGCAGAACCTATGCCAAATATCGATGAGTTAATTGAAACCATGGCAAACTCGAAACTATTTTCGAAAATTGACCTTACAAAAGGATATTGGCAAATTCCAATGGAGGAAGATTCAAAGCATATTACAGCTTTTAGCACGCCGTTGGGTTTATATGAATGGGCATATCTTCCATTTGGTTTACAAAATGCACCAAGTACATTCATGAGAATGATGAGAAGATTACTTCATGGAATTACCAACGTAGCAACTTATATGGATGATATTTGTATTCATACTTGTGATATTGACACACATGTTAAAATTCTAAAACAAGTATTCCAGAGAATACAAGAACATGGGTTGAAAGCTAAACCAAGTAAAATTGAGATAGGGTTTACTGAGATACAATTTCTAGGTCATAGAATCTCTAACGGATTTAGGAAAACAGATCCATTAGTTGTGACAAAGATTCTCAATATCAAACCTCCAACATCCAAGAAGGAGCTTAGGAGTGTATTAGGGTTGATTAATTATTATCAAAAGTTTATCCCTAATTTTGCACATATGACAGCAACATTCTCGGAACTTTTAAAGAAAGGTCAACCAACAAAGATAGTTTGGACAGAGGATCATGAGAAGTTATTACAACAAATAAAAACTCTATTTAGTACATATCCTATTTTGAAATTACCTGACATTTCAAAAGACTTTGTTTTACAAACGGATGCTAGTCTACATGCTATTTCAGCTGTATTACTTCAACTACATGAAGGGAAACTACATCCTATTCTTTACTTCAGTAAGAAGCTATCTGAAACTCAGAGAAACTATGCTGTTACTGAACTAGAGGCTCTAGCTTTAATTGAAAGTATTGAGAAATTCTCTAGATACTTACTAGGTAGGAAATTTCTGGTTCTTTCGGATAACAAACCTTTGCAAATTTTCAAATCGGGTCATCCGAAGAATTCTAGAATACATAGATGGTCATTACTATTACAAGACTATGAATTTGACATCTGTCACATTCCTGGAAAGGATAATAATCTTGCTGACATTCTCAGTCGATTATAGTTGAATAGAAAGGCAGATCTTTGTTATAAGTTAATTAGTTATATGTTAATGTTCTGTTCTTTCATAAGTTAGTAAGAAATTTGATAAAGATATATTCAGATAGCGCCGAGTTGAGGGAGCAATGCTATAAGAATCAACTAAATATTAATTATTATTATTATTAGGATTGCAAATAGAATTTAGTCAATTAGGTACATATGTTACCGATTTTCCATTGACAGCGTGAGTGAAGGCAATACTCGGAATAAGAACTTCACAAGAGATGCGTGATTGGAACATTCATTGTGCATTCAATGGCCAAGCCAAGTATTTTGTTTTGTATTATGACACGAACTTGGAACAGTTATTCATAAATTGATTGTTGAATTCAAATAATTAGAATTATTAAGTAATTGTAATTAGTATTAATATGGTATTGGTATTAGTATAAATATTTAATTCTATGATATTAATTATTTACTTGCATTAACAATGTTGTTAGATTAATTAATATTATATTAGATGGATTAAGCTGCACAGAAGGAGCAAAAGAATAGATACAATCAAGCGACATTCTTAAAATATCCACAGGAAAAGGATCAATGGATTCTCAAGGCGGAAAGTGTATAAGTCACCCTACCCATGGAGATAAATTTCAGGAAAAGAAATAGATGTATGGTACCAAACAAGGACAACAAGGATCAACTACAACAAAAATGGTTACATGGAAAACCTCATTATTACCCTCGTCCTAAACTCATGGTAATACCTAGAGTTAGGACACACTTGTCTATTATGACAAGGTAGGGACTAATATGTTTATTAGTTGGTCTGATTGCCCATGATCAGCCACACGACGTCCAACGGAGGGTTTGGACAGGTGGGCGTGCCCGTTATGTAGCTTTATTTTTTTAAGGGTAGATAAGGGGGTAAAACCAAGTGCTATTCAGTTGTAGTTAAAATTGTTGTGATAGTCGTACAGATATACAGATATAAAGAAAAAAATTATAAATAATTTTTTTATCTGGGAGGGGGCATTATGCCACATAACGGAACACGCGCCACCAAGTATAAAGAAGAGACCTTACTGGATTTTCCCAGACAGTCACAAAACTGGACGACAAATATGAGAAACCAAGGAAAGGAAAACAACGTCATTGGACGGCAACGGGAGACGCTGTGAATTCGTGGATTCGAAAGGATGTGTTTATAAAAGGCTCCGTGTGAAGGTGACACCTGGAGGCGGTAATTTCGTGATGAAGCAGCTGGGAGTCCGGAGAGGAATGTATTAAAGACAACACAACAGTAGAAAGACCGGGTGCGGATACCTAGACTTTTATTTAATCAGTTGAACTGAGGATTTGGATAATTAGGCCTCAAGGGCAGCGAGCTGGACTTAGAGCTCGTAGGTAGATGTTATTTAAGTGAGCGCCGATCCTGCGTATAGGGATCAGCTCACGTTTCTACAAGAGTATATACTTTGTCCTGCGGCGGAATAAACGTACGTCTGAAAATCGTTTGCTCGATTTGAGTCTGCCATATGTTCATAATCCTGTTGGTAAGATAGAACATGTTTTGTTGTTCTGATCTGTTTTTGACGAGTTCAATTTGAGTTGCTTTGAGTGTACGGTCCCGTGGGATTTAGAGGACAGGCACTTCGAGACAGACATAAT
The DNA here is from genome assembly GCA_014155875.1 of Cepaea nemoralis. Classification (NCBI taxonomy): domain Eukaryota; kingdom Metazoa; phylum Mollusca; class Gastropoda; order Stylommatophora; family Helicidae; genus Cepaea; species Cepaea nemoralis. Next base: position 258,066 of record JACEFZ010007073.1, read on the forward strand.
GACCAATGTGGAGCTCGCGGACAGAACTAAACAAATAACAATGAACCAAATGGTGAAGAAACGACGCTGGTGCTGGGTGGGCCATACAATGAGAAAACCCGACAAACGTATAACTGAGTCTGGAACTTGCAGGGCAAAAGGAATAGACGAGGATCTAAAAACCCACGGAGAGGAGAAGTAGAAACTGAAACGAATAATATGACAAGGACATGGACAGGGTTGCGTGGGCGGCTAAAGATAGGGGGATGGGCTTGGCTTCAGTTGGTTGAAGGTCTAGGCATCACTGGGGGATAGAGGACACATGACATTGTGTGTACATGACGTCATTACATGTCCTGAACTGTGACGTTAATGGCATTGATGTTTCTGGCGTATCTCACAGAATTAAGGCTGCCAAAATTTGTCACTGAGAAACTCATTAACACTCTGACAGTGAGTCAGCTTGCACACAGTTATTGACCATACATGCAATGAACGACTACTACTACTACTACTACTACTACTACTACTACTACTACTACTACTACTACTACTACTACCACCACTACTACTACTACTACTACCACAACAACCACCACCACGCCTCCACTACTACTACTACTACTACCACAACCACCACCACGCCTCCACTACTACTACTACTACTACTACTACTACTACTACTACTACCACTACCACTACTACTACTACTACCACAACCACCACCACGCCTCCACTACTACTACTACTACTACTACTACTAATACTACTACTACTACTACTACTACTACTACTACTACCACTACTACTACTACTACTTCTCATACAACTACTACTACTACTACTACTACTACTACTACTACTACTACTACTACTACCACTACTACTACTACTACCACAACCATTACCATGCCTCCACTACTACTACTACTACTACTACTACTACTACCACTACTACTACTACTGCTTATACTACTACTACTCCTACTACTACTACTACTACTACTACTACTACTACTACTACTGCTGCTGCTGCTGCTGCTGCTACTACTACTACTACTACTACTACCAACACAACTACAACTGCTTCTACAACAACAACTACTACTAGTACTACTAAAGCTATTACTACTACTACTAGTATTATTACTACTACTACTACTACTACTACTACTACTACTACTACTACTACTACTACTACTACTTCTAATACTACTACTACTACTACTACTACTACTACTACTGCTACTAGAAATACCACTACTACTACTACTACTATTTCTACTGCTAATACTACTTATACAGCAACTACTACTATTCTCATTTCATCTCGTCTCACGTAGTAGTAGTGTCTGTTTGTGGATGGGGGATGTGTTGGCGGGTGAGGGATATGTGTGTGTGTAGGGGGTAGGTGTGATTGGGTGTTGACATGTGCGGGTTGGTAAAGGATGTATGTGAGGGTATGGGATGTGTGTTTGGCTGGGTGGATGGGGTGTGTGAGTATGGGTGTGTAGATGGGGGATGTATGTGTTGATGGGTGGGTAGGGGATGTGTGGGTGTCAGTGGTGGAGGGATGACTACGTGAGTGGGTGGATATATAGTTAGTTAGTTAGTTAGTTAGTTAGTTAGTTAGTTAGTTAGTTAGTCGACAGATCATCCTTGTTGCACATCGAACCTTTCAGTCCATAAGTGCTCGGATCCCCTCCTAAGAAAATCCCACAGCGTGTAGCGGCTAACGACACCGGTTCTGTGTTGGTTTATCAATCTTCTTTGGCTTCCTGCGTTGTGTTCTTGTTTGGCCACCCCTCTTTTAATGTGCTGTTCTCGCAGTCTGGCCATGGTTGTAGATTCACAGTCATCACTTGGGTCACGCAAAAGTCTTACTTCTCGTAGAGCATTAAGAATATCAGCCTGGTCCATGGCGCGTGACTACTACTACTACTACTACTTCTACTACTACTACTACTACTACTACTACTACTACTACTACTACTACTACTACTACTACTACTACTACTACTACTACTACTGCTACTACAAATACCACTACTACTACTATTTCTACTGCTAATACTACTACTACAGCAACTACTACTATTCTCATTTCATCTCATCTCACGTAGTAGTAGTGTCTGTTTGTGGATGGGGATGTGTTGGCGGGTGAGGGATATGTGTGTGGTTAGGGGGTAGGTGTGATTGGGTGTTGACATGTGCGGGTTGGTAAAGGATGTATGTGAGGGTAGGGGATGTATGTGTTGATGGGTGGGTAGGGGATGTGTGGGTGTGAGTGGTAGAGGGATGACTACGTGAGTGAGTGGATATATAGTTAGTTAGTTAGTTAGTTAGTTAGTTAGTTAGTTAGTTAGTTAGTTAGTTAGTTAGTTAGTTAGTTAGTCGACAGATCATCCTCGTTGCACATCGAACCATTCAGTCCATAAGTGCTCGGATCCCCTCCTAAGCAAATCCCGCAGCGTGTAGCGGCTAACGACACCGTTCTGTGTTGGTTTATCAATCTTCTTTGGCTTCCTGCGTAGTGTTCTTGTTTGGCCACCCCTCTTTTAATGTGCTGTTCTCGCAGTCTGGCCATGGTTGTAGATTCACAGTCATCACTTGGGTCACGCAAAAGTCTTACTTCTCGTAGAGCATTCAGAATGTCAGCCTGGTCCATGGCGCGTCCGCCCTCCACCGTAGCCTCACCTGCGAGCTTGTCAGCCCGCTCATTTCCTTGTACTCCCGCATGTCCTGGCACGAAGATGAAACTAATCTTTGCCAGCCGAGACCGCTCCAGAGACAGCAACCATTCTCTTCGGATCCACCCTACCTCTATTCTCTTGATCACGTTCATTGAGTCGCTAAGGAAACATGCCCTAGTGCATGTCTGTGTCTCGAGCCATGTTATTGCTTTACTTACTGCCATGACTTCCATGGTCAGGCTACTTGTGGTTTCAGCAAAAGCACCAGAGTCCTCTTTGACAATTCTCCTTCCGGCCCGAGCCGTAAAGGCCCATGAGATTCTCACATGTCGGACGACCGACCTATCTGTGTAGATGACAGCATCACCGTCTAGCAAATTTTCAAACATCAATGCTTGTACTTCAGCCTCCACAGCAGCCGGATCTTCTTGTCTGCATCTTCTATCTAGTTGTATGCAAACTGAAAAGGATGTGCAGAAATCTGTTGTCACTTGTACCCACTCCTCGCCAGGTTCTAAGTCCTCAAGTGAACACACCTGTTGAAGAATGTCTTCGGCTTGACCCATCCACGACCATCCTCTTTTTAACCTGCTGTCCTTCACCTTCATAATTTCACTATGCAGTGGATGGTGTGTGCTTGCGTTAACTCTGAGATAGGCGCTTGCTCTGCAAACTTGTATTCTGTCTTCAATGGTTGGAAAATCAAGAAGGTAGCGCATCGCACTGCATGCTGTATCTATTGTACATCCAAGAATAATGCGCATAGCTTCATTATGTATACTTTCCATTATTTCTTTCTGCTTACGGCTGAGAGTCAGGATGGCCATTGCATACTCAAAAACAGACATGACCAGCCCCTCGTACAGAAGACATAGATGGCGCTGCTCACAGTTTGTTGCCGCCATCACCAACATCGCAGCCAAACCCTGTTTGGCCTTTGTTATTACATGGTCTATGTGCTCATTTTAAGCAAGGCTTCGATCAAACCGTATCCCCAGGTAATTCATTGCCTGCGTTCTTTCCACCGTCTCTGAACACAGCTTTACAGTTGGTGTTGGAGTGTTGACAATATGATTATTCAACGAGAACCAAGTCACTGTTGCTTTTGTTGGGTTGACCATTGCCCAAGCTTCATCACACCAAGTACTTATGTGGTTGAATTCGGTTTGTAGTTCCACATCAACCTGCTCTCTATCCTTACCCTGACGATACACTAAACCATCATCGGCATATGACAATGTCCTACCAGGTCCAGTGATCTGCTCACTGGTGATTCTCACTGTGTAAGCGTTGAACATTACCGGAGATAATGGTGATCCCTGTGGTAGGCCAGGGTATATTGTTGTTGGTTCCGAAGTCCAACTGCCACATAAAAAAAACTACTTTCCGTTGGTAGAGGGCTGCAGCGATCCAACTAAGGAGGGATGGACTTAGTTTGATTTCAAGAAGCTGAAGCATTAAAAAATCCAATGGTACTCTGTTGTACGCGTCCTCAAGACCAATCGCTGCAGCAAAGGTTTCAATGCCTGAGTGGAAACCTTCATAGACATCATGGGAAAAAACTGCTGCATTGGTCCATGTTTCTCTTTTTGGACGGTACCCACCCAGGGTAGGTGGGAAAACACCTTGCCTCTCTAGCTGGTTTGATATTTTCCTGGCAATTAAATTCTCCAGCAGGGTGAAGGAGGGAGGGTGAAGGTTTGAGGGAGAATTGTTGTTGTTGTTTCTTCTTTAGTTATAGTCATTACCTCTGGTTTGCTTGTGCTAATTTTCATGATATGTTCCCTACATATTTCGTTTAGACTATTCATATGGCCTTGTAATTCAGCTTCTGATTTTGCTATTAGTGCTTGGTCGTCCGCAAGCAGGAGTTCTCTAATTGTTAGATTTACAGATGGTTCTTCTTCTGTGTTCTCGTCATGCGGTATTCTTGCTGTCTCTGCTTGGCTGGTTTCTGTACATTTGTTGTCTATATATGTTATGAGCAAGAGAGGGGACAGGACACAACCTTGTCGTACTCCAGATCTTAATGTGAAGGATTCTGAGTGCTCTCACTATGCATTCACTGTTGTTGTATAAGCTTCTACATAGGTTTGTTAGATGTGTTCTCACTCCATATTGTTTAAAGATTTCCCACAGCTTGTTTTTATCTCCTCTATCGAATGCCTTTTCTTGGTCGACAAAGGCTAAGTAGAGTGTTTCATTGAATTCGATTGATTTTTCTATAAGTTGTCTAAGAGCAAAAATGGCATCTGTGCAACCTTGTTTTTCCTAAATCCAAGTTGTGTTTCATTATTACTATTACTATTGCTAATACTACGACTGCTGCTCCTGCTACTGCTACTACATTTACTACTATTGCTACTAGCTACTACTATTATTACTACTACTACTACTACTACTACTACTACTACTACTACTACTACTACTACTACTACTACTACTACTACTACTACTACTACTGCTACTGCTCTACTACTACTAGAACTACTACTACGCCAACGTATGTAAGTAACGAATGTGTTTATTCATGTTGAGGTTCAGAAGTAGTAAACTAATTAACGTAGGGACTCTTTCCCACATCCTTGCTGCCCCAAAGAGGCCAATGTCTGAGTAAATAAAGGTATCGTGTGCACTCGTTGGGGGACCTAAGAAGGACATCAGGCCGAATCGTAACGGATCCTGTTCCTCGTATTGTGGTTCACAAGAAAATCTCTAAGTAACTAAAGGACTCCTTTGCCATTAGTCTTCGCATTGGGTCAATATGTCACTAAGTAAAGTGTCCTTGTTCACACCGTGCAGCTCCCAATGTGGGTATTAACCGCAATGGGGAAGCAAAAGATTCGTCTATTACTCTCAAAGGAGCTATATTTAAGGTGGGCATATTAAAATGTGCAGCCGTATTTCTTTAGTATGTTTCGGCTAATCATGAAAGATAGCATAACACAACAAGCATCTTTTCATCACGCCGGCAATAATTTGCACACATAAAGTAATACTTGGGACAGAACCAAGTATTGCCTTATGTGTTCAGAAGCATATTCCCCAATACCTGTTTACGTTCCGCATCGATGAGTGTGATCACACTTTTGAAATTATTAATGGCATCTTTTTCTTTAATCTTGAGGTCAAGTGAAGGTTGTCCTGCTGGTTTCCTAGAAAACACCAGAGACCGTGTAGGTGAACATGCTACCGCTGCCTCTATTAACTCTCAGTTGAGATTGTCGGTTTCATAATTCAAAACCGTGTTGTGTCGACTTAACCTTGGCCTTGGTTTCTAAGAATCCACATTTATAGCACTCCGGACAAACCAATAGATGCTTCGCCTGCCCCTGTTTATGGGGTCAGGTGTAGATGTCGGTTCTTCAAGTAATATGTCGGTGTTAATCACTTCGGATCCATCTTGTCATACGTCCCTAAGGATGTATGTGAGGGTGGGGGATGTGTGTTTGGTGGATGGTTGGGGTGTGTAAGTGTGGGTGGGTAGATGGGAGATCTATGTGTTGATGGGTGGATGGGGGATGTAGTGGGTGTGATTTATTGAGGGATGAGTACGTGAGTGGATGGATGTATGTGGGGAATGAGTGTATGGGTGGGGGATGTGTGTGTGTGGGTGGAAAGATGTGTGTGGATGGGCGATGTATGTGGGGTATATGTAGGTGGTGGGGTGAGTGTGGGTGGGAGGTGTGTGGGAAGATGTGTGTATGGGTGGGGAGATGTGTGTATTGGTGGGAGATGTTTGGTTAAGGGGTGTGTGGTTAATGGATATGTGACTGGGGGATGGGTGACTGGGAGGTGGGTGGAGGATGCGTGGGTGGGTAAGTGTGTATAGGTTGGGGGAGGGTGGGGATGTGTGTGTGTGTGTGTGTGTGTGTTGTGTGTGTGTGTGTGTGTGTGTGTGTGTGTGTGTGTGGGAGAGGGGGTTCGGGCTGTGTAGTTGGATTGTGGGAGATTGTGCGCATGGGTATTGTGCAAGTGGGAAATGTGGGTTGGTGAGGGTTTTGTGTAGGTGTAGGTGCGGGATGTGTGGGTTGGCGGGTATATGTGTGGTTAAAGGAATGTGTTTTTAGGGGATGTGTGTGGATGGGTGGATGAGGGTTGGTGGGTGGAGGATGTGTGTTTAGGTGGGGAGATGTGTGTAGGTGGGGGATGGGTGGGTGGATACACGTATGTGTGCCTGGGTGTGTGTGTGTGTGGGTGGGGATGTTTGTGTGGAATGTGTGGCGAGTGGGAGATGTATGTGTGGGTGGGGGTGTGTTTGGGTGTGGGATGTTGGTGATGGATGGGTAGGAGCATGTATGTGTCTGGGGTGTTTGTGTAGTCGGGTGGGGGATGTGTGAGTGTATGGGGAACGTGTGGGTGGATGGGGGTGGGTGGTTGGGTGGGGGATGTGTCTCATAACACGGTCATATGCATTGTTTTTGCTTACAACATCCTTTTGACAATGTTTTGTTTCCTATGTGAATGTATTATGTTCTATTGATGAAAGAAAGATGAGTGATTGAAAGGGCCGAATGTAAGACGGTTCTCCGTGCCCCATTTGTTAGCCTTTGAAAATAAAGTTGGTTGGTTGGTTGGTTCGTTCGTTCGTTCGTTCGTTCGTTCCCTCGTTGCTGATGCCACAAATACATCCCAATTCAAGCATAACTAATATTTTAATTCATCATTTAATGTACCTAAAAACTAGCAGTCGTTTGTAGATAGTCTGTCAAGCTATTAGTTACTACTTGCATTCATCCGTTATTGTATCTTCAACTAGCAGTTGTTTATAGCGTGTATTCAAATCAATCAATCATGTGCCATGCCGGAAAGCGTGGGCGGTCATGACTCGCCATTTCACTCGATCACCAGAGTCGTGAATCAGCACAGTGTTCCTGTCTCGACCATGCCATGTGGCCAAGCCATCCAGGTATTTACTTCTCGATCTTCCCCTTGGTCTGTTCCCATCGATCTTGCAAGTTGTCACTAAGTTCTCCAATCCATTTCTTCTCATACCATGTCCAAAATTTTTTTTACTGTCTACGTCTAATTTCTCTAATCAATTTACTTATTTTCATTTGTCTCCTGTAGTACTTGGTCATTGGTTTTTCTGTCTGTCCATGGTATTCTTTGCATTTTCCTCAGAAACCACATTTCTGCAGCCATCAGATAGAAAATCTAACAGCCGTATGGCATCTATACAAATAAGAAAGCTACACAAATACTATACACTAGTGTACAGCACGCCCACATTGCAGGATATACAAGTAAATCATAAATCAAACAGGCTTTTCTCTACAAGGTAAAGGATAAACAACCCCTGTCTATCTATCTATCTATCTATCTATCTATCTATCTATCTATCTATCTATCTATCTATCTATCTATCTATCTATCTATCTATCTATCTATCTATCTATCTATCTATCTATCAGAAGTTTACTTAATTCAATCGCAATGTTGTGTATATCATTGTGTTCGTTCTAAGAGTGGATTTACATACTACTCAACACTTCAAGTTTATGTGACCGTTTATTCAGTGAAATGAGGGATTCTTTGTGATATGTGATGGTAAGAGCAGCCGTTTTTGAATGTTACCAATTATCGACCACGTCAGCGTGAGAATTAGCCATGCGGGGCTAACAAGTGATAATCACCACGCACGCCCTACAGAAGGGCCGGCGATTTTATTTACTCCATTATTGTGCTGAATGTACACACTCTCAACTGTCAAGTTTATGTGACTGTTTATTTAGTTAAATGAAGATTTCATTGTGACACGTAAGGGTAAGAGCATCTATTTTTGATTTTTACCAATTATTGATTCACGACAACGTGAGACTTAACTATGTGTGACTAGCAAGAGATAAGCGCCACGCACGATCTACAGACAGGCCTGCAGTTTTATTTAATCCTTGCCTTGTCGAGCTGCCTATATTTCCAACATGTCCTCCAACTTACGATCATCAACTGTGTCAAAGCGGTGTGAAAATGTAAACAAAAACAAGACGGGACAAAAGTTAGTTAGCACGCCAGCTCAGCGACTGAATCGATCATCTTCATCGCCAACATCCATCACGTTGTCTAGTGAACAATCTAGTGAACTAGTAGACACTGATGTCCAGCTGGACAAACAACACAATTCGCCAGCTCAATCTTATCAAACTATCACATCACCTTCAAAGACGCTTTCTTCTGCCGAAACACAGAGCCACAATGATTGTTGTCGTGATCTAATTCAGGCTTTGGAGACGAGGTTAAAAGATTTTATTACCAACAACACCACTGACATTATTGCGGAGTTTAAAAAAGAAAACATTCTTCTTCGAGAGGAAATCCGAATTCTTAAAGAAGAGAAGGAGACTTTTAAAACATCCATACATGCCTTGAAACTAAAGCGTGCACAGTCATTTCATAAAAGTGCACAAACAGAAAGTATCCATGGTGTTGTAGATGCGTGTGTTACCAGTGAATGTTCGTCGCATAATGACATACAGATAGTTTCTACAAGCAACAAAACCACCACTAAACCTGTAGAACGCACACCATCTATCTACCCCATCGATGTGCATGTCAGCAACAGGTTCCAGGCCTTAAGTGTAGACTCTCCAGCAGCAGACTTGGAATCACAGACCTCAGTCGTTACCACTACTGGATATCAACAACCAACGCAAGCAAGATATAATAAACAAAAACACAAGAAAGACGACAGTGACCAGTGGCAACAACAGTCCAAGCGGACACGCCAGCAGCGTGAAATAACCATAGATCATAGTGCAACACATGTCGTCATTGGAGACTCCCTGCTGAAGGGAATCTAAAGTGATCGCATGTCATCTTCTGACAGCGAATCAACTTCAATCTACCCTGTACCAGGCGCTGACATTGACAGGCTGACCGCTACACTGCGACGATTCCAAGTGAACGACCGAATTAGGAGAGCAACAGTCCATATTGGTGTTAATGACATAATGGATAATAAAATCATCAGCACCTCACAACTAGCTACATTGGAGGTGCTGTTGCGCAATAGATTTCCGAAATCATCTTTGTTTATTTCATCCATCATTCCACCATGTTACGGGTTCCAGCGTCGTACTGCCGATGTTGCTAATCTAACGTTATATAAATTCTGTAAAAATAATAGCATGAACTTCATAAATAACACCCCTTACTTTACGTCACCGTCCGGAGCTCCTAAGAAAAAACTATACAGGGATCAAATACATTGTTCCAAGCTAGGAAGTAGCTTCCTAGCGAAGAACATAAAATATCCCGAACGTGCACAACAACCAGCACCAGTTACAGGAGTAAACCGAACTTCACCTCCGGCAACAGCCATCTCACTGTGTTCAGAAAACACTCCTTCTCTTCCCACACCACCCTTGCCTGTACCCCAGGAACACAATGTTGTGAATAGCAACCCAAGCTCCAATCCAAATGTTGCTAAATATGATACTTTGTTTCCTACCTTGCCCGTAAAACAGTCTCCCTCTATGATGTCAAAGGGGACACCGTTAAACAATGGTGCTGTACCGTCGATGCCTGCTTCCAATGTAGGCACTTCCAGTGACACTCATAGCAATCCCTCGCTGGACGGTAATCTACAACCCTATGAGTGGAACCGTCAACTTCAGCAGCTAATGCGATACAATCCTGCAGCCCTGCACCAAGCATTCATGATATCACTCCAGCAAAGACATTTTCCTGCCCCCTCTAACAGCCTTAACTATTTCTAAATAAAGTTTCAATATCCCTGCAATTTGTATACCACAAGCGACATCTTCCTTTTAGTTTGTAATGTTCGCTAATCACGATCAGTGGCTCAGCAAAAATGGTCTATATATAGGCCATCTCAACATCTTTCATCTGCTCAACAAATTACCTGAGCTCTCGGTAATACTGTCCAAACAGTTCCATGTGTTTGGAATCACAGAAAGTCGTCTTAACGACAAAATAACCGACTCCGAAATCTCACTTAAGGGGTTTAAAGTAATTCGAAAAGATGCAAATCAAAAATTAGAGACAGGTATTGCTGTATACATTTCCAATTCTCTCAACTGGTCCCGTAGAAGTGATCTCGAGACAGTAGAGATAGAATGTGTTTGGTTAGAGGTGAAGCCAGCCAGCCAACAGCCGTTTCTCATTGGATACCTATATAGGAATCCTTGTGCCGGGTACAGTTGGTATGACTGCTTCACTACAATGATGGATAGAGTGTTTACAGCAGGTAGAGAAGTTATGATACTAGGTGACTTCAACATAGATATTAGTAAATCCAACCAGACATGGGACGATATCATTCTTTCTTACAATTTCAAACAACTAATAAACCGTCCCACAAGGGTTACTGACACATCCTCAACTATAATTGATCATATATATGTTACTTGTCCAGATAATATTATTGAATGTTCTGTTCCTGTTTGTACAGTTAGTGACCACTACCCGGTATGTTGTACATGGTCAAGAATTGGGTTCAAACCTCTTAAACATAAACATGTAAGTATCAAATTTAGGAATTATAAAGCATTCAACCAAGATTTATTTTTGCAAGACTTAAGAAAAGCAGCCCTTGATCACGTTTACCAACTTCCTGACCCGGACGATGCATTAGCTTTCTGGACGAAGACAGTCTACAATGTGTTCGATAAACACGTGCCAATCAAAGAAGTTCGAGTCAAAAATCAACATAAATCCCCATGGGTCACTAGAGAAGTGCTGGAAATCATGAGAGAGCGAGATACAGCACACAAAAATAAAGACTTCATCAATTACCGCAGACTAAGGAATAAAGTTAAATATGAAATTCGTAGGATAAAAAAAGATCATTTTAAAAATTTGATTGTAGATAATTCAAACAGTACAAATATATGGAAGGCTATTAACTTGCTAACCAATAAGAAACGCCCTACAGAATCAGCAATACCAAATTCTATAACATGCGATGAATTCAGTTGGTTCTTTCAATCAGAAATAGAGAATCTAAAGTCTTCAATACCAGACTCATCGTGTAATTTAAGTTCACTGGCATCATTCTGTGAGGAGAAGTGCGCCAGAAATATTCCCGCTGAGATTCCTTTAATGTCTGTTGCAGACGTTTATAAATATCTCTTGAACCTCAAATCAACAAACTCACACGGCCTAGATGGTATCAGTAATAGAATTCTTCGTTGTGCTGCACCAGTCATTAGCGAGTCCTTAACGTTCATATATAACCAGTGCCTGGCCAAAAACTACTTTCCATCTGCATTTAAAATTGCTAAAGTGTTTCCGCTTATTAAAAATGGCTCAATCGATAATAGCGTTTTGGGTAATTATAGACCTATTTCCTTACTATCGTCGCTATCAAAACCACTAGAAAAACACATACATAAAATAACGTTACACCATTTAATTAACAATGATCTAATTATTAACAGTCAATCTGGGTTTCGACCTAAATATTCTTGCCATAGTGCTCTAACAAAAATGACCGATAACTGGCACTTAAACATCAACAACGGTAGAATTTGTGGAGCGGTGTTTGTAGACTTTAAAAAAGCTTTTGATATGGTAGATCACGATATTTTAATTAGAAAACTAAAGCAAATGAAGACAAGCACCAACATGGTGAACATAATTACGTCATTTCTATCCGACAGGCAACAAGTCGTGTCCTTCAACAACTGTCTATCAAGACCCACACAGCTTAATATTGGTGTGCCTCAGGGCTCAATACTAGGTCCGCTGCTTTTTGCAGTTTATATTAATGATCTTCCTTTATATATCAATACAACTTGTGATCTATTCGCAGACGACTGTACTATATATACTAGTCAAGAAAACCGTAGTGAATTAGAGAATTCTTTACAAAAGGAACTTGATAATCTTACTAGATGGAGCAATGAAAACCGCATGCAAATTAACATCGACAAAACCAAATCCATGCTAATAACGACCAGACAAAAACTACAGACACTAGCCATAACTGGATCACCGCTCGAACTCCGCATGGGCACGTTACCTATAGTTAATGTGACTGAACATAAAACACTAGGGCTTTTAATAGACAGCCATTTGAACTGGAGCTCTCATGTTCACGCTCTTACCAAGAAAATAGCACAAAAAGTTTACCAACTTGCTAAAATTCAGCACTTCCTGGACGAAAGCACACGAAAAATATTCTATACATGCTATATCCAATCACATCTCGATTACTGTTCCACAGTTTGGGATGGTTGCCCTAAATCTAATTTAAAACGACTATGTTCTCTACAAAACCGCGCTATTCGTCTGGTTTCTGACATAAAGCACGTTGAAAGTAATAATTTGTACAGTCATCTAAGACTTCTACCACTACAAAAGCGCTTCCTTTTCAACAAAGCCAAATTAGTGAATAAAATTATATCTCAAAATACCCCAGAGTATCTTCTGCCGCTGATTCAATCTAATGCAATGAACAGCAAGCGCCTAAATTTGTTACATGTCTCAAAGCCTAGATTGGACCTATACAAAACATGTTTCGCCTATTCTGGTGCTCACTTATGGAATGATCTGCCTCCAGATCTGAAAACTCCAATGAGTCCCTACACATTTAACCGAAAACTCTTTCAATACTTAATCCATACCGACTATATGCCACCATAATTCATTTACTGGTATAATTGTTCAGTATAATTGTTCATTATAATTGTTTAACTATAATTGTTCACTATATATGTGTGTGCGTGTGGGAGCGAGAGAGAGAGAGAGAGAGAGAGAGAGAGAGAGAGAGAGAGAGAGAGAGAGAGAGAGAGAGAGAAAGTGGGTGTCAGTGAGAGGGAGAGAGTGAATGCGTGTGTGCGCACGTGCATGCGTGTGTGTGGAGAGAGTGATTGAGCGAGAAATGGTGGGGGAATGTGTCAGTGCATGCATTCGTACGTGTATGTGTGAGAGTGAGTGAGGGAGTGTATGCGTGCGTGCATGCGTTCATGTGTATGTGTATGTGTGAGAGAGTGTGATTGAGAGAGTGAGTGTGTGTGTGAAGGATTGTGTGTTAGAGAGTGAGACAGTGGGAGAGTTGATGTGTTAGTGTGTGTGTGTGTGTGAGCGCGCGCATGCGTGTGAGTGTGTGTATATGAAAGAATACAGAGAGAGAGAGAGAGAGAGAGAGAGAGAGAGAGAGAGAGAGAGAGAGAGAGAGAGAGAGAGCTGAGCAGATGCATGTCATGTAACACGCATGTTATGTAACACGCGAATCCATATGTTTGTGTATTCTCATCTGTCATATTATCAGTTAAATACCATTTGATTTTATCATGCATAATATAAACTCATGTTCATTACTGTAGTTTGAGTGAGTGAGTCAGTGAGTGTGAATGAGAGACAGAACGAGTGAGCGTGAGAGTGAATGAGTGAGCGGGAGAGTGAATGAGTGAGCGGGAGAGTGAATGAGTGAACGGGAAAGTGAATGAGTGAGCGGGAGAGTGAATGAGTGAGCGTGAGAGTGAATGAGCGGGAGAGTGAATGTGTGAGAGTGAATCAATGAGCAGAAGAGTGAATGTGTGAGCGTGAGAGTGAATGTGTGTGTGTGTGTGTGTGTGTGTGAGAGAGAGAGAGAGAGAGAGAGAGAGAGAGAGAGAGAGAGAGAGAGAGAGAGAGAGAGAGAGAGAGAGAGAGAGAGCATCACTATTTTTACGTCACATACATTTTATGTACACATTTTTCTCCATGTTTAACATTTTTATGAGACTGCTCATGACAAGTGTCAGTGTATGTGTGTGAGTAAAGTGTGGGAGTTTGTTCATACTAGTTTCAATACTAACGTGAGACATTTTGTATGTGTCTAGATGTGAGGAAGTGTGAGTGTATGTGGAGGATGTGTGTGAGTGTGGGGATATGTGTGGGTGGGGGGTGTGTGGGTGGGGGTATGCATTTGGATGGGTTGGGGTGTGTGGGTTTTGGTGGGTAGTGGTATTTGTGGGTGTTGGTGGGATGTGTGGATGGATGTGTGGGGGTGAAAGTACGGGTGTTGGAATGGGTGTGGGGGATGTGTGTATGGGTGGAGGATATGTGTATGGGACGGATGCAGGGGATGTGTGTTTATGTGGGTGGAGATGTGTGGATGGTTTGAGGAAGTATGTGTGGGAGGCGGGGTTGTGTGGGTAGGGGATTGTGTTGGGTGGATTTGGGATGGAAGGGCGGGTGGGGAGAAGTGTATGGTGTGTGGGTTTGAGATATGTGTGCGGTGTGTTGGTGGGGGATGTGTGAATGATGTGTGGGTGGAGGGTATGTTTGTGGTGGTATGGGTGGAGGATAGTATGTGGTGTGGGGGATGTGTGTGATGGGTGTGGGGAATGTGCGTATGGGTGGGGTATATGTGTGGGTGAGCAGGGGATTGTGGTGGTTGGGGGAAGTATGTGGGGGAGTGTGGGTGGGAGATGTGTGTATGTGGATGGGGAATGTGTGGGTGGGGGTGTGTGAGTGGCTTAGGGATGTGTAGGTGGGTGAGGGAGTTGTATGTGTCGGGGTGGGATGTGTGAGTGGGTGGAGGATGTGTGTGGGGGTAGGGGTATTGTGATCGAGAGATGTTTGGTTGGGAGTGGGTTGGTGGGGGTGTGTGGGTGCGTAGTGGAGGATGTGTGAGTGAGTGTGTGTTGGTGGACGGGTAGGGAATGCGTGTGTGGGTGGGGAGAGGTGTGTGGTGTGTTGGTTGGTGATATTGTGTGGGTGAGGTATGTGTGTGTGGGTGGGGGATTTTTGTGGTGTGTGAGTGGGGGTATGTGGGGTGGATGGGTAAGGGTATCTGTGTGGGTGTGGGTGGGATTATTTTGTGGTATCTGGGTGGGGGATATGTGTGTGGTGTGTAAGTGGGGATGTGTTGGTGAGGGATATGTGTGTGTGTGGTGCGTGGGTTGGGAATAGTGCGTGGTAGGGGGTGTATGTGATGTGCGGGTGGGGGATTGTGTGGTGGGGGATTAGGTTAAGGCATGTGTGGGTGGGTGGAAGTTGTATGTGTGGGTGGTGGTGTGTGTGTGAGTGGATTGGGGATGTATGGGTGGTTAGGGAGATGTGTGTGTGTGTGGGGGGGGGGGGGGTAGGGACATGTCAGTTGGTGGGGATGTGTGTGTATGGTTTGGGGATGTGTGAGTGGATGTGCGATGTGTGGGTTGGTGGGGGATTGTGTGTGTGGGTGGGGAATATGTTGTCGATGGAGATGTGGCTGGGGGAAGGGTGGTTTGAGGTGTGGGTGGGGAGAGGATGTGTGGGGTAGAATGTGGATGGGCGTGGGATGTGTGGGTTGGTGGGGGAATGTTTGTGGGTGGCGAGTGTGTTTTGGTTGGGGGATCAGGTGAGGGCAGTGTGTGTGGGTGGGGGATGGGTCGGTTGGTGGGGTATGTATGTGTCCCTTGGTGTGTGTGTCGGTAGGTGGGGGTGTGTATGTGTCCCTTGGTGCGCATGTGTGTGGGTAGGTGGGGGTGTTGTGTGGGTGGGGTGATGTATGGATAGGTGGGAGATGGGCTTCATACCATGGTAATTAGCCTTGTTTATGTTTACAACATTCATTTCACAATGTTTATTTTTCTTCCTATGCAAATGTATAATGCTCTTGATGAACGAAAGACGAGTGATTGGAAGGGCCGAATGTAAGACGGGCCTGCGCGCCCAATTTGTGACCCTAATAAAGTTGATTTGATTTGATTTATCTATCTATCTATCTATCTATCTATCTATCTATCTATCTATCTATCTATCTATCTATCTATCTATCTATCTATCCTACCTATCTATCCATCCATCCATCCATCCATCCACCCACCCACCCACCCATCCATCCACCCACCCACCCACCCACCCACTCACCCATCTATCTGTCTATCTATCTATCTATCTATCTATCTATGATTGATTGATTGATTGATTGATTTAGGAACCGACATCACAGCATTCGGGGCATTCATATAAGAGCTCCGTCCCCATCCTCAGCAGCCAGCGAAGAGTTCCAACACTAATAGTACCAGTAGCGATGTGATTATATGTCCGTCTCCCCTTTCCCCTGAGCGTCGATCGTCGGCCAGATCCCCTCGTCACTCCACGCTATCGCATTCTTGCCAGACCATGGTGATCCATTTGCTCCTCCGAGGTGTACACATGCTCCCTCAAGGCCGCAACCACGTCTGCCTTGTCATGCATCAATACTCCACCAAGTTTTGCAGTCAGCCAATCTGTCTGCCTGTTCATTCCCCAGCACACCGGCATGCCCCGTAGAAAATATCCAGATAATGCTTGTCACCCGTGACTTCCGAAGCGAAGCAAGCCACTCTGCACGAACTTGCCTGTCCTCACCCTACTCATCATGCTTTCTGAGTCAGTTACAGTAACGATGTGTGTGTGTGTATCGTATTCTCCATCCAGCGGAAAGCTGCAGTGACCGCCTCCACCTACATTCTTAAGCTAGATGTTGTGGTATCATATGCCAGGCTCTCCTGCACCAAACGTCGACCATTAGCCTTTGCCAAGAAACCCCAGGCACTTCTCCTGCCTCTCAACACCAAACCATCTGTGTATATAATCACATCACCCGGGCGAGATTTATCCTGAATTAGTTGTTCGCTTTCCACTTCCGTGGCCCTTGCTGGCCACTCCCTGCACTCCCAGTTCAATGTGATTATAACTTTGCACAAGTCTGACTGCTCCGCTGGCACTCTGACCCACTCCTCTCCTCGCCTAATGTTCTCCAAGATGCACACTTGTCTGATCGTATCCTCCGCCTGAGGCATCCATGAATTCCCTCTTATCAGTCGCTGACCCTTAACTGCGCCCAGCGCCTCATGCAACGGGTGTTCTGTGTCAGAAACTACTCTGAGGTATGCCTTCGCCTGCATCACCTTGAGCCTACCAGCAACAGTCGGCAAACCAAGGATGTAATGCATTCACACTACTGGGATGTCTCTCATGCATTCCAGAATGACCCGCATAGCTTCGTTCTGTATGCGCTCTAATTTCACCAGCTGACTCTTTGAGACAGTGAGCTGTCCTAGTCCATAATCAATCACTGAGAGGATCAAGTGCTGGTATAGTGTGAAAAGCATTCTCTGCTCTGTGTCCATTGCAGCCATAGTTTGAAGTGCATTGAGTCCCTTTTGAGATCATGTCACAACCGTCTCCACATGGTCCTTGAAGGATAGGCTCCTGTCAAATGTGATTCCCAGATACTTCAGCTTGTTCTCTCTGTTGACACTTGTACCATCTATCGCGAGGCTTGGGACATCAGCTCTCACAATCATGTTGTCCAGAGAGCACCACAAAACCGCCGCCTTTTCCGGGTGGATGACAGCACTCATTTCAGTGCAACAGTCAATCTCTTTGTCTACTGTCGCCTGTAGCTCCTGGGCTGTTTGCTCCCTATCTCTCTCCTGCCTATATGCACGAATATCATCTGCAAATAATCCTTCAACCCCTGGTGCTTCTAGGTTTGCAATCTTGCTCGTATACACGTTAAAGAGCACCGGGGAGATTGCGCATCCCTGTGGTGCCACATAACGTGCAGACATGATGATGATGGATAGTTAGTATCGGGAAAAACCGATCGGAAAACCCCACGCACAGAAACCAGTGCGCAACAACGTGAACAAGACAGTGTCGTGTTTTGACAACAGCAGACAGGGAAACGACATGGAATGGAGAAGCATGTTCTTGATGATCGTGGCACGAATTGTGTTAGCTGGGAGCTAACTTGTATGAACCCAGGGATGGAACAATAGTAAGCGTTGACAGAAGAGAAGAGCATCATGCATCTGTAAAGAATCGAGGACACACCCTAGACGGGAAGAGAAATAACAGAAAGACAGAAGGGTTGAGTTCAAGGTGATGTTCAGCTGTATCTGTAAATCATGACTATGGCCGCCAGTGATACAGGTTAGTCATTCAAATCCGTCTAGTTTGTGCTCATATAGTTCGGATGCCGACCTGGTCATAACAGGCACTCCGAAAGAGGCAACGACAGATTTTGTGATATTAACTTTTTAATAACATGCCTAATAAAACAACATTTAACTGTAAGAGCCACGCGTCAGGATTCATTATGTTCCAGTTCACACTTTTCTCTCCAGTTCTTGGTCGTTGTTATTGTTATTGGAAAGGTTGAGCCTATGTCCTTCATCACCAACATGTTTGTTGTTACACATAATGATACGTCATGAAGGAGGACCAACAGCATGCTGGCATGTGGCAGTCCCGGGGTTAAAATATGTGGCTCTGAGGTCCATACACCCAGATGGAGAGCAACCCGACGAGAGTGCATGACGGCTGCTATTCAGTTCACCAACCAGTGTGTGTATGTGTGTGTACTCTCCAGTCGTGGCAACTACTAGTGGTAGCAGCATGTGTGTGTGTGTACTCTCCAGTAGTGACAACTGCTAGTGGTAGCAGCATGTGTGTGTGTGTACTCTCCAGTAGTGGCAACTGCTAGTGGTAGCAGCATGTGTGTGTGTGTGCTCTCCAGTAGTGGCAACTGCTAGTGGTAGCAGCATTGTGTGTGTGTGTACTCTCCAGTAGTGGTAACTACTAGTGGTAGCAGCATGTGTGTGTGTGTACTCTCCAGTAGTGGCAACTACTAGTGGTAGCAGCATGTGTGTGTGTGTGTGTGTGTGTGTGTACTCTCCAGTAGTGACAACTGCTAGTGGTAGCAGCATGTGTGTGTGTGTACTCTCCAGTAGTGACAACTGCTAGTGGTAGCAGCATGTGTGTGTGTGTACTCTCCAGTAGTGACAACTACTAGTGGTAGCAACATGTGTGTGTGTGTGTGTACTCTCCAGTCGTGGCAACTACTAGTGGTAGCAGCATGTGTGTGTGTGTACTCTCCAGTAGTGGCAACTGCTAGTGGTAGCAGCATGTGTGTGTGTGTACTCTCCAGTAGTGGCAACTGCTAGTGGTAGCAGCATGTGTGTGTGTGTGTACTCTCCAGTAGTGGCAACTACTAGTGGTAGCAGCATGTGTGTGTGTGTGTGTGTACTCTCCAGTAGTGGCAACTGCTAGTGGTAGCAGCATGTGTGTGTGTGTGTACTCTCCAGTAGTGGCAACTACTAGTGGTAGCAGCATGTGTGTGTGTGTGTGTACTCTCCAGTATTGACAACTACTAGTGGTAGCAACATGTGTGTATGTGTGTGTACTCTCCAGTCGTGGCAACTACTAGTGGTAGCAGCATGTGTGTGTGTGTACTCTCCAGTAGTGACAACTGCTAGTGGTAGCAGCTTGTGTGAGTGTGTACTCTCCAGTAGTGGCAACTGCTAGTGGTAGCAGCATGTGTGTGTGTGTGTGTGTGTACTCTCCAGTAGTGACAACTGCTAGTGGTAGCAGCATGTGTGTGTGTGTACTCTCCAGTATTGACAACTACTAGTGGTAGCAGCATGTGTGTGTGTGTGTGTGTGTAATCTCCAGTCGTGACAACTACTAGTGGTAGCAGCATGTGTGTGTGTGTACTCTCCAGTAGTGACAACTGCTAGTGGTAGCAGCATTTGTGTGTGTGTACTCTCCAGTAGTGGCAACTGCTAGTGGTAACAGCATGTGTGTGTGTGTACTCTCCAGTAGTGACAACTGCTAGTGGTAGCAGCATGTGTGTGTGTGTGTACTCTCCAGTAGTGGCAACTGCTAGTGGTAGCAGCATGTGTGTGTGTGTACTCTACAGTAGTGACAACTACTAGTGGTAGCAGCATGTGTGTGTGTGTGTACTCTCCAGTAGTGACAACTACTAGTGGTAGCAGCATGTGTGTGTGTGTGTACTCTCCAGTAGTGACAACTGCTAGTGGTAGCAGCATGTGTGTGTGTGTGTGTGTACTCTCCAGTAGTGACAACTACTAGTGGTAGCAGCATGTGTGTCTGTGTGTACTCTCCAGTAGTGACAACTACTAGTGGTAGCAGCATGTGTGTGTGTGTGTACTTTCCAGTAGTGGCAACTGCTAGTGGTAGCAACATGTGTGTGTGTGTACTCTCCAGTAGTGACAACTACTAGTGGTAGCAGCATGTGTGTGTGTGTACTCTCCAGTAGTGACAACTACTAGTGGTAGCAGCATGTGTGTGTGTGTGTGTACTCTCCAGTAGTGACAACTACTAGTGGTAGCAGCATGTGTGTGTGTGTGTACTCTCCAGTAGTGACAACTGCTAGTGGTAGCAGCATGTGTGTGTGTGTGTACTCTCCAGTAGTGACAACTACTATTGGTAGCAGCATGTGTGTGTGTGTACTCTCCAGTAGTGACAACTACTAGTGGTAGCAACATGTGTGTGTGTGTGTACTCTCCAGTAGTGACAACTACTAGTGGTAGCAGCATGTGTGTGTGTACTCTCCAGTAGTGGCAACTACTAGTGGTAGCAGCATGTGTGTGTGTGTGTACTCTCCAGTAGTGACAACTACTAGTGGTAGCAGCATGTGTGTGTGTGTGTACTCTCCAGTAGTGACAACTACTAGTGGTAGCAGCATGTGTGTGTGTGTACTCTCCAGTAGTGGCAACTACTAGTGGTAGCAGCATGTGTGTGTGTGTACTCTCCAGTAGTGGCAACTGCTAGTGGTAGCAGCATGTGTGTGTGTGTGTACTCTCCAGTAGTGGCAACTGCTAGTGGTAGCAGCATGTGTGTGTGTGTACTCTCCAGTAGTGACAACTACTAGTGGTAGCAGCATGTGTGTGTGTGTACTCTCCAGTAGTGACAACTACTAGTGGTAGCAGCATGTGTGTGTGGTACTCTCCAGTAGTGACAACTACTAGTGGTAGCAGCATGTGTGTGTGTACTCTCCAGTAGTGACAACTACTAGTGGTAGCAGCATGTGTGTGTGTGTACTCTCCAGTAGTGACAACTACTAGTGGTAGCAGCATGTGTGTGTGTGTGTACTCTCCAGTAGTGACAACTACTAGTGGTAGCAGCATGTGTGTGTGTGTACTCTCCAGTAGTGACAACTACTAGTGGTAGCAGCATGTGTGTGTGTGTACTCTCCAGTAGTGACAACTACTAGTGGTAGCAGCATGTGTGTGTGTACTCTCCAGTAGTGACAACTACTAGTGGTAGCAGCATGTGTGTGTGTACTCTCCAGTAGTGGACAACTACTAGTGGTAGCAGCATGTGTGTGTGTGTACTCTCCAGTAGTGACAACTACTAGTGGTAGCAGCATGTGTGTGTGTGTACTCTCCAGTAGTGACAACTACTAGTGGTAGCAGCATGTGTGTGTGTGTACTCTCCAGTAGTGACAACTGACTAGTGGTAGCAGCATGTGTGTGTGTGTGTACTCTCCAGTAGTGACAACTACTAGTGGTAGCAGCATGTGTTGTTGTGTACTCTCCAGTAGTGACAACTGCTAGTGGTAGCAGCATGTGTGTGTGTGTGTACTCTCCAGTAGTGAAAAACTACTAGTGGTAGCAGCATGTGTGTGTGTGTATACTCTCCAGTAGTGACAACTACTAGTGGTAGCAGCATGTGTGTGTGTGTGTGTGTGTGTGTACTCTCCAGTAGTGACAACTACTAGTGGTAGCAGCATGTGTGTGTGTGTGTGTACTCTCCAGTAGTGACAACTACTAGTGGTAGCAGCATGTGTGTGTGTGTGTACTCTCCAGTAGTGGCAACTGCTAGTGGTAGCAGATGTGTATAAGAAACATGTGTGTGTGTGTACTCTCCAGTAGTGACAACTACTAGTGGTAGCAGCATGTGTGTGTGTGTGTACTCTCCAGTAGTGACAACTACTAGTGGTAGCAGCAGTGTGTGTGTGTGTGTTACTCTCCAGTAGTGGCAACTACTAGTGTAGCAGCATGTGTGTGTGTGTGTACTCTCCAGTAGTGACAACTGATAGTCGTAGCAGCATGTGTGGTGTGTGTACTCTCCAGTAGTGACAACTGCTAGTGGTAGCAGCATGTGTGTGTGTGTACTCTCCAGTAGTGGCAACTGCTAGTGGGTAGCAGCATGTGTGTGTGTGTGGTTGTGTGTACTCTCCAGTAAAGACAACTGCTAGTGGTAGCAGCATGTGTGTGTGTGTTACTCTCCAGTATTGACAACTACTAGTGGTAGCAGCATGTGTGTGTGTGTGTGTGTACTCTCCAGTCGTGGCACTGCTAGTGTGTAGCAGCATGTGTGTGTGTGTACTCTCCAGTAGTGACAACTGCTAGTGGTAGCAGCATTGTGTGTGTGTGTTGTACTCTCCAGTAGTGGCAACTGCTAGTGCAGCAGCATCTGTAGTGTGTGTACACTCTTCCAGTAGTGACACAGCATACTCTTAGTGTAGACAGCAGCGTGTGTGTGCGTGTGATGTGTACTCTCCAGTATGTGACAAGAACAAACTTACTAACACTAGTGGTAGCAGCATGTGTGTGTGTGTGTTACTCTCTCAGTCCAGTGATGCCAGCTGCGACTCGTGGTAGCAGCATGTGTGTGTGGGTACTCTCCAGTAGTGGCAAACTCTGCTAGTGGTAGCAGCATGTGTGGTGGTGTGTGTATCTCTCCAGTAGTGACAACTGCTAGTGTAACAGCATGTGTGTGTGTGTACCTCCCAGTATGACAACTACTACGTGGTAGACACGCATGTTGTGTTGTGTGTGTGTGTGTGTAGCTCTCCAGTCGTGGCAACTACTGAGTGGTAGCAGCGAATGTGTGTGTGTGTACTCTCCACGTACTCTCCAGAAGCAGTAGTGACAACTGCTAGTGGTAGCAGCATTTGTGTGTAGGTTGTAACTCTCCAGATGGGCAACATGCTAGTGGCAGCAGCAGTGTGTGTGTGTATTCTCTCGCCAGTGATCGACAACGTCTAGTGGTAGCAGCAGGTGTGTGTGTGTGTGCTACTCCCAGTAGTGGCAACACTGCTAGTGGTGAGCAGCATGTGTGTGTGTGTACTCTCCAGTAGTGACAACTACATAGTGGTAGCAGCATGTGTGTGTGTGTGTACTTCTCCAGCAGTGACACGTACTAGTGGTAGCAGCATGTGTGTGTGTGTGTACTCCGGCACCGCTCACAGTAGGTGAGACAAACTGCTAGTGGTAGCAGCCTATTGTGTGTGTGTGTAGTACTCCTTCCAAAAGGGTTAAAAAAAAGTTTGGGGGACAACTACTAGTGGTAGCCAGCATGTGTGTGTGTGGTGTGTACTCTCCAGTAAGTTGACAGCTACTTATGGTATCAGCAATGTGTGTGTGTCTGTGTACTCGTGTACCCCCACCTCGTCCAATAGTGAACAACTACTAGTGGTAGCAGCATGTGTGTGTTGTGTGTACTCTCCAGTTATGTAAGTAGCAAACTGCTAGTAGGTAGCACATGTGTGTAGTGTGTTGTACTCTCCCGCAGTAGTGACCAACTACTAGTGGTAGCAGCATGTGTGTGTGTGTGTACTCTCCAGTAGTGACAAACTACTAAGTGTAGCAGCATGTTGCGTGCGGGTTGGTAACTTCGTCAGTAGTAGCCACTGACTAGTTGTAGCGCATGTGTGTGTGTGTGACTCTCCAGTAGTGGCAACTACTAGTGGTAGCACAGCATGTGCTGTGTGGTGTGTACTCTCCAGTAGTGACATAACAAAGAACTACTAGTGGTACCGCATAGTGTGTGTGCGGGTCCGTCAGTAGTGGACCAACTACTTAGTTAGTGGTCGCAGCATGGTGTGTGGTGTACTCTCAGTAGTGGCCGAACTGCTAGTGGTACGACAGCATGTGTGTGTGTGCTGTACTCTCCAGTAGTGACAACTGCTAGTGGTAGCAGCACATGTTGTGTGTGTGGGTAACTCTCTCAGTAGTGGCAACTGCTATAGTGGTAGCAGATGTGATGTGTGTGTACTCTCCAGTAGTGAGGACAACCCCCCTACTAAATACGTCCTCTAGTGGTATCGGCAGCACAATAGTGGGGTGTGTGTGTGTGTGGTGGGTAACTCACTCCAGTGAGTGACACTACTTGAGTGGTAGCACAGCAGTGTTGTGTGTGTAGTACTCTCCAGTCGTGCGAACTACTTAGTGGGTAGGCAGCGCATGGTGTGTGTGTGTATCTCCAGTAGTGACAGACAACTGCTAGTGGTAGCAGCATGTGTTGTGTGTGAACTCTCCAGTAGTGGGCAAAACTGCTAGTGGTAGCAGCATGTGTGTGTGTGTGCTCTTCACCAAGTATGACATAAGAACTACTATTGGTCGCACATGTGGGTGTGGTGTTGTGTACCTTCTCCAGTAGTGAACAACTACTATGGTAGCAGCACGCTTGTGTGTGTGTGTACCTCCTCCAGTAGTGACCAACGTGGCTAGTAGGTAAAGCAGCATGTGTGTGTGTGTGTACTCTCCAGTAGTGACAACTAGACTAGTGGTAGCAGCCATGTGTGTGTGTGTGTGTATCTCCCAGTAGTGACCATTAACTACTAGTGGTACAGCATTAGTGTGTGTGTGTGTAACTTCTCCAGTAGTGAGCAACATGCTGTGGTAGCAGCATGGTGTGTGTGTGTGTAACTCTCCAAGTAAGTGACAGACTACTAGTGGTAGCAGCGACATGTGTGTGTGGTAGTACTCTCCAGTAGTGAAAAAGAAAACTACTAGTGGTAGCAACAATGTGTTGTGTGTTTACTCTCCAGTAGTGACACTACTCAGTGGGTATGGCAATCAAATGTGTGTGTGTGTACTCCCCCCCCAGTAAGTGGCAAGAACTACTACTAGTGGTAGCAGCATGTTGTCGTGTGTGGTACTCTCCAGTAGTGACAAACTAACTAGTGTAGCCGCATGTTGTGTGTGTGTGTACTCTCCAGGTAGTGGCACTGCTAGTTACTATACCAAAGAAAATATGCTTTATGGGGTAGCAGCATGTGGGTGGTGGTTGTACGCTCACATTAGTGCAAAAACTACTATAGTGGTACAGCATGCTTGTGTGTTGTTGTGTGTGTGTGTGTGTGTACTCTCACCTCTCACAGTAGTGACCAACTACTAGTGTTTAGCGGAGCATGTGTGTGTGGTGTGTACTTCTCCAGTCGTGGCAATACCTTAGTGGTAAGCAGCACTTAAAAACAAAGAAGGCAACAATCAAATGGTGTGTGGTGTCGTACGTCCTCCCCAGTATTGACAACTGCTAGTGGTAGCAGCATGTGTTTTTGTGTAACATCTCAACAGGAGCAGGTAGTGGCCAACTGCTAGTGTAGCAGCATGTGTGTGTGTGTACTCTCCATAGTGACAATCTACTGGTGGGTATCAGCATGTGTGTGTGTGTGGTTGTACTCCCACTACGCTCCAGTAGTGGACAAAAAACTACTAGTGGTAGCAGCATGTGGTGTGTGTGTAAACTCTCAGTAGTGACAACCTGCTAGTGGTAGCCAGCATGTGGTGTGTGTGGTGTACTCTCCAAGTAGTGACAAAACTAGACTAGTGGTAGGCAGAGGCAAACAAGCAAGGTGTGTGTGTGTGTACAATCTCTTCTCTTCTCGCAAGTATGGACAACGCACGTATAACAGTGGTAGCAGCAGTCATGGGTGTGGTGCGTGTGTGTGTACTCACCTCACCGTTGTGACAACTACTAAGTGGTAATCAGGCATGTGTGTGTGTGTTTCGGTGTACTCTTCACAGTAGTGACAAACAACTACTATTGTTAGCAGCATGGTGTAGTGTGTGTGTTCTCATCCAGTAGTGGCAAAACTGCCAGTGTTCGAAACCTGTGTGTTGTGTTGTGTCTCTCTCTCGGCCCAACCAGTAGTGAACAAAACTACCTAATGGTAGCAGCAATGGTGTGTGTGTGTACCCTCCAGGTGTGCAGAGAAACTACTAGTGGTAGCAGCATGTGTGTGTATGTGTGGCTTGATCCAGTAGTGGAAACAACCTATAGTGGTATCAGCAAGCATGTGTGGTGTGTTTACTCTCTCCAGTATGAGCAACATGCTAGTGGTAGCAGCATGTGTGTGTGGTGTGTACTCTCCGTAGTGCAAAGACTATGTACAGCATGTGGTGTGTGTGTGTGTAACTCTCCAGTAGTGACAACTACTAGTGGTAGCAACATGTTTTGTGGTGTGTGTACCTCCTCCCATAGTGACAATACTAAGTGGTAGCAGCATGTTGTGTGTGTGTACTCATCCGTAGGGTGGGCAACTACTATGGGTACAGCAAATGTGGTGTGGTGTGTACTCCTCCCACAGTAGTGCCAACTACTAGTGGTAGGTACGCATGTGTGTGTGTGTGTACTCTCCATTAGTGGGCAACTTGCCTAGTTGGTAGCAGCATGTGTGGTGTGTGTACTCTCCAGTAGGTGGGCCAAAACGTGCTAGTGGTAGCAGTCGGACACATTGTGTGTGTGTTCCTCTCCAGTAGTGGCAACCCCCTTGCTTAGTGGTTGGAAGCATGTGGTGTCTGTGTAACTCTCCAGTAGTTGCAACGTTTGTAGTGTAGCAGCATGTGTGTGTGTTACTCTCTCCAGTTAGTGACAACTACTAGTTGTTTTAGCACAGCATGGTGGTGTGTGTGTACTCTCCCGGGCGCACTCAACGAGTCGAGTGGCTAACTTGCTAGTGGTTAGCAACAGCATGTGTGTGTGGATGGTTGTTAACTCTCCACAGTAGTGGCAGAACGCTAATGGTGCAGCATGTTGTGTGTGGTGTACTCCCTCCAGTAGTGACAACTGCTAAAAATGTGTGTGGGCAGATGTGTGTGTGTACTCTCCCAGTAGTGGGGCGGGGAGGGGGGGGGGGGGTGGAGAGGAGGGGGGGAGACAAAAACTTCTGAAAACTAACTCTCTCATAAAAGAAAAGAAACACAAAGGTGAACTTACAAAAACAAAAGACAATAAAAAAAGGAACAAAAAAACAACTACTACTTTAACTAAAAAACTTACTCTACTGCTAGTGGTAGCAGCATGTGTGTGTGTGTGAACTCTCCAGTAGTGACAAAACTGCTAGTTGGTAGCATCACATGAGTGTGGTGTACTCTCCAGAGGATGACAAAAACTACTATGGTAGCATCATTGTGTGTGTGTGTGACTCAACTCCGTGTGGCAAACCTCTGCTAGTGGTAGCAGCATGTGTGTGTGTGTGTACTCTCCATAGTGAAACAAAAAACATGCTAGTGGTGTCAGCAGCACATTTGTATGTGTTGTACTCTCCAGTAGTGACAACTAGCTAGTGGTGGCGAGGCATGTTGTGTGTGTGTGGTACTCTCCAGTAGAGTGGCAACTCATGCTAGTTCGTGGCAGCATGTTTTGTGTGTGTGTTGTACTCTCCAGTAGTGACAAACTACTAGTGGGAGCATGCATGTGTGGTGTGTGTACTCTCCAGTAGTGGCCCCTGCCTAGTGGTAGCAGCATGTGAGTGGTTTGTGTACTCCCAGTAGGTGTGAAACTCTTAGTGGGTAGCAGCATGTGTTGTGTGTACTTCTCCAGTAGTGGGCAACAAACTCTAGTGGCAGCAGCACGTGTGTTGTGTGATGTGTGTACTCTCCAAAGATAGTGAACAAAAAAAAAACTGCTAAGTTGGTAGCAGCATTGTGTGTGTGTAACTCGTCCAGTAGTGACAACTGCTAGTGGTAGCAGCATGTGTGTGTGTGGAACTCCCTCCAGTAGTGACACAACTACTGAGTGTAGCCACCTGTGTGTGTGTGTGTACTCTCCAGTAGTGGCAACTCCTAGTGGTAGCAAAGCCCATGTTGTGTGTACTCCTCGCTCTCACCTGCTCTCCAACCCAGTAGTGGCAAACTGCTAGTGGTAATCCGCGATGTGTGTGTGGTGGTACTCTCCCATTAATGGCAGAAAAACTTAAAAAGCAACTACTAGTGGGTAGCACAGCATGTGTGGGTGTGTGAGGTGTGTACTCATCCAGTAGTGACAACCTGAATGCTAGTGGTAGCAGCATGTGGTGGGTGTGTACTCCCCTCCAGTATTGACACTAACTGTCAGTAGCAGCATGTGTTGGTGTTTGTGTGTCGTTACTCTCACAAGGAGTCGTGGGGCAACTACAGTAGTGGGAGCAGCATGTGTGGTGTGTAACTCCTCCAGTAAAGTGACAACTGCTAGTGGTATCACATGTGTGTGTGTGTAACTCCTCCAGTAGTGACAACTGCTTAGTGGTAGCATCATGTGTGTGTGTTTACCTCCAGGATATGGCAACTGCTAGTGGTAGTATCGATGTGTGTGTGTGTACTTCTCGCAGTAGTGGCAAAAACTGCTAGTGGTAGCATCCTGTGTGTGTGTGTTGTGGGTACCCCTCGTCAACAGTAGGTGGCCACTACTGCTATGGTATCAGCATGTGGTGTGTGTGTGTGTGTACTCCCCAGTAGTGACAACGGCTAGTGGTAGCATCATGTGTGTGTGGTGTGTACCTCCAGTAATTGACAAAACTCCTTTGGTAGCAGCATGTGTGTGTGTGTTGTTGGTGTGTGGTTAGCTGCTCCACAAGTCGTTGGCAACTACTAGTGGTAGCAGCATGTGTGTGTAATGTGCTCTCGCCAACAGTATGACAAACCTAACTCTTGCTTAGTGGTAGCAGCATGTGTTTGTGTGTAACTTCTCCGGAGGAGAAGATAGTGGCAACATGCTAGTGGTAGCAGCACATGTGTGTGTGGTGTACTGCAGCTCCGCACTCATCCCTCTACAGCAGCTGTAGTGACAACTGCTTAGTGGTAGCAATCATGTGTTGTGTGGTGTACTCGCCTTCTCCAGGTAGTGACACAAAACTACTAAGTGGTAGCAGATGTGTGTGTGTGTGTGTACTCTCCGTAGTGGACAACTGCTAGTGGGTAGAATTGCATGTGTGTGTGTGTGTGTACTCTCCAGTACGTGACAAAAAGACTGCTAGTGTGTAGCAGAAAATGTGTGGTGTTGTTTTTAAACTCTCCAGTAGTGACACACAACTAGTACTAGTGGGTAGCAGCATGTGTGTGTGTGTGTGGTGTACTCTCCGTAGTGGACACTACTAGTGGTAGCAGCATGTGTGTGTGTGTAGTGTGTGGTAACCTCCAGTAGTGACAAAAAACTACTAGTGGTATGCACATGTGTGTGTGTGTGATGTGTACTCTCCAGTAGTGACAAACTACTAGTGGTAGCAGCATGTGTGGTGTTGTGGTGTACTCCTCCAGTAGTGGCATACTGCTAGTATAAGGTAGCAACATGTGTGTGTGTGGTGTACGTCTCCAGTAGTGACAACTACTAGTGGTATCCAGCATGTTGTGTGTGTGTACTCCTCCAGTCAGTTGACCAAACTACAAGTGTAGCAAGCATGGTGTGTGTGTGTGTACTCCTCCAGTAGTGACAACTACTAGTGTAGCAGCTATGTGTGTGGTGTAACCTCTGCCAGTAGTGCAAAAACTGCTAGAGGTAGCAGCATGTGTGTGTGTGTGTGTACTCTCCAGTAGTGACAACTACTAGTGGTTAGCAGCATGTGTGTGTGGTGTGTACTCTCCAGTATTAGTGACAACTACTAATAGTTGGTAGCAACCAAATGAGTGTGGATGTGTGTGGTACTCTCCAGTAGTGACAACTACTAGTGGTAGCAGCATAGTGTGTGGTGTGTACTCTCCAGTAGTGGCAACTACTAGTGGTAAGCAGCATGTGTGTGTGTGTGTGTAACTCTCCAAGTAGTGAGACAACTAACACTAGTGTTAGCCGCAGTGTGTGTGTTTGTGTCTTTGTTTAAACGTCTCCATTAGTGGCAACTGCTAGTGGTAAGCAGCAATGTGTGTGTGTGTGTGGTACTCTCCAGTAGTGGCAACTGCTAGTGGGTCAGCAGCATGTGTGTGTGTGTCTACTCTCTGTTATGGCAAACGTGGCTAGTGGTGGCAGCAATGTGGTGTGTGTGTGTACTCTCCAGTGTGGCAACTGCCTAGTGTAAGCAGCAATGTGTGTGTGTGTATTGACTCTCCAGTAGTGACAACTACTAGTGGTAGCAGCAGGCAATGTGTGTGTGTGTACCTCTCCATAGTGGCTAACTGCTAGTGGTAGCAGCATGTGTGTTTGTGGTACTCTCTTCTCCATAGTGGCACTCTGATTTGGTGGCAGCAAAATGTGTGTGTGTGTACTCTCCAGTAGTGACAACTGCTAGTTTGGTGGCATCATTGTGGTGTGTACGTCTCCAGTAGTGACAACTGCATGGGGGCAGCATGTGTGTGGTGTGTGTTACTCTCCAGTAGTGAAAACTGCTAGTAGTGGTGGCAGCATGTATTGTGTGTGTTACTCTCCAAGTAGTGACAACTGCTAGTGTGGCAGCATGTATGTGTGTGTGTACTCGGTCCAGCAGGTAGTGACCACATGCTATGGTGGCGCATGTTGTTGTGTGTGTGTTTTACTCCCCAGAGTGGCAAAAACATGCTAGTGTGTAGCAGCATGTGTGTGTGTGTAGTCCTCCAGTAAAGTGGACAAAACTGCTAGTGGGTGGCAAAAAGACACATGTTTGTGTGTGTGTACTCTCCAGTTAATGACAATAAAAGAAGAAAACCATAAAAAAGAAAAAATAACTGGATAGTGGTGGCGGCAAGCATTGTTGTGTGGTTGTGTGAGTGTGGGGTTTACTCTCGCAGTAGTGGGAACTGAGCTAAGTGGGTGGCAGGAGCATGTGGTTGTGGTAGTGTGTTACTCCTCCAGTAGTGACAAAAACTGCTAGGTGGTAGCAGCAGCATGTGTGTGTGTTGGTATCTCTCCCAGTAGTGACAACTGCTTAGTGGTAGCACATGTG
>JACEFZ010007074.1:0-202500 GCA_014155875.1 Cepaea nemoralis
CCCCCCCCCCCCCCCCCCCCCCCCCCCCCCCCCCCCCCCCCCCCCCCCCCCCCCCCCCCCCCCCCCCCCTCCCTGGAAACCCTAAAATTGGTATTGAGAATAACGATTATAAACACAGGACAAGATTTAAGTGAACCTTTGGTATTGAGAATAACGATTATAAACACAGGGCAAGAGTACTTCACATTCAGTCACACTATATGCTTTTTTGAATAAAATTATATTTTATTTACAAGAAATCTGCCTGTACGTCACACAGACTTTGATACAATGTTTTAAAACTGATTTATCACTAGTATATATACACTTTAGCGATGAATATACGGAATGTAGAACTGTACGGATTGGCATGTCTCACTGCAAATGATAACATAACTTAAACCAATGAGTTATTTACAATAAGCAAAATATTTTGAAGACTACAATAATACTTGATATCACATGCATATTAATCTCATAACAAGGGCTCAAAGAGAAGAGAAAAACAACAGACAAACATGATACATTCAGGCATATTTGAGATCTGTTAAACATTTATCGGACTCTTGGCTAGCAAATATACAATTACTGAGGTGGGGATATAAGACTCTAATCTCCTTCAAAGTGCTCTTCATAGGACTGTACACACATCTCCCAGCAGTATCGCCATTGTTGAAAGCATTTCGCTTTGGGAATGAATTGTGTGGCCGTTGAGTTCTGTATAATGTCTTATCTTGACTCAAATCAGGTCCCTTTCAGTGTTTCAGTGGCATGTTTAGCTTTGGGAACAGCCAAACATTGCAGGGAACTATGTCGGGAGGGTAGGGAGCCTAATGAACCAGAGGAATATTGTGACTGGCCAATGATATTATGGATCAGATTGAAGGATGTGAATGAATTGATGTGTGGGTAGTGGGAACCTGGCAGCTCCATCATGACAACGCATCTGCCCATTCGCCAATTCTCCAATCCAAAGAAGGCTTTCTGAAATGTTTCCAACAATGCAGCGACCCCTGGGAGAAATGTGTACAGCTCCAAGGTGAGTCACTCTGAAGGGGATTAAAGTTTCAGTAGTCCAGGTGAGTAGCTATTTATCCTAGCCAAAATTTCGATACTTTTTGAATAGATCTCGTATATAGGTAGTGCACACTTGCAATGATGTTAAATATTGTGAACATACATAGGCTGACAAAAAGATTCAATTCACCTGAAAGCATCAGACAATTATTCAATCAGCGAGTGTGCCTCTGGCATGCCAAGCCCTTTGTTAATTGTGAAAACAATCCTGTCATTTCAAATGATAAGCTTACTTTACACTGGTCGCTCAATTCACCCATATCACATTATAATAACTTCAGGTAATTAAGATATTGGATGGACCTGTTAGTGTAATCTAGAATAGATCAAGTATGTGCGCAATGAACATGTATACAAAAAATATTTTGGTTGAGTGGACAACATTGTGTGATCTAGCAGGTTCAGTGAAAACAATCACATTGTGAACAAAATATATTTTCGAAAACAATCATCATGGCATTAACTGGTTGTATAGAAATTATCTCATCATGTGCTGCATGAAATCATTCAATGATGAGCAACTCATACTACTTTGAATCCTATTAACATATTCTATACTGAACAACTCATACTACTCCAAATCACATTAACGTATTCCATACTTAATAGCTGCGCAGACTACACAGGATGACATTAGTGTGTCTAAGACATTTGAAAGCACATATCCTATGTCATAATATACTATGTGCATTGGAAAAATTGTGACTCATTCATTCACAATGAAACAAATCAATCAATTAGGTGCCATATCCAATGAAGGTTGGCTGCAATGGATCTCCAACACTATCTGTCTCTCGCCCTGACTGTACATTCTGTCAGATTGATGTTCGGCCATCTCTTGATGTTATCTTCCCACTTGTATCGTTGTCTACCCCTTGCTAGCTTGCCTTCATCCATACCCTCCAGTGTGGTTTTCATAAAAGTCTTATTTTTTAACGTGGCCGAAATATTTCACTTACCTCTTGTTTTATTTCTTTCATCAACTCCCTTTTCGCTCTCAAACAAACCAAGACATTTAGTTTGTTCCATTGTGACTGAATAGGCCAGACTTTTCCCTATACATGTAAAATGGAACAAACACTGAGCTTTCGCAATCAGCTATCATACTGTACTCTTAACAATACGTAAAGTCTTCACACAATCCTCCTTACATTTATATCAGCTATCATGAGCACCTTTAAGCGACTACCAACGAGCATGGTGCAGACACAGCACTTGTCCTCTCTCAGTAAACCGATGACAATTGACACCAAGCGATTCTATGGTGATAACTTGGCGACTTGGCGTGTAATCTTAATGAAGTCACTGTCTCCATTGCAGGTTTGTATCACTGATATTACACGCAGGCCTTACATATGAGCAAACATAACGTACAGGCCTCACATTTGAGCAAACATTCAACAGCTTTCAGACTCATGTTGCACTTGCAAAACCTGAATTTTAGCTGAAAACGTTTCCCAACAAATTCATGACTGCATGACAACTACACTCATGAGAAACCATTTGGCTGATTTGGGCTCTCTGTTGATGAAAAACCAGTCAGTTGAATCATGGGTTCCATTTCTTCTGACTCTAATATAACATTGTTTTCACATATAGCACTGTTGTGTATTTTCATGGGAAATGAGTTTGTAGACACATCTTTGTTTAAAGAATTCATGCCTTTGATAAAACCATTGCCAGAGCTTTCTCGACGCTCCTGAAAATATGTCGCTGAAGCGTTGGACTCACGTCCTCTGGAAAGGTAAGTAACTAATGTGAGACTCTGACTGTTCTTTCGACTTTGGGGAAATTGGTGGAGGTGATTCAAGCGAAATCTGTGCCATTTTTTCCTTATTTCACTCTGTACCTGTCAGTGAATAATGAAATAACATTAGGATGGGTATTAAACATCATGCTACTTAAACATATGCAAGAAATATAACCACTTTAAAGTCATGACAGTTGTTAAGAAATAGGAAGAGATAGTTTGAAAATCTGAATGACTTGACATAGAAAAGAAACTTATTAGAATGATGGAATTATTTTTATTTTGATGGCCTGAATGGGTTAACAACTTGAGAAACTGCAAATTCAAACTTAATATGAATAATTCAGACTAAATAAACTTAGTGTCATCATTGGAGACATGTACCTTAAAAAAAAACCAGTATTGTCAAATCGAAAATAAGATTAATGTAAAGTATTTGTGAATGTTACTTCTATAATGCAAGTGTGAAATATTCAGTATTATAAGTACACTGTTATATTCACCATCCTCATCTAGAGGCTTATCCTATGCAGGACTTTGCCCCTAACAGTCTTGTGATAGTTTTCTGTCATAAGCCATGTATCACCTTCTGTTGCGCAGGTCCACATGACCGAATGGGTAAGAACGCGTGTTTTTAAATATTCACTTGTACTGATGCCGAGGTAAGCGGTTCAACCATTACACCAGACAGTTGGACTAAAATATTGACCTGTCGTCCTTGACTTGGGGACGTAAATTACAAGTACCTCTGAAGTCGGAGAGGGTTCGCCTGATGGTGAGGGAACTGTTAATAGGGAAAGCTAACCCACACGCAAAATTCAGTCCATCACTACTATAAATAGCGCGTATGGACTACGCCTGAGTTCAAAGCGAGCGTGAAAAAAAATCTGCTGTCGCTGTCATGTGTACATTATTTATTACAAATTGAATCCATCTACATTGAGATCTTGTTTTTCTCTACTTCCTTGGTACACGTCCATCCATAATTATCTTCTCCAGACATTCATGTCTTGTTTACATTTTAAAAATATTTCGGTTTCCTCAGTTTTATTTGATTCAATACCTCTGATGTCGGAGTGAGTTTGCCTGATGGCCAGGGACACTGGTAATAGGGACAGCTAATCTACACGTAAACATTAGACCAGTCCACTAGAAATAGTAGCACGTGTATGGACTCCGCTTGAGTTCAAAATAAAAAAAAAAAATAAAAAAAAAGTACAATGGATTCAATAACAAATCTTCTTCTTGGATGTATCTTTTTGGCCTTTTATTTATTTTTTTTTAAAACCTAATGCTTGCTTGTGTTCGTTGGCTTGAGCTCCAACGCGAAGTCCTGTATGTCGGATGAAGGCATCCTGTTGTCCAACATCAGTGTGATGTCATACAGGACCTGAGTTTTGCGTGAGTATCCGTTGTCCCATGTCTGGCTTATTGGTGTGCAGACTGGTGGTTCCTCGCCGTACAGGCAGACACTCTCTGACTTCGGAGGAATCGGCGATCCTACTGACTTTAGCCAGGACCCCGAAGGGACCTTTTGCCCAGGACGCTCGACGAGGACGCGTCAATAGGTCTTGGCCAGTATATAACCCGGCCCTGGTGCCTTGGAAACACCTCTGCATCCCAAACCTAATGAATTGTAATACTTTTCTGTAAGACTAAAACTCAACAAGTCCAAGTTCACACCCGTATGTTGCAACAGGACATATGCATGCTCTTAGCACTCTGACGTTTGTTGTTCCATCTATTCCAATCCATTTTAATTGTATTTGATTTCTGCAGAACAATGTGTACTTTTTAATCAACGCATTTCCATCTCCCGTCAGCAGAGAATATAGACATTCAAAACTGCCCACTTTCTCTAATTTCTCCCCATTGATAAGTATATCTGTTAATTGATTTATTTTATCGGTTGTCATTATTCTTGTAATTGTTACTTTGTGTTTTTTTTTACTTAGGTTATATTGTTTTATTAGTCTGGCAACATTTAAAAGAGGAAGACTAAGAAACAGGAGAAGGAGGAAATGGTTGTTAATGCTAAAATCATAAAACAAAAAAAGGGACAGACAACTGCTTGTCATAATACCAGGTTACAACCTTATTCTACATTATAAATTTAAAAAAAAACACCCAGTGCATCTTCATTCACTCTACATAAATTAGAAAATGAAAGTGAAAGATCAAAAGGTTAGTTGTTTGGTTAGTCGTTATTCGCTGTTACAACTTAGTTAGTTAGTCGACAGATCATCCTCATTGCACATCGAACCATTCAGTCCATAAGTGCTCGGATCCCCTCCTCAGTGAATCCCGCAGCGTGTAGCGGCTAACGACACCAGTTCTGTGTTGGTTTAACAATCTTCTTTGGCTTCCTGCGTAGCGTTCTTGTTTGGCCACACCTCTTTTAATTTGCTGTTCTCGCAGTCTGGCCATGGTTGTAGATTCACAGTCATCACTTGGTTCTCGCAAAAGTCTTACTTCTCGTAGAGCATTCAGAATGAATGTCAGCCTGGTCAATGGCGCGTCCGGCCTCCGCAGTAGCCTTACCTGCGGGCTTATCAGCCCGCTCATTTCCTTGTACTCCCGCATGTCCTGGCACGAAGATGAAACTAATCTTTGCCAGTCGAGACAGCCCCATAGACAGCAACCACTCTCTTCGGATCCACCCCATCTCTATCCACTTGAGAATGCTCATTGAGTCGCTAAGGAAACATGCCCTAGTGAATGTCTGTGTCTCAAGCCATATTATTGCTTTACTGACTGCTATGACTTCCATAGTCAGATTACTTATGGTCTCAACAAAAGCACCAGAGTCCTCCTTCACAGTTCTCCCTCTGGCCTGAGCCGTAAAGGCCCATGAGCTTCTCACATGTCAGACGACCGACCCATCTGTGTAAATGACAGCTTCACAGTCTAACGAATTCTCGAAAATCAAAGCTTGTACTTCCGCCTCCACAGCAGCCGGATTTTTTTGTCTGCATTTTCTGTCTTGTTGGATGCAAAGTGAAAAGGACGTATATAAATCTGTTGGCACTTGTACCCACTCCTCGCCAGGTTCTAAGTCCTCAAGTGAACACAACTGTTGAAGAATGTATTCGGCTTGACCCATCCACGACCTTCCTCTGTTTAACCTGCTGCCCTTCACCTTCATAATTTCACTATGCAGTGGATGTTGTGCGTTCACTCTGAGGTAGGCACGTGCTCTGCAAATTTGTAGTTACAAAAAAAAGTTAGCTGTTACAACTTCAAGGCAAAAGGGTCACCCTATAATGCTCCGCTCCTGTGCCAGTGAATATCACACAATATACTCCTCACTGTCCCAAGTGAAAAGTGGAACTGACAGCAGTCCCGACAAACCAATAGTACACAAAGGCATATATGTATAAGGCCGCTGTCAGAACGCCAACACAAAAGTTTATTCATGTGGCATCTATGTGTAAATTATTTCAAGAACGCGACTTTCTGGAATATGAGACCATGTTGTGAAATGTTATACTTCAGACTATTTAGTCTGTTGATGTTCATGTGTTATCTTTTATTACAACTTTTGTTGTCTCGCATTCACTTCAGTTTAGTCATTATGTCAATCTTGCTAACCCCTCATGATATTATGTTCTGTTACAAGAGCTTTGTAATCCACTACATCCTTAAGAATAGCACATGTTATATCTTACCTCACCATTCAGAAAGCAGAACAGAAGAGCAACAAAGAAACCCTGGAGAAAAACATGTCAGAAAAATCCATTAGAACATTGCACACTATTTAAAATTGTTCTGGGTAGAAAAAAATGAAGGTAAAATGATAGCAAAGAAATGTCAAATCTCATCTCATCTCATCTCATCGTGTTCCTCTTGTACCTTGCGGTGTCGAGGTGAAGTATAAACTTCGTGAGAGTGCCCGGTTATGGGCTTCGTATATCGACATTCCCATGGATTCTGTTATTCCCTCCGTCCAACGTTTACGTGGTCGGCCTCTTACTCTGTTTCCATCTGGTCTGTACATCATTGCTTGTTATGGCATGCTGTTGGCTGGTAGCCTACTTGCATGGCCAAACCATTTGACTTGCTGCTTTCTAATAAAATCTAGAGCAGCTTTAACCCCCACTTTAGTCCTGATTTCTTCATTTCTGATCTTATCTCTTCTTGATACGTTGAGTAATCTTCTCAGGAACCTCATTTCTGTTGTTGTGATTTTTCTTTTCTCTTTTTCTGTCATTGTCCAGGTTTGGCATTGGTAGCACAGAGTTGGTAGGAAGATTGTGTTGTAAAGTGCTTTCTTAGTAGTTATTGATACATGTTTGTTCTTTAGTATTGGTGCCATTTGTCCAATGAGTTGATTTGCCTTATTGCACCTATTTTCGATCTCGTCTTCTGATCTGCCATTTGATGATATCATACTTCCTAAGTACTTGAAGCTCTTTACTTGTTTCAAGGGATGTTTGTTTAGGTGAAGTGTTGCTGTTTGTTCTTCTTTAGTTATAGTCAAAATAATGCCAAAACTTGTATGAAATAGAACTTAGATGCAGATATGTATTATCTGAATACAATTTTTACAATTTCAAATGTACTTCATTTTTCAAACTTGTTCTACATGCAACGTGTTGTGAGATTTTACAAATACTCTGTGAGGTTGTCGATTTTGTTATTGTTTGTTTGCCAGTGCTTTTCGTAATCAAGTCTAGATCATACATTTTACAATATAAAAATACAAAACAATGCAATCCCTGAATCAATTTAAACACAGACTTAATGTACAAAATATTGCACGATATTTTGCCCTACGAGATGCAGTGAAAAGCCAGGCAAGAAATCGTGAAATATTTTGTGTATGACGTCTGATTTTATATATTAAAATAA
The DNA here is from genome assembly GCA_014155875.1 of Cepaea nemoralis. Lineage (NCBI taxonomy): Eukaryota > Metazoa > Mollusca > Gastropoda > Stylommatophora > Helicidae > Cepaea > Cepaea nemoralis. The sequence continues at coordinate 7,658 of JACEFZ010007074.1, forward strand.
GCCAGTAAAAAGCCACTTTACATGTCTCTGGGAATACTTGGCATATGGTGCTAGCCCTATATGTTTTATAGACAAACTGGCTCTCACTGGATGATGTGGTCAATGTCATGTCAGCTGACTTCCCTTCTCAGGACACTTCGTGGTATCCCTTTTATGCTGGGTGGGTCTGGGAGCCTAGGTCATTCTGAGAAAATTCTGCCTTGATGGGAATTTGATGCACATGACACAGCAGATAAACATGCTATAGTGTTTTTTTTTTGGTTGCCTCAATATAAAATTGAATATCTCAGTAACCAACTGATGGAAAATAATGAGGTTTAGTATATAACCTTATCATTATGTCCACCCAACAAAAAATGTTTTGTTCTGGAGATTGTACAGCAGATTTCAATTTTTGCTTATATGCGGTATATATTTTACGGCCCCGCCATGAATGCCTTAATTTTTAGAGTATTACAGCTCAGCAAGACCCATTCGAGCTATTTTCAAAATTGTCTGGCGGTCTTTCGTTTTTGCACAGACTGAGTGTTATAGTTCAGAGGCGTCGTCAAACTGTGGGTTCTTTCATGAAACGTGATTATATAAATAAATCTTACCATTAATGTAACCTTAATAGCTAATATTTGAATGTGTTAATACTGTTCAATGGGATTAAAAGTGAAATTGTGTACACTTCAAAACATCGCTATGAAGTTGTACACATGATTTTGTCAAGAAGCTGATCGCAGGAAACTGTTTCATACTGTTACAAATCCCGAAAAAAGAATAGTGCATGCATTAGGTTTGAGTAAACGATCGTTTCGTCGATGGTTGCAAGAATCTGGAATGAAACCAACACGCGATAAGCAAACGGTAGGTAGAAAGGCAATTGTAGACAGCTTTGACAAGGATGTCATCAGACGAGTTATTATAAAAATGATGGATGCCAAAGAAACAGTGAGTGTAAGAAAACTGAGGGTTTTGTTGAGAAAGGACAATAACATAGAGCTATCCTAAACAACTTTGTGGAAAATTATAAGGACATTAGGCTTCACTTTTAGAAAGTACAAGGGAGGTAGAAATATCCTTTGCGAGCAACCGCATTTAGGAGCCATGAGAAGCAGATACCTACGTGAAATAAGGGAAACGCGCAAAGAAAATTATGACATAGTGTATTTGGATGAAACGTGGATCAATGCGCACCACACAAGTGAAAAGGAATGGCAATCAATGGATGGAAAGATAAAACGTTATGTGCCCAGTAGTAAAGGACAGCGTTTGGTCATAGCCCATGCTGGTAGTACTCATAATGGCTTACTACAGAATGCTGAGCTCGTGTTCGTATTAAAGCATACAGACAATAGGGATTATCATAATGAGATGAATGGTAATGTATTTAGAGATTAACTCGAGAATACAGTACTTCCATCCCTTGATAGACCGTCTTGTCTAATCATGGACAATGCATCATATCACAATGTTGTTGCCCAAGAAGACAAAATACCTACGGCATCGAGCACAAAGGAAGCAATAAAGATATGGCTCCGAAGGGAAAATATACCATTTCCAGAAACATATTTCAAGCTACAGTTGTTGTCCCTTGTAAAACAGACGCAAAAAAGCAAGGAATTTTAAATTGACAAGTTGATAGAAGAGCATGGCCATAGGTGCTTGAGACTTCCGCCGTATCATTCTCATTTAAACCCTATAGAACTTGTGTGGGCTAAAATTAAAGAACAAGTGGCAGCTGCCAATACTACATTCAAATTGTCTGACGTCAAGATACTAACCCAGTCCGCGCTATTAAATATTGATAAAAGTTACTGGAAAAAATGTGAGGACCATGTGTTGAAAGAGGAAGAGGACTATTGGAGAAAGGATGGATTGAATTTTATGCAACCGAGAGCAATCATCAACCTACTGGAATCGTCCGACGCAGATTAAGGTCTGAGCAGAGTATGCCCTGGCCATCCTCACTATCAGCCCTACACAGATTGGAAGACTTGAAAAGGTACAAAACGAAGCCATGCGCATCATTTTGGGCTGCACGAGAGACACCAGCTGTGTAGCAATGAGATACCTCCTTGACTTCCCGACAATGGAACACAGGATCAAGGTCTGGAGAGCTCGTGCATTCTTAAAAATAAGTGCAGATGAGCAGCACCTCTGCATGACGCTATATTCAGAGAAAAGGGTGACAGGCTAAAGAGAGGCAAATCATGGACGGGTCGGGCGGAAGATGTCGTCAGACAGGCCTGCAGTCTTGCCAGTATCAACCCCGGCAAGGAATGGGTGCCGTTGCCTCCAGCTTTTAAGTGCACTTTCTCCTGCATTATCACACTCGACAGACGGTGCAGAAAGCAGAACCCTGTCGCTGTCAATGCAGAAGTCAACGCGCTCATCTATGAACACTCATATAGCCCTAAAGTGCTCATCTATACAGATGGAACTGTTGTAAAGCAGCACAGAAGTGCGTGGGCATTTACAGCCCATTCAGCGGGCCGAACCGTTCAAGAATCCAGTGGTGCCCACTCTATGACCTCGAGCAGCATGACGATGGAGGTGATGGCAGTTACACAGGCTTTTATATGGCTGGAATCACAGCATTATACCAACGTGTGTGTACTAAGTGACTCAATGAGCATGATTCAGAAGATCGAAGCTGGATCTGTACGTAGACGGTGGACTGAGTCGCTGCGGAAGTCTGTTGTTCGTAAAGTCACCTTCATCTTCGTCCCGGGACATGCGGGAGTCGAGGGAAATGAACGAGCTGATAAACTGGCTGGCTCTGCACCCCCTGTAGATGGCCAGCCCATGGATCGTGCCGATGTTATTAACGTCCTTAAAGATATGGCGAGAACAGAGGACTTTGACGTCAGTGAATCCACATCGCTGTCCAGGATGAAAGACTTGGGAGTAAGAATTCGGCACGGCCAGATGCGAGAGGTACATCGGGAAAACAAGGCGCCTCGTCAACCAACACAGAACTGGCACTATTAGCCACCGGACGCTGATGCATATGCTGGGGGGAGGATCTGAGCACCTATGGACATGTCCGGAGTGCAATGAAGATACCCCAACTGATAACTGATAACTGAAGAAACAAGAAGGAAATGAAAAATAAGGTAAGAAATATATTCCTTCTACTTTCCTGTTAATGTACAAATTATTTACCCCGTGCCTCTGTAAATTCTCTGTCTTTACTAATATTACACATTGCACCCCTCTCGGGATTCTCCGTGGTGAAGTGTTCAAGCCGTCTGACTCGGGTTCCGAAGGTTGTATGTTCGATTCCGGGCCGCGTCCTTCATTTCACGAATGCATTTTTTCGGAGACTCCCGAGGGTCGTCGCTGGAGCTACGGAGTTCGTGCTTTGTGCGACGCTTTCCGCGCTGCGGGAAGAAACTGAGCCATATGGGATAAACACCCGGTGCAATGCAACCGACCCTGTCGATTTTAAGCTAATTCTTTCATTGCACCCACTCTCATACGAATCCGGATATACACCTTTGTGTGTCAACAGAATTGACATGTCTCACATTACCGTAAAAATAACTTCGTTAGCGAGAAATCACTAGTTGTTCAGCAAAAGATCAAAGGAATGTTGCCGCTTTCAATGATTTAAGTTGTTTTTGGACCTTTCAAAGACATATTTCTTGGGTGGGGGTAAATATAAGACGGCTGGAAAAATTTCATAACGATGCAACAGACAGTTTTCAAAATAATTGATCGTGAATGAAGGCAACCAAATGTGGACATACTATAGTCGCTGCACTGCTGCAGCGCCCACATTTTACAATAGCAACTAAACATAAGCATATTTCCTGATCTTATTCTAAACCAAGAAAGAGTTTTGTAAAGAAAACTGAAAGTGCTCTGATTATGTAGGTAGTGAGGATAGCATGGCTGAATGAATAAAAGCGCTCGCTCTTAAACTTCCGATGTGTTGATGGCGAGATAACGGGTTCAACCCATAGACCGGTCAGTTGGACTAAAATGTTGAATTCTCGTCCTTGACATAGGGACGTGAATTACAAGTACCTCAGAAATTGAAGTAGGTTCGCCTGATGGCACTGATAATAGGGAAAGCTGACCCACGCGTAAAAATGAACCCAGTGTGAACTACGCTCGAGTTAAAAGCGAGCGAAAGAAAAATAGAAAAAAAAATGTAGGTAGTAACCAACCAGTCTGTCACCTTTATTAGTCTTACTGACTTTAGACTGAACTGTGAAGACAGCAATGGCTACCACCAGAAATGGAATTTAATGGAATCTGACAGAATAGCTTGATGGTTTGGACTTTTCTGATGGCATTGCCCTTGCCCATGTCCCACACACCAATTCATATGCAAGACAAACAAAATACAATCGATTGGAGCAAATGATAATCTGTTCTTCCTTGGTGAAAACTTACTTCAAGAGATAAGATCTTACACATACTTAGGTAGCATTGCCAGCGCAAATAGAAGGGCATAATAGACGGACTAAACTGGTATGACTTAATCAATAATGTCCTGTTTATGACACGGATTAAACAAATTCTAGTCTATCCAGAGATAAGGCAAGGGCGCTGGACAGGACACGCACTGAGAAAACCTGTTAATAGAATAACTAGAATATCCTTTCTATGGAACCCACAGAAAAAAGGCAAGGGCACTGGACAGGACACGCACTGAGAAAACCTGTTAATAGAATAACTAGAATATCCTTTCTATGGAAACCACAGAAAAAAGAAATAGAAGGAGATTGATTGATTGATTGATTGATTGATTTAGGAACCGACATCACAGCATTCGGGGCATTCCCATAAGAGCTCCGTCCATATCCTCAGAAGCCAGCGAAGAGTTCCAACCCCAATAGTACCAGTAGCAATCTGATTATATGTGCGTCTCGCCTTTCCTCCAAGCGTCGAGCATCGGCCAGACCCTCTCGTCACCCCACGCTTGTCACACTCTAACAACACAATGAGAAGCGAAGCGGAGATCCGAAATTAACAAAAATGGGGAGGACATGGATGAGGTTCAGGATATTTCAGGACGATTTGGCATAAGTTGTTGGGCGTCTATACCCCACAGAGAGTTAAAATACAACTATAGAAGAGAAAGGACTATCTTTTTGTCAGTTATTCAAGGCAAGTATCTGCATGACATAATGAGTTTTCTTTCTTACCCATGACATGTTTATGTCACAAGGAATATTAGACAAATATATTGATGCCATATTTAAAGACACTCACCTGAAATGAGTTGAAAAACATTTCGAAATAAAGCTGAACTAGCTCTGCTACTGGGTGGACATCTTTTGGAAGCCACGCAAATACAATGTAATGAACCCCAAACAAGGGAATAAGCACCAATGTTGACTTCGCCAGTTTTCTGAGAGCATAAACATTATAATACTTGTTAACTTTCCGAGAAAATAAAAGTAGAATGCATGTTAACTTTCTGAAAAGATATCACTTATATATTAATAAAGTATTATATTAAATTGTATTGTAGTATTCTTATATGAGACATGCTCCCTTCTCCTCCACCCCTGTTATAAAAGTTACAGCTTCGTGGTCATCAAAAGTCGCTGAACACTTATATATATATATATATATATATATATATATATATATATATATATATATATATATGTGTGTGTGTGTGTGTGTGTGTGTGTGTGTGTGTGTGTATTTGTGCTTGTGCATGCGTCTGTGTTTGATATACATAAACACATGCACACACACAGGTACCTTTGAAGTCAGAGTGGGTTCGCTTAATGGCGAAGGACACTGTTAATAGGGAAAGCTAATCGCTAATCCACACGCAAAACTCAGTCCAACTCTACTAGAAGTGGTGTGTATGGACTACACTTGAGTTCAAAGGAGCGAGCGAAAAAAAAAAAACACACACACACACACACATATATATATATATATATATATATATATATATATATATATATATATATATATATATATATATATATATATATATATATATATATATATATATAACAGTACCATCTACAGTGTCAATGTGCCATCATGGCATGATATCGCCCCTTATGTCGGTACTGTTGCATTCTACCAAGCTGTTAGCTTCTGACAAAGTAGAGAGATAAACTAGTTAATAAGTGATTCACTGAACATGATCCGGAAAATTAAGGCACACCCAGGCAGTGGAATGAACCCCTGCAGAGGTTCACAAGAAATAAAGTCACGTTTATCTTCATACATTGCCATGCAAATGTTGTGGGCAATGAAAGAGCGGACTGGCTGGACGGCACTGCCATTATATGAGAGAGTCAACCAAAGATCAGATTTTTTTTTCTCGCATATCCTTTACAGTACATCGCTGTCAACATCAGCATCTTTCAGCTGTTTGTTGATATCTTGACAAGATTACTCTAAGTAGTTTGCCATTGCTTTCTGAGCGACCGGCTCACATACCCCTAAGTTACAAACGCGGCGAGAACCGCTACCGATTCTCGCACAGGTTAGGTTCCTCACGTGGATATACGGGATTACGGAGAAAGACGTTAATTAAAGAGGCCGACCGAAACAAAGACTTTCAACTGATTGAATCGGCATCATTCATCCCAGTGCAGGTATTTGGTTTGAAGATCGGTGTAGTCAGGAAGGAACAAATATCCAAGTGTGTGAGGAAGCTAGTTCAACAACATCGGATAGTTTTGTAGTGTCTGTATGCTGATGGATTTACTTTTCACCCACCCACTCACACATACACTTCATTTCTTGAATCCAATGCTGTACTTCATAAGGGCATTGAAACCAAACATTTCATATAGGCAGACAGTTGGGCTTCCATTCAGTCACACAGATGATTATATTTCAGTACTCATAACTCAAAAGACATTGAACATTAACAACGACAAAAAACCCACTGCGGTTAATCATTGAAGGGTATAAATCTAGTTTGAGCGCAAGATGATCAACTTTACTGACATCACAAAATGTTAGAAATATTATGAGGTATTTAAAGAAAATAATATCTTGTATACTGGAATATGTAATCTATGATTAAAAGTTAATGTTTACTTAAATTTGATGCTGCTTATCCATTTGCATAAAAGTTTTAATGTTCTATGATAATTTTCTAGCACATTAACACCACAAAGACTAAACCCCCATACACACACACAAATAAAACAAAATGTGAAGTGGTAATTAAGTTTGAATAATAAAGACTCAAACAATATATTGCGTTATAAATGTCATGTGTAGGTCAGCATGGCCGAATGGATAAGAACGCGTGTTATTAAAACATCCAGTGTGCCGATGCCGAGGTAAAGGGTTCAACCCCTACACCGGACAGTTGGACTAAAATGTTGACCTATTGTCCTTGACTTGGGGACGTAAATTACAAGTACCTCTGACATCGGAGATCTTTTTTCCCTGTATAGTGAAAATATTTCCACAAATGTTGATGATATGAAAGGAATCATCATTGGGGGACATAACATAAATAACATTATATATGTGGATGATACACTATTGATTGCAGACAATGAGCAGGATCTGCAATATTTAGTAGATACGATTGTTTTACACAGTGAACAACTTGGGCTAGAATTAAATTGTAAGAAGACACAGATTATAGTCGTCACTAAGAAGAAGGAAGTACCACAATGTAATATACAAGTAAATGGGAAGATTCTCAAACAAGTGAATAGGTACAATTATCTCGGAACAGCCATAACATCTGATAGGAGATGCCTTGAAGAGATTAGAACAAGAATTGTCATGGCGAAGCAGCCTTTTGCAAGATGAAAAACATAATGACCAATAAAAAGATGTCATTTGCAACGAGAAAAAGAGTGTTGAGGTGCTACATAGAACCTGTACTTTTGTATGGATGTGAAGTGTGGACAATGAGTAGACAAGCTGAAAAACATCTGATGGCTGTGGAAATGTAGTTTCTGAGGAGACTGCAGAGAATATCAAGGACAGACAGAAAACTAACGACCAAGTCCTACAAGAAACAAATTAAAATCGTAAACTGATTAGAGAAATTTGACGTAGGCAGTCACAATTTTTTGGTCACGTTATGAGAATATATATATATATATATTATATATATATATATATATATATATATATATATATATATATATATATATATATATATATATATATATATATATATATTGTCTTCATTATAAATATATATATTTATTGTCTTCATTATTCAAATTCACATTGGGGCACATTATTTTGATAATTAAATGTCATTTTATAAACATTGTTATTGTGTTTTCAGGGCATTTGCAGTATCTCAAAACCAAAAAAAAAGTCATCTAACTATACAAACAAATAGTAGGTATAGAATAAAATATTTCTTCAAGCATTATTGTGTTTTAAGCATGCATGTGTTAGTAGACCTGGCAACAATCACATCTAAAATCGAATCTCTGGCTAGAAGAGCCAATGAATCACAACTATGATGTTCAAATAATGACAACTTCCCAATGCCATATGGGGAAGATGTAGTACAGTCGCTAGCAGTTTGCCTGCCAGTCTGGTGGTAATGTTTCTACATTCACGTGAGGTGAGACTTTTGTCCTTAACCTGGATACCAAAATACATTAGTGCTAAGAAGTGTTCTGGCGTTCAGCGTGATATTGATCACACTACACATTGAGCACTGATTGGTCTAAAAATATGGGTCTAGCATCATATACCCAACACACCCCAGGGGATAAACTGGGGTCATCATCATGTTCCACGCCGATAAGCGTGGGCGGTTATGTTTCACCATCTTACACGATCAGCAGAATCGTGGATCAGATCCGTATTCCTGTCTCGATGGGGGTGCTTTACCTCTTATGTTTAGACACTGCATGTTGGTTTCCTATGAGTTGAAAGCAATGCAATAAAAAATAAAGTCAGTTACAGTACTAAACCACCCACTGAGAATGACATTTTCAAATAAAGGGTTATGTGAACTAGGGAAAGGCAGAGTTGCTACAACTTGCGTTGACTATATTTTAAAGCCTTATTTTCAAGCTCCACTCTTACAACTATGTTTTAAACAAGACATTCTTCATTGACAATAATTAAGCAATCCACATAGTTGATTAAAACAATAAAACAATTGTTTTGTGTGAACAATAATGAAGTAAGCAATCTACATAGGTGGCTGGAACAATAAGGCAATTGTTTTGTGTGAACAATAATGAAGTAAGCAATCTAAATAGGTGGCTAGAACAATAAGGCAATTGTTTTGTGTGAACAATAATGACGTAAGCAATCCATATAGTTGATTGAAACAATAAAGCAACCTATTTTGTGTGAACAATAATGAAGTAAGCAATCCACATAGGTGACTGGAACAATAAGGCAACTGTTTTGTGTGAACAATAATGAAGCAAGCAATGCACATAGGTGACTGGAACAATAAGGCAACTGTTTTCTATGAACAATAACGAAGTAAACAATCCACATAGGTGACTGGAACAATGAGGCAACTGTTTTGTATGAACAATAATGAAGTAAGCAATCCGCATTGGTGACTGGAACAATAAGGCAACTGTTTTGTGTGAACAATAATGAAGCAAGCAATCCACATAGGTGACTGGAACAATAAGGCAACTGTTTTCTATGAACAATAATGACGTAAGCAATCCACATAGGTGACTGGAACAATAAGGCAACTGTTTTCTATGAACAATAATGAAGTAAGCAATCCACATAGGTGACTGGAACAATAAGGCAACTGTTTTCTATGAACAATAATGAAGCAAGCAATCCAAATAGGTGACTGGAACAATAAGGCAACTGTTTTGTGTGAACAATAATGAAGCAAGCAATCCACATAGGTGACTGGAACAATAAGGCAACTGTTTTCTATGAACAATAATGACGTAAGCAATCCACATAGGTGACTGGAACAATAAGGCAACTGTTTTCTATGAACAATAATGAAGTAAGCAATCCACATAGGTGACTGGAACAATAAGGCAACTGTTTTCTATGAACAATAATGAAGCAAGCAATCCAAATAGGTGACTGGAACAATAAGGCAACTTTTTTCTATGAACAATAATGAAGCAAGCAATCCACATAGGTGACTGGAACAATAAGGCAACTGTTTTCTATGAACAATAATGACGTAAGCAATCCACACAGGTGACTGGAACAATAAGGAATCTGTTTTTTGTGAACAATTTATCCCGAAGCAGTTTCTTGCCATGGATCTGTGATGTGAATGGGCCATCACATTTTGTAGATCTGGATGTTGTAGATCTGGATGTTGTAGGCATCAATGTTGTAGGTTTGGATGTTGTAGGCATGGATGTTGTATGTCTGGATGTTGTAGTCCTGGATGTTGTAGGCATGGATGTTGTAGGCCTGGATGTTGTAGGCCTGGATGCACGGAGGAATAGGTGACTTGTCTAACCCGAGACGACGATGCGGGCGTCAAACCCTCATCCGAATATAATTTCTAATAGCTTCTTATCAGCTAGGTTAAAACATGTGCTATAGTGTTTTTTGTTTTTTTGTTGCCTCAATATAAAATTCAATATCTCAGTAACCAACTGAGGGAAAATGATGAGATTTAGTATATAACCTTATCATTATGTCCACCCAACAAATAAATTTTTGTTCTGGAGATTTTACAGCAGATTTCAAAGTTTGTTTATATGCGGTATATAAATTACGACTTAGAGATTACGTCCATCATTTTAACAGTATTACAGCTTCACCAAGACACGTCCCCGCATTTTTTAAAATTTTCACGTGATTTCCGTTTTGAAACAAACAGCGCGAAGATTCAGAGGTGTCTCCAAATGGGGGTTCTTTCATGAAACGTGATTATATAAATAAACTAGCTGACAAGGCCCGGCTTCTGGCGGGGATCTATCTATCTATCTATCTATCTATCTATCTATCTATCTATCTATCTATCTATCTATCTATCTATCTATCTATCTATCTATCTATCTATCTATCTATCTATCTATCTATCTATCTATCTATCTATCTATCTATCTATCTATCTATCTATCTATCTATCTATCTATCTATCTATCTATCTATCTATCTATCTATCTATCTATCTATCTATCTATCTATCTATCTATCTATCTATCTATCTATCTATCTATCTATCTATCTATCTATCTATCTATCTATCTATCTATCTATCTATCTATCTATCTATCTATCTATCTATCTATCTATCTATCTATCTATCTATCTATCTATCTATCTATCTATCTATCTATCTATCTATCTATCTATCTATCTATCTATCTATCTATCTATCTATCTATCTATCTATCTATCTATCTATCTATCTATCTATCTATCTATCTATCTATCTATCTATCTATCTATCTATCTATCTATCTATCTATCTATCTATCTATCTATCTATCTATCTATCTATCTATCTATCTATCTATCTATCTATCTATCTATCTATCTATCTATCTATCTATCTATCTATCTATCTATCTATCTATCTATCTATCTATCTATCTATCTATCATATCTATCCTAGCTACCTATCTATCTCCTGCCTGCCGGCCCAACCGACCGACCGACCGACCGACCCTACCAACCGACCCACCGACCCACCGACCCACCCACCCACCTACCTTTCTGCCTACCTACCTACCTACATACCTACCTACCTACCTTTCTACCTACCTACCTACCTTTCTGTCTATCTGTCTGTCTGTCTGTCTGTCTGTCTGTCTGTCCGCGCTATTAAATATTGATAAAAGTTACTGGAAAAAATGTGAGGACCATGTGTTGAAAGAGGAAGAGGACTATTGGAGAAAGGATGGATTGAATTTTATGCAACCGAGAGCAATCATCAACCTACTGGAATCGTCCGACACAGATTAAGGTCTGAGCAGATCGCAGACCTTAATCTACGTACACACTTACTGGGATATTTTCGCTCCAACTATTCAGACGAATTGCAGGCCCTAAACATTACAGCATCAGCATCAGCTGAAGAAACAAGAAGGAAATGAAAAATAAGGTAAGAAATATAGTCCTTCTACTTTCCTGTTAATTTACAAATTATTTACCCCGTGCCTCTGTAAATTCTCTGTCTTTACTAATATTACACATTGCACCCCTCTCGGGATTCTCCGTGGTGAAGTGGTCAAGCCGTCTGACTCGGGCTCCGAAGGTTGTATGTTCGATTCCGGGCCGCGTCCTTCATTTCAAGAGTGCATTTTTTTCGGAGACTCCCGAGGGTCGTCGCTGGAGCTACGGAGTTCGTGCTTTGTGCGACGCTTTCCGCGCTGCGGAAAGAAACTGAGCCATATGGGATAAAAACCCGGTGCAATGCAGCCGACCCTGTCGATTGTAAGCTACTTCTTTCATTGCACCCACTCCCAAACGAATCCGGATACGCCTTTGTGTGTCATCTGAATTTGCAGGTCCCCATTACCGTAAACATAACTTTTTTAGCGAGAAATCACTAGTTGTTCAGCAAAACATCAAAGGAATGTCGCCGCTTTCAATGATTTAAGTTGTTTTTGGACCTATCAAAGACATATTCCTTGGGTGGGGGTTAATATAAGACGGCTGGAAAAATTTCATAACGATGCAACAGTTTTCAAAATAATTGATCGTGAATGAAGGCATTCAAATCGGAACATACTATACCTGTTGTATGTGACTAGATGGGAAGTTTGTACTATTAACGCATGTTAGAGCTATGTATATATTGCATACTATTAAATTAATGTTATATACTAAGTGTACACGAAAAATTGTGCTTGTTGCTGTGCTATGAATTACCAAGCACGTACATAAAGCAGTGAGTTTTGCTGTATGAAAACATTTACAAACCCCTCAAAGTACTTTTATATGTTAGAAAATCAGTGAAGTTTCAAATGTATTCAAGCCAGTAAGCCAATGCTATGTTGTTTATAATGTTATAATTGAGAAAACAATCATTTAGAACAGTGGTTCTCAACCTTTTTTGGCCCGTCCCCCCCCCCCCCCTTTTCACCATATTTTCAAAACGTCATTACCCCCTCTCCCCCCTTTCGTATTTCCAACCTAAAATTTTGACCCGTGCTACCTTCACCATATTTTCAGAACGTCATTCCCCCCTTTCGTATTCCCAATATAAAAATCCCGTCCCGCCCCTACATAGTATACGTAATAATGGGAGCTAAATTTAATAGCACATACTAAAACAAGTCTAGACGTCCACATAAAACATGATTTGTGGGTCTACTTACTTTATATATTGAATTTTAGAAGTATGAGACGTACAGAACCGTACAGTATGAAGGGAAAAACAATATCAAGTAATCGGTTCTTGTATTAACAAGATCTTGAAATAATCTTAATTCCCCCCCCCCCCCCTCCCTGGATACCCTAAAATCCCCCGGTGGGGGGGGGGGGAGGAATTCCCCACCGGTTGAGAACCACTGATTTAAAATTAACATATGCGCTTATCCATATTCTGTTAGATATAGTCACATATAAATATCCATAAATTGTTACAATGATTTCTTGTTATGCATCAATCGTGATAAAGAGTGGGTTAAAGTACCGGCAGACATGACGGACTGGCACAATGTATAAGTAACATTGTGTCGCGAGTGCAGACAATGGGCAGCGGGCCGCACAGAATGTGAGTTGCAACAACTGATCCAAAGTAACACACATCGAGGTGGCATAGTGATCTATACCGATGGGGCAGTGGTGAGACATGGTGGTTGGGGTTTCATTGGGAAGGCAATGAAGGACGATGGTTGAAAAAGGAGAGTCTGGGATGTGAGACTACGGCCTCCAGCATGAGAATAGAGGTGAAAGCAGTAACAGCGGCCTTTCGATGGTTAGAGAGGACCACTGCAACACACACTGCATTCATTACGGACTTAAGGAGTATGTTTAGGGAGATGGAGAAAGGAATGTTTCGTGTGAAATGGCTTTCCTCTCTTCAGAGGTCACAGACTGTGATAATTGTATGGTTTTTATTTGCCCTGGCCATGCTGGAGTGTGGGGAAATACAGGCTGATAGGCTGGCAGGAATTCACCTTTCAGTGGTAGATTACCTATGGAAAAAGGAGAGGTGGTCGAGCACCTGTGTGACCAGGTGGTGAAGACGGGGGAACAGGCTGAGAACTGTATGTGGAAAGAATGATATTGCCGGGATCGACAGAGGTGCTAGAAGAATCTCAAAACTGAGAGGGAAGCCCATGTGAACTTTCAGTCAGATAGCCGTGGGAACGATTAGTAGTATGGCTCTTTGCTGGCTGTTGAACAAGGGACGGGGCGCGTATGGGAATGGAATGTCCTGAATGCAGGGATGTCGGTTCTTAGCTCAACCCAACCCTTGTTATGCAACATAATTTTAGTTTTATATACAAAAACAATAAAGCATGCACATTCTATGCACTAAACATATACAAGTATATGAACACATATGTAATAGCAGTAGAAAGCAAATTAAAAACATGCAGAAGATATTAATATTAATAGATACAAGACACGTACTAATCAATCTATTCATAATGCCAAGAGCAGATTATGTTATACATACATATACTTGCTTGCATTTAAGAGGACACAAAGAGCAATTGTATATTATAATAGAAGATGGAAATATCCACCACCTTGATACACTGAGCAGCCACATATGAAACTAGATACTTAACACAAAGTTGGCCTTTTATGAGGCCTAATGTAAACACACTGGACCTGAGGATAAAGGACAGCGAGTTAAAGCTATTTAGATCTAAATATAAGTAATGAAGAACATAGTGCATGTCACAATAACAAAACACAGAATTGTATATATTTGAATTAAGAAGCATAACATTTTCACGCACTGTGAACACATTTTGAATGCAAGACTGAAGGAAGTAAAAGACAATGACCTACAATTAACGGTATACTCTGGCAAATCTACTACAAGAAATACATTTAAAAAATGACCAAATATTTAAGCAAAAGCTCAGGATATTAAATTTAAAATATAAACTAAAATTAAACACAAATATACTGGTATATAATGGTCTCATAGTGCTTTTGCATTTGGAATGGCACATGCGAGGATTATAAATTGTATTTAGTAAAGAATTCTTAAGCAGATAATTTCCCCAAAATAAAAATAAAAAAATGCCTGGTTATGCCTTTTGCACAAAATGGTTTCAATGAAAATAATATGCACAGAATCCAAGAGACTGACACATTTATTGTTCTCAACAAAGAATATGACATATCAGAAGTGTCTGCTTCTTTTGCTCTGTATCCATGCAGGCCCTTATTTCAAGTCATATCAGAACTGTTAAAAAATGATACTCACACACGCATTAAGACGCACTGGGCATTCGATGCTAGAATATACTTGTATTGACCAACTGACTCTCCCTGGGTGGCCAGAATCACGCCGTTACTTCATGAGACATTTCCTGCTACCTATCTTAAGCTGGGTCGACCTGGGAGCCCAGTTCAATTTTATATTTTGAATCCGCCCCAACGCTGATTGAACGTGTAACCACCTGGCTGGCAGGCGAGTGTCTAACCTCTACGTGCACTTCTAGAGAGTACAGGCTTCCGGTCCCCAACATGGCGGAAAGGCATTTAAACCGTTAAGGCCTCTGGAGTGTTTACGCTTGTGGCTACGGTTTACATTCACATTTTTCTCACGTTGGACTGGTAGTGCATGGTTCCTTCGCTCTGCTACTGAGTGAGTGCGTGGCGCAACACTGTGAGGTGTGAATTTCGTGTTGAATGCTTTTACATCTGTCCGCGGTTGTTTGTAGCGTGAACTGCATGTTCGAAACGATGGCGGCCGACTTTTGCTGAATTGATTGGTTTGCCTTTTCGGTTTACGAGTGCATTTTTACGGAGACTGTTCCTGGGGGTTGTCGCTGGAGCTACGGAGTTCGTGCTTTGTGCGGCGCTTTCGGCGGGTCGCCCTGCGGAAAGAGACCGAGCCATTAGGAATAAAACCCTGGTCAATGAAGTCTTTCTGGTGACTGCCGATTCCATCGACGATGAACTGTATTTTTCATGGAGGACTTTTGTGTTGGCATTCTGGCGGCGGCATTATGCACAGTGTACCTGTGCGGGCTGTTGGCTTGCCGAGACTCCTGTCTTTTCCACTTTTCACATTGGGCAGTGAGGAGCATTTTGTGTGATATTCACTGGCACAGGAACGGAGCATAATGGGGACGACCCGTTGCCGTGAAGTTGGAACCGCGACAAACTACACAGAGTACAGTAATTAAGAAAGTCTTAAATAATCACTTCATGCGTACAATAAAAACAGTCCTGATTATAGAAGAGCGAGGACCAGACGGATCAATTCATACAAGACTATACTACACAATACATAAAATTAATGTAGATCAGGCAGGAGTCTGAATGAAAGCATAAAATATGACTAAGTAGCTCGATGAATTGAAAACACACACACACGAATGTTTTGACCAAAGTCTGTATCTCTGTTGACTGGACTATCTTTGGGATGTCAAGGTAAATGTTCCTGTTCTTTATCTGTTTTTGTAGTGTTTTGGTGTTGTTCCGTTGATAAAGACATTGATTGAAACATTTGCCCGTATCTGTGTGTGTTCTTTCATTCGTGGAGCT
Source organism: Cepaea nemoralis (assembly GCA_014155875.1). Classification (NCBI taxonomy): domain Eukaryota; kingdom Metazoa; phylum Mollusca; class Gastropoda; order Stylommatophora; family Helicidae; genus Cepaea; species Cepaea nemoralis. Next base: position 24,221 of record JACEFZ010007074.1, read on the forward strand.
TCTAAATTACATTTTGTGTTTTTAATCAGACTCCAGAAACAGCAGCTCCACAAGAGGCAACCATTTTTTCGATACCATGACAGTTCAGGCAACAGATCTGACTAAGATTTAAACAAAAAATAACGTCAATCTACCTCCACCACTACACTCCTTACACTCAGTGACAAATATGAACCATAAACCGCGGTCTTCAGAAAGCAATGTCAAACTACTGAATGTAAACAGGCATAGAAACATTAAACCTGGGTTTGATTATAATGTCCTGCAAAGGACATGCAACATTTGTAATATATACATATAACAAATTATTTGAAGCTTAATATTAAGTTATATTTGAGGCTAACGACATATTGTCGTATAGTTGCAGCCCGCCGTAGGGGCATTTAACATGCTTGTTTTTCTCCCTGGTGTTTGCTCTTTTCATGAGCACATTTTAAGGACAATCTCTGGCAGATTATTGTCAGATTTGTTAATAATAGAAAATTCCGAGCCAGCCTTTTTCAAGAACAGTAAGATTGACACGACAATATTAAATATTAAATTACTTGTAGCTGCTCTCGACAAACACAAGTACTGCAAACTATTAGTGACATCCTAACTGCTGCAGCCACAATTATAAAGTAATGTCAATTGGAAGCTACTGGAGACAAGACTACACCAGTTAGTAAGTGAAGTAAGCAACACACTCTTTTACACTCTTCGAGGCATTGTGGACACGTGATTCTAGCCGCAGATTTATGATAGACTCAACAGACACTCGATGCATGATGTAGTCAATATCGCGTCAGTCATCTCTACTCTCCAAGACATCTCCTTGACCCTTGTTAGGTTTGGGTCAACCTAGGAGCTCGTGTACGTTTTTAAAAACATCCGCCTCGAGCAGAATCACGACTGCTGGGTAGGCATGCAAGCATCTAGACACTGCGCTACCACAAATATCACAGCAGTTAGAATCTATTGGACATAAGCTATACACATTATAACGCATTTGGAAGCATTTACTGATCAACAAAACGCTTTTCTTATATACAGAATTTCATTAATATTATCAGTATCTTGCCCTTCATATAGATTCTTGTGATCATTTACTGTTTTTGCATTTGAAGTTATTACTTACTTTAATTATATACGGAAGAAAATGTTGTTTGTGGGAAAATAGTTTTTGTGGAAAGTATGGTTTTGTGGGAACATGGTTGTTAAACCAGGAAGATTGAGGGTATTTATTAGAGACAGAGATTGAAGGAGGGAGAAGATAGTGCACGGTTTGGTAGTTTGGCACGGAAGATGGCTTGTGCTCAAAGAAAGCAGAAGACAGATGGTTGTGGAGGAAAGTTACCGCTTGCATGGAACTAGGTGCTGATGATATTTAAGTGGAGGATGAAAAGTAGTGAAAACATTACATAACTTATTTGCCTGTATTACTCATGTTGTCTCAAGAACATTATGTATAAAATATATTCAGGTTGTCTATAGTCGTCTCATCATATTCAGCCTCCTCCCACTCTTTCCACGACCTGTGTACACAACTTTCACCCTACATGTGTCTTATCAGTATAAGGTCAGCCATGAGCCTAAGTTATATGTGTACTTTCACGTCAAACAATCTTCGAGTTTGCTTCCAGCTGTGTTGATAATATAAATGCTGAATTATAAACATGACGTGTACTTTGCTGAGAAAACAAACTATTTATACAATCCATCCATCGTGCCATGCCGGTAAGCGTGGGTGGTCATGATTCGCCATTTCACTCGATCACCAGAGTCGTGGATCAGCTCAGAGTTCTTGTCTCGACCATACCACGTGGACAAACCATCCAGGTATTTACTTCTTGTTTTTCCTCTTGTTCTCTTCCCCTCGATCTTGCCAGTTGTCACCAAGTTCTCTAATTTATTTCTTCTCATAACATGTCCTAAACATTTTGACTGTCTACGTCTAATTTCTCTAATAAGTTTACGATTTTCATTTGTTTCTTGTAGGACTTGGTCGTTGGTTTTTCTGTCTGTCCATGATATTCTCTGCAGCCTCCCCAGAAACTACATTTCCACAGCCATCAGATGTTGTTCAGCTTGACTGCTCATTGTCCACGCTTCACATTCATCCAGAAGTACAGGCTCTATGTAGCACCTGAACACTCTTTGTCTCGTAGCAATTGGCATTTTTATTGGTTCATACAATACTCTTCTAGTAAAAATTCAATGTATGGACAAGAGCGCTTGCTCTTAAACTTTCGGTGCACTGACGGCAGGTTGGTGGGATAATTGCCTACACCAGCCAGATGGATTAAAATGTTGACTTCTCGTTCAGAATGTAAAATTGCCTAGTAAATCAACCCGAAGTTCGGGTTAATTGCAACATCCTGTAAAAGACATTCATCGTTTTTAAAATATTCAGTATGAGAAAATTATGGTCACCATGTGCCATGCTGGGAAGTGCGTAACTATTTTCTGTGTTCTTGATAATTCTGGCAGCCACACCAGCGTTTTCTCACGTTGACATCTTACACTTGCTTAACACAAGAAAATCAGTTGTCACTTCGAGATTTTCTTTTCTCACGTTGACATCCTACACTGGCATAACACACTCAAGCAAATCAGTTGTCACTTCGAGATTTTCTGTCCCCATAAAATGTCTTATCCTTATATGGGTAATAATCAATTTTTGTGAATGTTCCTGCTATTATAAAAGGACTTTAGTCGTCTCGCCTATCTGTGGTATTCTTAGCAATATACGAAAGAACCATAGGTATGTGGCCTCTTGTTTCTTTTTAACCTGATCAGTCAGGGTTCATGAGTCACATTCATATTGTAGTATGGGCAGTATATAACATTCTATATTCGCTGTATGGCTTTTGTGGACTGTAACCTGTTACACACAATGAAGGGAAAATTATCATACTATTATTTCCCGATAAACCATAAACCATTTCACGGTATTTGACAGCAATGGGAATGGGAGTTCGAAAAGTACAGTAGCATCAAAGGGGGAGTATAATGAGTTACACGTGATACACAATGATATATCTAATTCACAAATAACTATACAGACCACTAATAGATTTGCATTCTTAGTCATTACTACACCTTCGTTTTCTTACCCGGTTGAAAGTCATGCATCTTGCCCCCGACGTCTTATAATATTGTTATTTCATTATTTTGTTCCAGTTTCTAAAATCGTTTTAATAGCTATTATGCACGTGTATCAGTGTCTGTTTATTTTGTGTGCTGATGAAGCTTTCTAGTCAAAATATGTCATTATGTTACTTGTGATAAAGCTTTATAACCAAAATGTCATTATGGTACTTGTGACGAAACTTTCTAGCCAAAATGTCATTTATATTACTTTTGACTGTCTGGAGGGTGTGTGTGTGTGTGTGTGTGTGTGTGTGTGTGTGTGTGTGTGTGTGTGTGTGTGTGTGTATGTGGGTGTGTGTGTGTGTGTGGGATGGGGGGGGAGCAAAATATACAGACAAGATTAAACAGAAAGGTAGAATTTCATGGACACAAAATGGAACAATACGTCAGTACTAGGTAAGATGCATAGCAAGCAGATAATGTTTCCAAGATGAAAACGGTGGAAATGATATAACAAACAAGAAACGTCATGAGGCACCAGCTTCTGTCATACTGACCACAAGAGGAGCATAATGTAAAAAACAAAATATTAATATTTTATAACAACCTACAAATTATGGAGGGAAGAAAATGCGACTCAAGAAAGAAGGGGACATTTTCAATTCATCACTATATGAAGGATTTTACAGACTGAATAATGTTCATGTCAATCTTTCAGTGCATAAGAGAAGCTAAAAACATGGCTAAACTCAGAAACACTGTTGTACTATAAGCTTGAGACTTCAACAAGAAAATGCAGTCAACTACTTACCTGTACCTGTATTTCTTTGCCTCGGGTGAGTGGACAGCGTTGAGTTTTGTGAATAAAACACGGATGATGTTCAAGAAAAACAGGAAGTTAATCTGCAGAATAACAAAATTATTTTTCACAGCGATATGTCTGTGTGTATGTATATATTAGGGGTGTTCATTTGAAACCCGTTCCAATGGCCGTATTACAAAAGCATGAAAGAAACATTAACATATGTGGTAGAATTAAACAAAGCATTCGGTTTGAATGAATTATGCACCATGGGTTGGTCAGAAGAAGTCGCCGTAGGAATTCAGGCAAGCATCCCATTGCTTAGATAGGTGGCGAATGCCGTCCGCAAAAAATGATTGTGGTTGATCAGTGAACCAAGTGTTTACCGCGTTCATTACGTCTGCATCTATGTGACATAGTTGCCCCTTGAGAGCTTTTTTTTAAAGAGGTCCGAACAAATGAAAATCACATGGTGACAAATCTGGACTATAGGCAGGTTGTTGCAGAATTTCCCACTTCTTCCTTGCTAATGCTTCCTGCACAATCTTTGCGACACGCGGACGAGCATTATCGTGCAAACAAAATCACACCGCGAGAAAGCATGCCGGGTAGTTTATTCTTGATGGCTTTTTGCAGCTTGTCTAGTGTTTGCAAGTAAAGGGATAGAGTTAATGTTGACACCAGGTTCTTTAAAGTCGGCCAACAATAGCCCTTCATGTTAAAAAAATGCGCTCAGCATAACCTTACCAGCGGAAACCTTAACTTGAATTTTTTGGCTTTTCGTGATCCAGCATGCATCCGTTACACGCTCTCTTTTGCTACTCGGCTCAAAGTAGTGACACCATGATTCATCGCTTGCCACTATTCGGAGAAATGCATCAACCTCCACTCTGTAACGCAGCTTGACCCGGACGTCGACGATTTGTTGTGAACTGACGTCCTTTCCGAAACATTCATGCCCAGTCTGTCAATATTGTCTTCGACAAACATTTGATGCCTTACGCTGCCTGCATTCTTCGATGAATGTCCACTGGTCGACATCCTTCAAATGAAAGAAACTGAATCACCGCTCTGTGAGCTTCTTTGGAGGGATTTTGGATCAACCCGGCCATTTTCTCAATGGTCAGAAACAGAACCTATGCATCATGGGACGATAAGCACTTGCTCTTTTATTCATTGGTCAGTACTTATCACATGACCATGACATGATCATGTTCAACGTACGCAATTACGCGCGGTGCGGCACAAACGGATTTCAAATGAACGCCCCTTGAAAAGGTACAAAACGAAGCCATGCGCATCATTTTGGGCTGCACGAGAGACACCAGCTGTGTAGCAATGAGATACCTCCTTGACTTCCCGACAATGGAACACAGGATCAAGATCTGGAGAGCTCGTGCATACTTAAAAATAAGTGCAGATGAGCAGCACCCTCTGCATGACGCTGTATTCAGAGAAAAGGGTGACAGGCTAAAGAGGGGCAAATCATGGATGGGTCGGGCGGAAGATGTCGTCGGACAGGTCTGCAGTCTTACCAGTATCAACCCCGGCAAGGAATGGGTGCCGGTGCCTCCAGCTTTTAAGTGTACCTTCGCCTGCATTATCACACTCGACAGACGGTGCAGAGAGCAGAACCCTGCCGCTGTCAATGCAGAGGTTAACGCGCTCATCTATGATCACTCAGATAGCCCCGAAGTGCTCATCTATACAGATGGATCTGTTGTAAAGCAGCAGAGAAGTGCGTGGGCATTTACAGCCCGTTCAGCGGGCCGAACCGTTCAAGAATCCAGTGGTGCCCACTCTATGACCACGAGCAGCATGACGATGGAGGTGATGGCAGTTACACAGGCTTTCATATGGCTGGAATCACAGCATTATACCAACGTGTGTGTACTAAGTGATTCAATGAGCATGATTCAGAAGGTCGAAGCTGGATCTGTACGTAGACAGTGGACTGAGTCGCTGCGGAAGTCTGTTGTCCGCAAAGTCACCTTCATCTTCGTCCCGGGACATGCGGGAGTCGAGGGAAATGAACGAGCTGATAAATTGGCTGGCTCTGCACCCCATGTAGATGGCCAGCCCATGGATCGTGCCGATGTCATTAACGCCCTTAAAGATATGGCGAGAACAGAGGATTTTGACGCCAGTGATTCCACATCGCTTTCCAGGATGAAAGACCTGGTAGTAAGAATCGGCACAGCCAGACGCGAGAAGTACATCGGGAAAACAAAGCGCCTCGTCAACCAACACAGAACTGGCACTATTAGCCACCGGACGCTGATGCATATGCTGGGGGGAGGATCTGAGCACCTATGGACATGTCCGGAGTGCAACGAAGATACCCCAACTGATAACTGATAACTGATAACTGAACGCCCCCTTATATATATATATATATATATATATATATATATAATATATATATATATATATATATATATATATATATATGTGTGTGTGTGTGTGTGTGTGTGTGTGTTTGTGTGTGTGTGTGTATGACGTAACAATGGAAAATGGAAAAATGTATTTAATTTATCATCAATCAATCAATACTTTAAAAAGAAAAGCAAAAATAAATGAATTGCAGTGTGCAACAATTAAAAAAAAAAATATATGTTGTATTTTTAATGACTGTGCACTGGTATAAAATATTGCCGGTCCAAGTTTTGTATTCACCCGCTGTAAAGTTCATGCAACATAATAGGTAAATACAAAACTTCTGTCATAAACTGTCATTTACTGCCAATATAGTACCTTGCAGTGTATGCCGGGGGGGGGGGGGGGGGAGGGGGGGTTCTTTAACCTGAGGAATTAAGGCCGCTTGGCTGGTGCAGTCGACACGAACTGTGCACGTTAGAGTTTTCTTTTTGCCACGGACAGAAAAAAAAAACTCCACTCATACCGCGGCTTTGAACACGGGTCTCCCAAAGGAGAATCCGGCATTCTAGCTACTCGGCCAGCCGTTCCTCAATACAAAACTCCCAATGAAGCACGAGCCCTTAAAACTATTTCATGCCAAACCCTTTGTAGATGTTATTATGACTGGTTGCATTTTGCTGCTAAAGATTTATATGAAATGAGGTAGCCAGACTCACACCAATCTGCTCTAGTCGCCTCTTGTGACATGGTAGATTACAGTATTACTATTATTTTGCTTCGCTTAGGGACTCCAATAATACATAGGAAATATTGATTTAATCATGTTAATTTTACACATTCTGTTACAACAGTGATTTATTAAGCAATAATATTCCGCTCTGCAATACCTGTTGAGTTGAGTTGAGCAAAGAACCGACATCACTGCACTCAGGACATTCCCATACGCGCTCCATCCCCTCGTTCAACAGCCAGCGAAAAGCCATACAACTAATAGTTCCCACCGCTGTCTTATTGAAAGTTCTCCTGGTCTTCCCTTTCAGATTCTCCCAGAACCCCTGCCGATCCCCCACAATCTTATTCTTTCCACATACGGGTTTCCTCGCCTTCTCCACCTGGTCCAACAGGCGCTTGATCACCTCTCTCTTGTCCATAGGTAATCTACCACCAAGAGGTGCATTCCCTGCCAGCCTTTCAGTCTGTTCATTCCTTCCGCACTCCAGCATGGCCAAGGCAAAAAAAATCCACACAATTCTCACAACCTGTGACCTCTGAAGCGACTATACCACACGAAACATTCCTTTCTCCACCTTACTATGCATACTACTTGAGTCCGTGATGAATGAATTGTGTGTTGTAGTGGTCTCCTCCAACCAACGGAATGCCACTGTTACTGCTTCCACCTCCATTCTCATGCTGGAGGTATTTGGCTCATATGCCAGACTCTCCTTTTCCAAGCATCGTTCATTAGCCTTCGCGATGAAACCCCAAACACTACGTCTGTTTATCACCACTAATCCATCGGTGTAGATCACTATGTCACCTTGATGTGTTACTCTGGATCAGTTGTTGCACCCCAACCTCTGTAATATCAAGGATAAAAAAGTCATTAAAAGACTTTTTTATCCTTGGTATTGCAGAAGTTGGGGTGCAACAACTGATCAGAGTAACACATCAAGGTGACATGGATAAAGTAACCTACCATTTATGTCGTATGAGGTGGTAAGGCGGGTTGGTTCAAGCCTGGCTACCCCGTCCCACAGAACACCTTAGCAACAAAATAAAATCTGATCAATCATAATCAAATCTACAAACGGCTTGCATGGGTTGTTTTGAGAGCCTGTGCTAGTTGATGGTGCACCGACTGGTCAGTCTCCAAATGAGGAAGGATTTTCTTCAGACTGCATGTAACTGCGGTTGACATAGGTATAGTGTCTCATCTAATCTTGTTCCTCTTGTACCTTGCGGTGACGAGGTGAAGTATAAAAAACTGGAGAGTGCCCGTTTATGAGTTTCATGTGTCGACATTTCCATTGACTCTGCCATTCACCATGCCCATAGTTTACGTGGTCGGCCTCTTCTCATGCTGTTTGGTATTACGTCAATGCTTGTTGTGGCATATTATTAGTTGGTAACCTATTTATATGGCCTAAATCATTTGACTTGTTGCCTTCTAATAAAATTTAGCGCTTCTATAACCCCCATGTCTGTAGTCCCGGTTTCTTAATTTTCGATTTTATCTCTTCTAGTTACAATGAGTATTCGTCTCAGGAATCTCATTTCTGTTGCTGTGATTTTTCACGTGTAGTGTATTCATTAATTCATTCAGTAGCATGTCCTTTGCAGAACCTCGTTCCCATAACAACCTTCCAGAAAACTTCTCGATCACAAGCAAGATGTCCCGCGTCCGATACACCCATCTGGAGATCATCCGCCACATCCTGCACCCATCTTCTCTTTGGCCTTCCTCTTCCTCTCTTCCCAGGCATATACCCCTGCATTATTGTTCTCTCCAAACTTTCATGACGTTTCAAGTGACCAAAATATTTCAATTTTCTTTGTTTTATCGCCTTTAATAGCCAACCCTCTTCAATATTTAGCTCTTGAAGTATGGATGCATTTGTTATTTTCTTTACCCATATTATTCTTAGAACCCGTCTATGACATTTGTATTCAAAGGCATTTATGCGCTGTTCAGCTTGTTTAGCAAGTGTCCAGGTCTCACAGGCGTATGTTGCAAGTGTAGAGTATACAATTGATAAAATAGCTTTTTCGAATAAAAGAATCTGATTAGGAATGGAGCTGGTCATCCTAAATCACAATACAATGACCTAGTAAATGTGAAGTCATATCATTTCATATGTTCTGTGGTAGTATCCAACATAGAATGATCTGCGCCATTTATATCATATATAACCTATTGTAAAAGTATTTGTATTTGTGACTTGTTATTGAGATTAGTTCTTCCATCTTATTACACTATCTGTTGTTTACAGGGATGTTACCATCAATTCCCCCAGTTCTCATTACTTATTATCTTCAGTAAATCATACAAGTGTATCAGTGCTACAGCCTGTCCAATCTTTGTCATTTCCTTTTCCATAATAAGCGACCATTATTCAAGCTTTCCAGCACTTTCAAGATATCGATCAATCAGTCAAGTACCTCTCCACAAGGAAAGAAGCTTGCAAAAGATCGTCAACACTTTAGAAATAAAACTGCAAAATAATTAATTATAAAACTTAAACTTATTCTCACCACAATTGATAGGACTATAGGACCTCGCATTATCCAAAAATATCCAGAAGTTGGATGAGTGTTCCAGCAGCTAGAAATAAAAACAAAATGTTTACAACAAATTGACAGAGATCAAGACAAAGAAGTGCATAATTTATTTCAGGCTAATCATTTAACTGGTATAATAACTACACATTAAATAAAAGCACAACATAATTAATGAATCAAAACTAAAACGTGTATTGAAAGGTATCAATGTAAATATCCACGGTAACACCCATATCATACACATGTGTTGAGAAAACAACTGTTTTCAGTCTCGGGTTATCTTTGTGATATGAATACATACAATTAAACTCAAATATTACATTTGCATTAACAAACTGTTTAAAAGTACCCCTTACAACCGTTTACATATATTTTCAACAATAGATGCCGTCACATTATTCAAACAACAATCAGTTTCTTAACATGCCATGTTATTCACTCTGAAGACCGGAGTAAAGTTTAAATTGATATGTCGTTACACCATAAATCTAACTCTTTCATTGCTCACATACTTATTCCTATGCTTTTGCCTAGAATATGTGCAGAAATAACACTTAACATCCCACTGAAAGTATCTGCCATGGGGCAACCTTTCCATTTACCATGTATGTCTTTGAAATGTAAAAATATACAAACAAACTAGAACCTTATTTCTGTAAGATCTTCCTAGACATTTGGTAGCAGTCTGTTGACAATGAAATACCCAAAACCTGCGCAGGAAACATGACCAGTCCAGCTCTTCTCACAGTCTTTATATAAGTGCTATGTAGAGCTGGTTACATTCTAATTTGCCTGTCCAGTGAAGTGGCGTTCTAGTATCGCGTTCACTTCGTTGGTTTCTGGGCTTGGAGAGGGGAGTTTCCCCATGGAGATGGCGCTTTGGCATCATGTGAAGAGACAAGTCTCTACACCAGCTCACCCTGATAGATGCAAGGCTTTTTTAGGGCTCATATTACTTGGACGTCAAGGATTCAAACTCGTGAGTTAAAACTCAGTCATCCAGAGAACACAACCAACCAATCATTTACGCAACAAATAAACACAAATATAAATACTGCAATGTTGTAACTTAGTGACTTACTATACATCTTCTAACTTGGCTCTAACAATAACCCAGGGCACCACAAACAGAATCGGAGAAGCTGAAATTGAACATGATAATACTCTGTCAATAATTCATATAATGTTACCAGAATAACAATCCAGCTGCAATAATTAATTTGACCTGTGTGCACATAATTTGCCAATATCAAACCAGACTTTATATAGTTAAACAATAAATCTGTACTCAGAAGTTCATGTTGTTTTTATTTGACTGTTGTTTAAAGATGAGTCATGAAAGGATCTGTATACATAGCACATTGGGTTGGAGTCTGTTGACAATGAAATACCAAAAACCCGTGGAGGCAACATGGCCGACCCAGGTGTAATCCCAGCCAGTCCTTACATACTGTGCTGAATCATGAACTGGTGACATTCAAATATACTTCTCAACCGATAGGAAGTCAGTACTGGCCTTGAATATCCCACTGGTTTCTAAGCTTTGAAGGGGGGGAGGAAAGTTCTGCAATACATCCCACATGAAGATGGTAATTTGGTATCGGGTTGGGAGAAAGTCCACAACTAACCTCACCCTGATAGATACAAACCATCTTCATGACTCTTATGATATAAATGGCAATGTTTTTTGAGTTATGACTTAAAATCCATTCTGTCATGGGATATCAACTAATCAACCATCTTCCAGTGCCAACTCTGGCTATGAAATCACCACCTGCTGCAAGGCACCACATAAGCTCTTGGAAGCATCAATGTCTTGTTACAGTTCGTGAATAAACCACTGTAGCACCCTCTTTGCAGATACTTAATGGAAGTGGAGCACATAATGAATGATGTGACATGATGAACATAGACTAACGTGGAAAACTCTTACTATTTTATTCACAGTTTTCAATTGCAAGAAAAAAAGTTAAAGGTTAAAGGCAAAATATTAGACTTAATCGCATTGGATTTCAACCCCGTCTAATTCGGTCTCTGTCCACAGAATGGCAGCTGCCCGCTGAGAGCATCACAAAATGCATGAACTCTGTATCTCTGGCGATGACCACCCAGGGGGTCTCCGGAAATATTGCATTTGTGGTGTGCAAAAACTGACCCACGACCTCCAGCGCCGAAGCAGATGACCAGACCACTTCGCCATGGTAACCGCCATCACGATACATTAAACTACTGCAATCACTAATTGGTGTGCCTGATTCAGTGAAATCATTCAAGCAGTGGGAGAGTCTCAACTTCACTCGGATATGTGCTGGAGTATTAGGAATGCATAACAACACTGCACGTTCATTCACCAGTACATGTCTATATGGCTGACTCAATCACTGCTCAATAAATGTCTTCCTACCAGGCAGTCCTTGCATCTTAAAATGTATGCCTGTATATCCTTGCAAATTATAATTTCACTGAAATATTGAGTATTAGCAACTGTGTTGTTTATCTGAATACACTGTAGACTGACACTCATTTCTCTTACATTAGAATGCCCCCAAAATGTATTGCAGGCAGCACTACCTTTTCTTTGTGCTCGTAGTACTGGAGTATATAGCAGTAAAAGGTAGTATCACGGATCATAGTCAAATCTTAGCAGTGCACCCCCCCCCCCCCCCCCCCCCCCCCCCCCCAAAAAAAAACCCCATTATATTTCCAGTGGACTATTATTCTGTTGTTAATTCTTATGATCTTTCTTATAATTCCTGAGATAAACAAGTATTGATTTGTTGAAATATGTAACTTATTATGTGCCAAACCACATAACATATGATCATCAGGTGCACTTAGGTTACGAAAACGCTTTCAGATGTATTTTATAAACGCAGTCTCACACAGCTGTTATTTCTATGCTTCTTTACATTCTTTAATACTAGCTAGTATTGTAACTGTCGTGTCTTACTTTAAAGTGTCGTCCCTGGAGTGAGGGGAGTCAACACCCACTTTATATTTTACCCCTTTTCAATATCTTGGAGAATCCACTAGCTTCCGTCCAACACACTCCTTCGGTTCATGGACACCTTTTCCTCTCTCTCTCTCTCTCTCTCTCTCTCTCTCTCTCTCTCTCTCTCTCTCTCTCTCTCTCTCTCTCTCTCTCTCTCTCTCTCTCTCTCTCTCTCACTGTCGTACTATGCCCCCTCTCATTCTTCCCCAACGCAACATATTCAACAACTCTTGCTTCTAACAATTAATAAAGATTAATTTATTAAAAGAAAAAGTGTAATGTACGTGAGACGTGTATGCGAAGAAAATGTGTGTTGTGTATTCTAATGTAAATGTAGAGGTCAGACTACAAAGTTCATGATCAGAGTCCACTCATCATGGCAAGGATTACACGACATCACAAGAATCAGCACAATGGACCTCACCAAATGCCGCGTCTCTCCCGCCAGACATGTCCTCCTCCAGGAGCTTTGATAACCATGAGGTCTGATTCCCATTCAAATCTACAGTCTGGGAATGATACTATTTTTGTTCCTAACAAAAAAACTGTTCCTAATAGTTTATAGAAACTGAGACCACACAATTCCTGCCCAGTGAAAAGTGGAACACTGTCCCATGAACATGACGTTTTTCCTTCTTGCGAAATGTTCTACAGTTTTCACTCTTAAAACACTCATTGTATCTAGACTCAAATAGATCTCTTAATTTTCCTAGATAACGTCTTAATGTTATGATTTCTTTGATACGTGGAACAACCACTCTCCAATGTTTTGGTTTCATGTAATGTGAACATCAATCCCTACTGTTCTAGTAATAAGTGGACTGAACATCCATCACCACTGGTATATTCACGAATGGTATGAAAATCAAAACCCATTACTATGTTGCTGTCCACAGGTAGTGTGAAGTCTTCTTAGTAATGTTCTCAGTATTTATCCTGTGGGATACTTATACTATTCAGCTCCACCGAGCAATGTTTATCAACTTCTTCTAGCATAGGCCCATTGAGAAAGTTGCTGGCCAATCTTCCTGCACCAAAAATTATCCGGGATCTGATTTTTCAATGGTTCTGTGTTCTTCATCCCAACCAGAGGGAACCTGTAAAATATATAACACAACTGGTGATAGCCTCCCCGTCACTGATCCTTATTAGATGATCGTGGGCCATCGGCCTTGCTCAGAAAAATACAGTGAACCTAACTCTGTCAGGGACAGATGAACTCAACACATTGGTTTTCATCAGGCCAAGACAAGAAGAAAAAAAACAACAAACAGAATGCGGAACCCCGCCCACCAGGGAGCACCCACTGGAAGATCCCAATTATCCCCCATTACTCAATTCTCAACTAGTAGAGCTTATCAACACTTCACTACTCTATTTTCAACTAACAGAGCTAATCATCACTTCACTACTCTAGCTAGTTTCAACCATGCTACTGCCTAAATTAATTAGGACTAATTATACAATATGAACTACCTTAGGCAACACCGCAGTTCTACTAAATCACATCTACATTTGCCATGACAGGCACGTGTAAAATTAAATCCACTTAATTCGCACACGGTAGACATTATTACAATCCATAACTGCAGTGCCAAAGCACTTCTGCCTAAATCAACTGTCTGAGTTACACTGTGTCACCCAATCATGTTTTTGTCGAAGAGCCTTGAATTGTTCACGTGACGTTCCTTTGATGTCAATACATCAGATGGTTTCAGGGGCAGATTATCTCCAGAATCTTATCTCCCTTGTGTTTAATCAATGTCAGAGATGTCTTTTCTTGTTTTGACACCCAAAACAAACTCGCGTTTCTGCATTGTCTGAATCCGCGTCTCAACAACAAGCCGCCAATTCGTTTTGATGTCGGAAACTTCTCAAGGTCTCCCGACCGTTCCTATCTCGCCGACTAGAAGTAAACAGTTGCAGCTGCGAACTCAGACTGTTTTTTTCTGTACCGGTTAAAAACAAGTGTGGCCTTGAAAACACGCCGTGAACACTACTGTCTGTATTATCATCATCTGGTTAATCCACTGTGATTTTCATGACAGTAACTCTTTTTGTCTCAGGCAGTTATTAATTCCACGCAGTCTATTGTTTTTGACAAGTTTCAATACGAGCTGGTATCTCCCCCGATGTGTCTCCACCTTGCCGCGGTGGGGGAGCTTGTGTGTCCCTCTGACCCCATGTGCTTGCCGATGGATGAAAACTACATATCGGACAGCTTATGGGATAGGGGCCAGACTAAGAGAGACACAACCTGCTGCTCTGCGGGTAGACTGAGGTTAGGATAACAGTCAGAAGTTTAAATCAGGCGCACGAAGGCAAAAGATTTTGTCCGGACAATACTCTAGGGCTCTCTGTCGAGGGTTGAGGCTGAACGCTCTAAGCCACAAACCCTCGGATCTGAGAGCCGGGCCGATACCCACCCTCCGAAAATAGAAATGAGATACTGAGCAAGCTACAAGCCCAGGTCTGATACCTGTTCGAAGGCTCTCAGCTGGGGGATATGAGGGATTCCCGGATGAGAGGGCCTGGCCGTTTCTTGTTCACTGCT
This sequence comes from Cepaea nemoralis, assembly GCA_014155875.1. Taxonomy (NCBI): domain Eukaryota; kingdom Metazoa; phylum Mollusca; class Gastropoda; order Stylommatophora; family Helicidae; genus Cepaea; species Cepaea nemoralis. Next base: position 39,302 of record JACEFZ010007074.1, read on the forward strand.
GCACGGAGGTAAGGTGCTGAGCCGGCAGCACATGTAGCCTACCTCGTGAGCGAGTACAAAGTCAGAAAAGTGCCCCAGTCGAATGAAATGGTTACGAAAACTGTCTGTATCGAGAGTGTAGACAAAAGTGGAAAAACGTCTCAATAACACGAAATGGAACGCACGGCTAGCGAATCCATTGCGTGGTCCGAAGCAACAGCAAAAGCTTACCGAGTGGATGTCGCCCGCAGTCTGACCGTTCCTGGTGTGCGCTTGAGCGACCAGTGGCAAGCGAGATGCCCAACAAACGGAAGTGAGGAACTAAAGCAGTCATGAGCAGGACGTAGCAACTCCTTGGGTGAGCCCAGTCTCAGAGCAATATGTGAGGGCTCTGCAATTATGGAAGCCTCCTCGGATAGCAAGGGAATGTCCATGGTCTGCCCCTGCCTTCCCTTGAGGGCCGACCGCGATGTCGTTGATCGTTCTATCTTGACCAGCTGAGATGTGGGCGACACCACGACAATAAGTCTAACGTGCCTCGAAACCCGAGGAAGGCTAACCTCATTAAAAAATGCCCGCCGGAAGTCGGAAGTGCCGTCCTACGGGTGGCAAACTAAAAATTGGCACTACGCATTTACGTCCGAGTGAAATGTCTCGTCCGAATGTCTCTCGTGCTAGGAACAGCTCTGACTACCTAGTTTCCGAATGCCGCTCTTGTTCGGAACAGCTCTGACTAGGTAGTTTTCCGAATGTCTGTCGTGCCTGGAACAGCTCTGACGGGCGCAACGACAAGTACATGTCCGAAAACTCGCTAAGTGGATACCGTCTGCAGACCTGTCTGGTTTGTGCGGGAACGGCCCGGGGCGAACAAAATGCCCAATATACTGAAGTGAGGAATTAAAGCAGCCATGAGCAGGACACGATTCCCTAGGTGAGCCCAGCATCAGAGCGTTATGTGTCGGCTCTGCAATTATGGAAGCCACCCAGGATGGCGGAAAATGCTATGGACTGTACCTGCCTTCATTTGAGGGATGACTGTGCAGACTTCGACTGTTCCAACTTGACCAGCTGGGCGGTGGACAGTACCACAAAAGTGAGTCTCCAAGGATTGCTAACCTGGTCAAAAATGCACGCTAAAAGTCGGATGTGTTGGTCTAAGGGTTTCGATCCAAGGGTGCCTAACCAGTCACACCGCAATCACATCTGAAAAAACACTCCGGATGAACGCAAAGAAGAAGAATACGAGCTGGTATTATAACTCTGTCCTAGACAGTTATTACTTTAACTCCATCCATTCATCATGTGCCATGCCGGTAAGCGTGAGCGGTCATGATTCGCAATTTCATTTGATCACCAGAGTCGTGGATCAGCTCAGTGTTCTTGCTCTACCGTCCCACGTGGTCACGACATCCAGGTATTTATTTCTCTGTCTTCCCCTTGTTCTCTTCCTATCGATCTTGCCAGCTGTCACCAAGTTCTCCAATTTATTTCTTCTCATAACATGTCCATAAATTGTCACCGTCTACGTCTAATTTCTCTAATCAATTCACGATTTTAATTTGTTTCTTGTAGCACTTGTTCATTGGTTTTTCTTTCTGTCCATTGCATTCTTTGCATTTTCCTCAGAAACCACATTTCTGCATCCATCGGATGTTTTTCAGCTGGACAGCTCATTGTCCAAGCTTCACATCTATACACAAGTACAGACTCTATGTAGCTTTATGTAACTGTAACTCAGGGTTTATAATATTATTTCAAAATCATTTCCCGGTACAGAAAGAATGGGAGCCGCCCTGGTGCAGTGTCTAGATGCTTGCCTGCTGGTCTGCTGGTCATGACCTTGAATTCGCATTGAGGTGGATGTTTAAGATTGACCTGGGCTCCCAGGTCGACCTAGCCTAGCATGAAATGTCTATAGAAGTAAAGGTGGCCGGTGTGGTATTGACCACTGTCCACCGAGTGTCGATGGTCTATACAAGTATGGGTCTAGCACCATATGCACAGTTTGCCTCAGACATGAACAATGATCTTTATTAAAATCTTTTTTTTTTTTTTTTTACATAAAGAGTTAACGGACAATTGAGAGCTGAAAGACTTACCCCAGCCAAGCAGAGCATACCATTTAACACTGCTCTTTTCTGAGAAGACAGCCACAGTGATGAGCATGTGCAGATAGACAGCCTCTGCGAATATCCACATGTAGTTGGCGGCCAGGATGTAATAGAAACAGGTGAAGAAAAGCTTGCATTCCCAGTGCTGTGTAATGGGAGACAAGATCATCTAAACATGCGTTTTTGTTTCATTTTGGACTGTCGAATTGTGTGTTAATTATGTGACTGTCTCTTCTTAGTATTCATGCTGTTAGTAATGGCATATCTGCACCCCTCTTGCTAGAAAGAAGTCCGTCATCAGCTGTAGATCAGTTAATGAGGTCCGCAACTTCAGTTTAAACTCAGCACTTTTTAACAGTTCACATCTATGATAGTTTGGCATATCTGAAGGACGAGTGTATTCAGGATTCTGAAAGTACGTAGATGGCCAAAAATTCTGGGAAAATGTGAAAGAGCGTAACTGGCAAAATAGTATGTTTGGGAAACTTTGAAAGGACGTAGATAATCAAATAGTCTCTGTGGGAGACTGACATGATATATATGGGTACGTATTTTATGTAAGAGACTTTGAAAGAATTTCCAGATAGTCTGTGCAGGAGATTTTGAAAGAGTGTAGATGGTTAAGTGTAAAGTTCATGCAACATAATAGATAAATACAAAACTTGCACCTGCAATGTTTTCAAACACTGCACAGTCATTAAAAATACACCCTATAGTATCACGTGTACAGTCAACGCGTCAGTTCAAAGCGAGCGAACGGAAAAAAAACACACAATAAAAGTAAATTAGTTCTACTAAACATGGAACAATCAGGCTGTTAAGATGTTGTTATTCCACATTTAGCAACACACAAGCGTTAACACCACAATACTATTATATTTTCTTACCGAACTTTCATTTTTGAAGATAACAGGAGCGTCGCCATCCGTGATGACATCAGAAGGAAATCCCACACCCTCAACCAAAATGTTTTCTTTCATGAATGAGAATGAGGCTCGCAGAATGAAGGAAGCAAACAGGTTGATATGAATGCTGTTCCTGGGACAGTGAAGCCGTCTGCAGAGTTGAATACATTGATAATGGAAAGCATAATTTTGTGTGTGTGTGTGTGTGTGTGTCTGTCTGTCTGTCTGTCTGCCCAAAAGACAGATTATTAGCAATCACAAACCGAGGCACACATACAAGTGCATTTACAACACATTTTCTTTCAGATACTTCGTTCGTCAATCTCAGTCTCTCTCTCTCTCTCTCTCTCTCTCTCTCTCTCTCTCTCTCTCTCTCTCTCTCTCTCTCTCTCTCTCTCTCTCTCTCTCTCTTACACACACACACACACACCCACTATATATATATATATATATATATATATATATATATATATATATATATATATATATATATATATATATATAGAGAGAGAGAGAGAGAGAGAGATTTAAAAAACCTTCTCCAAAAATGTTCTCAACTGAGGTGTAACTGAGTTTGTGCCATTTTGATGAGACCGTACATTTTTAACAAAAATATCATATTTATACAAAGTAAAGTGGAGGGCTGAAAAACAAATTGAAGGATGAAATGGAATGGCAAGAGAAAACTGAGGAGAAAGACATGTATAATGGACCTGAAATATACCCATGTTGGTTACTGAACTGTGGATGTGCATCTCAATCTTATAGCCCATGCCGTATGACGTTGGCGACAATGCTGTTCACAGCCTTCTGACTGTCAATCGTGTCAGATACTGGTGTTCCACCATGCTATATTGTCAAATTGCTCAGCATAATTTCTCTTGATCTTCCTCTGCTTCTCTTCCCCTCCAGTTTTCCTGTTGTTACGACATACTCCAGCCTTCCCTTCTCATGTAATGATCATATAATGTGGACTGTCTGTATCTATGTGAGTAACCAGTTCTCTTTGTGACTTAACTTCTTTCAAGACAATCTCATTACTCTTTCTAATCGTCCACGGTATTATCATTCTTTTATGAAGCCGCACCTCCACAGCTTCCACACAATTCCTCACTTGCAATGTGTCACCATAATATTTAAAATTTTGTGTATGATTAGATTATGAATATGCTGCAGATCACCAGCTTTTAGCGTGGTGTCAATATGACATATTATTGCTACATGTGATTTACAAATTCTGAGGGAGATATGAGATGGGGGTGTGACGACATATGTGAAATTAGTCACTGGTATAAAAATAGCGGTTGACGTTAACATGGATACAAATGAACAGTCTGTAAACTATGTAAAAATAATGACCGCCTTAAAAGGATAGCAATGAGTTTTCTTAACACATGTCCCATGACCCTGAAAGGAAGTGCTTATATGATGGAGGTCTGGACACAAGATCAACAGAACAGAGAAATGAAATCCAGAATAGGTAAGGATTAGCTTTCAGCAATGCCCAATTCCAGCGTGGTCAAAGTGATTTATGGAGGTCTGTTGAGACGAGTCTCTAGATTAGGAGATAGGGATGGTGTCACTGAGTTGGTGATGTTTTTTATTTTAAAACAGTAACTACAATAACAATCGATAAATATGGATAAAACAGGAAGGGCTACAATTAGATCATTATAGTTCTCAACAGGATGAATGGTATAAAGAGTAGACATATGTGGAGATTAAGCAGATTATAGATGACACTCCTATGCAAAAAGTGATGTTGTAAGATATATACATATATTTGTAGTATAAGGAAAACAATCGGACTAAACATTAACTCCTGGAACATTGTGTGATTGGTGTATGAAAATATGCGCCTAGCACCACATGCCCTGTGTATCTTACTTGATTCAGTGCACACACAAAAAAGGTTTGGACCAAATATGGTATACAATCAAATAAATAAGTATTAGAATGTACATTTCAATTTCACTGAGCATTGAAATTGCGGAAGATACCACGAAACAAAACAAATAACACGACGGCACTAGATGGCGACATATCATCCTACAGTACAACTGGGAGGTCAAATTTGGCGATATATTATCCTTCGACACTGAGTCAGTTAAGGCTTGTAAAGGGGCCATTTACTGTTATCTTTTACTACATTGTGGATCACATAAGACAACCCAACACTAGCTCCAGTATGATAACGAAGGTAGAAGCAATCACTGCGACTCAGATGACCACGACAGACACTGTCTTTCCCCCAGACTGTGCTTCAGTAAGTTAGTAACAGGTGGCTGTAGCCATAAAGAGTTACATTTAAACATTTCACAACGACAGCAACCTCAGTCCTAGTCACACGGGATGCAATGTTGTAAGGGAACTTATTTGTTGGCTTTGAAAATGGTTGTCGTCAGGGCATGGTCAAGAGAAAAGGGAAATAATACATGTATTACACAGCCTCCTTGTGAATAATGAAACAACATTAGATAAAGCAACCAGACATAAACTGCTGGTATATGGCATTTAACGCGGAATAGACAGAACAGAGAAATGTAAAGGTCAGTGCAGACGACCATACAGTGAGTACTTATGGAAACAATCTAAGGTAAAGGTAGTCCCATAGCAGATTCTGCTGCTGCAGTGTGAAGGTTTAGGTCTTCGAATATTCTAGGCCATGACATATGAGGTGAGGTACCCAACTCCCTTTATCATCTTCTTCCCTTCCCAGACAATTCCCAGAAAAGTCTGAAACCAGCTAGGTGCCCATTTTGACGAGGCTGGGATGACCCCAGAGCCGTACAGGTCGGAGATAACCTGGTAGGGGTTGTACCCGGATCATTGTCATGATCGGCAAGCGTGCTAATCTCTATACCACCTCAGCTCCGTGATGACACTAGAAGGGAATCCCACACCTTCTACATACATACTATTCACCAGAAGTTAATGAAGACCTTTTTAATTAGCGTATTCATTTTCTTCTCTCTATTTAAAAAAAAAAATAAATCTTGTTCCTATAACGCTCAGTGTGTTCATGTGTCCATGGATCACTAAACGAGAGTGACTTTCATGATTGGCATAATAAGCCCAGTCAAAAGTAATAACTATTACTATGATCTGATATAAAACCTTATTTTTGGCAAACCAAGCATGTTCTTGTTATTGGTATACCCATACACATTATTTTAATAATGCCCATGGCATACTTGTGCATAATTTGTTGCGTGTTTGTGCAGTTACACCTCATCATCATGTGTCATGCCGATAAGTGTGGGCGGTAGTGTTTCGCCATCTCTCACCATCACCAGAGTCGTGTATCGCCATCTCTCACCATCACCAGAGTCGTGTATCGCCATCTCTCACCATATCACCAGAGTCGTGTATCGCCATCTTTCACCATATCACCAGAGTCGTGTATCGCCATCTCTCACCATATCACCAGAGTCGTGTATCGCCATCTCTCACCATATAACCAGAGTCGTGTATCGGCTCTGTGCTCTTGTCTCGATTATACCATGTGGCCAAACCTACTAGACATTTACCTCTCTGTCTTCCCCTTGTTCTTTCCCCATCATTTCTGTCAGTTATCACCAAGTTCTCCAGTTTATTTCTTTTCATAATGCTCCGAACAATTCTTGACCGAAAACGTCTAATTTCTCTAATAAGTTTACGGTTTTCATTTGTTTCTTCTACACCATCACAAAAATGTAAATAAAAGTGCTTTAAACACGTTTAATGTGTGACTTTCAGAAACTATTTAAATTCTTACCTGAAGCAGATCATAATGGCCACTGAGACTATTAAAGAAGCCAGGGAGATACCATAACCACTGTTGTACATCTGTTTGATTGTCCCCATGTGAGACTGAAATAGTCATGAATTACCTGTGCATACACATTAGGCTGCTTAACTTCAATGAGTAGGTGATTACTTTGTCTATCTTGACTAATTGTACACAGTAAAAATGCAATATGAAAATGATGTTTCTAATGTTTGCCTCTAAGTAAAGAAACATAAAGGACCCTTTCACACCCTTAGGATCATTGGGCATGTGTGATGGATCCACATTTCTTACAGTACAACTACCACTCGGTGGGTGATGTTTACAGTATCACACCGGCGGACTTTACTCCCCGAGACATCTCTTGCTACCCACTATACGCTGGGTCGACCAGGGAACCCAAGTTCATGTAAACAATATGAATCCTCACCCATGCGGAACGAACCCGTGATCATGGGGCCGGCAGGCGAGCGTCTAGTTTACTAGGCAACTACGGCTACCCTACCGTATATTCATAACAATAGTTCAGAAGAGGGGGAGGGGGGGGGGGGCGGACTGCGTGGTCTCGAGGTATGGTTTCCGCCTCGAGTGCTGGAGGTTCCGGGCTCAAGCCCCGGTGAGGACCGGGATAATTTCACGTAGTCTTCTAGTAATAAAATGTCCCCTGGTCTCTGGGTAGTGAGATCGGACGCCCGTGTGTATTGTTGCGCACGTACAAAAATCCCTTGGCAGTTGGAAATCGAAAAAGAGTAGCCTAACGGCGCTGCCGGGCAAAATTTCGAGTTAAAAATCTACCCAAAGTATTTCAGGATCCTCACAAGTGCTACAGAATTCTTGCACTGAGCTAAGATTCTCCGGACTCAGGCTTGAGTTTGGAGTAAAACGGAACATTTATGGGTTACACCGGTGTGCCGTGATGTTGATCCGATGACTAAACTAAACTAAACAATGTGAATCCTCTGCCATGAGGAACGAACCCGTGATGATTGGGCCGGCAGAAGAGCGTCTAGCTACTAGGCAACTGCGGCTAAGCTACCGTATATTCATAACAATAGTTCAGAGGAATCACAAAAGTTGAAAAAAAAATTGCCAAATTTAGACTGAGGGGTCCTGGTTGCGGTAAGCTTGTCGGTTCTCTCTACTACAGTTGGTTAATTGGTTGTTTGGTTGGATGGTTGGTTGGTTGGATGATTGATTGGTTGGCTGGTTGTTTGGTTGGTTGGTTAGTTGGCTGGAAATCCCCTGGCAGACTGCATTGTAGCTCTTCAGTTCAGTGCACTGGCATTCATGTCATTTGAGCATTTGATCTCTACACAGATTTACTCCCAACCCAGTACCAAAGTACCACCTCCACGGGGTCTGTGTTACAGAGCTATCCTTCCCCTCTCCATGCTTAGAAACCCCGAAACCGCCACACACCGTAAGGTAATATAGGCAGTAATGTCTGTTTTAATCGTTCTTCATGTTTGCGATCTATACAGCAGTACTGATTTGACATTAGATTTAATTATTCTAAGTTTAGAACCAGATTTAATGTCATTTGTCTTCTATAAATTTCCTAGTGCAATTAACGCCCCTCTTGCCTTTGTTTTCTTATCTGATTATTTGTATATGTTCCACCATCTTTGTCTACATTGCTGTATAAATAGGTGTATAGTTCCATCTCTTGAGGGAGGTTTCACCTAGGGAGATCGAATGATCATGTGACTGATTACTTCTCATTACCGTTGCCGTTTCCTTATCAATACTGGAGCTAATTATTGCGATCTGCCATCAAGTGTGTTTAGTTTATCTTGCATCTTATTTCGTGTGTTGGGCAGGCGGCCATTGTCATCAGCGAAGTCCAAATCGCCAAGTTGCTCCTCAACCCATTGCATTCCATTTCTAGCATTAATCTTGTCTTCATAATCCAGTCTATACTCAGGAAGAATAATACAGGTGAGAATAGACATCGTTGCCACACTCCATGTTCTTATTTTAAAAAACATCTGCTAATTTTCCCCGTGAAGAATTCTGCATTTCATTGATTCTTCAAGATTCGTCTATTCAAATACTTTATTAAGCGATTTATGTAAGCCATGATGTATACTAATTCTATAAATATTGATGGGTGCTTGAAACAAAGTTGTTCAGTTCCACACGTAATACTGTTTCACAGAATGACATGTATATAGCAACCAATGAATAAAATCTATAGAAGTTTAGTTTTACTTGTATTTATAAATGATGGTTTTTAGATCAGCGTTTATCAAACATCATTAATTAAAGCAGCAAGAGAAGTAGGAACAGCTTGGCTACATAGACTATTCAACCATGTTTGGGTAGAACAACAGACACCACGAGACTGGGGAAACGCCATAATTATCCAAATTTGGAAAAACAAAGGCAGCAAAAGAGACTGCACACAATACAGAGGCATTTCACTGTTGAGTCATACTGGGAAAATATTTTGCAAAATTCTTGAAAAAAAATTACGAACTACTTTTGAACCCCAGCTAAGCGAAACGCAACTTGGACTTAGGAAAAACAAAAGATGCACGGACGCCATTTTTGCTCTTATACAACTTATAGAAAAATCAATCGAATTCAATGAAACACTCTACTTAGCCTTTGTCGACCAAGAAAAGGCATTCGATAGGGTAGATAGAAACAAGCTGTGGGAAATCCTTAAACAATATGGAGTGAGTATACATCTAACAAACCTATGTAGAAATTTATACAACAACAGTGAATGCATAATGAGAGCAACTGGAGGACACTCAGAACCCTTCACCATAAGATCTGGAGTACGACAAGGTTGTGTCCTGTCCCCTCTCTTGTTCATAACATATATAGACAACATATGTAAAGAAACCAGCCAAGCAGAGACAGCAAGAATACTGCATGACGAGAACACAGAAGAAGAACCATCTGCAAATCTAACCATTAGAGAACTCCTGTTTGCGGACGACCAAGCACTAATAGCAAAATCAGAAGCTGAATTACAAGACCACATGAATAGTCTAAACGAAATGTGTAGGGAACATAACATGAAAATTAGCACAAGCTGTCACAAAATAAAACCTTGCGTTTACCCAGTTGATTATTATAGAGGCTTTCAGATAAAACGGACTATCTGCCAGCGACAACTATTTTAACTAACAGTAAAAACAAATCGGATGTCGGCCATCCCATGTCGGGCAAAATTAACAGTTGCAGATGTGTAGGGGAAGTGAATGAGCTGGATCATACATCGCGTTGACAGATTATAAACAAGTCGGATTGGAAGCGGAAGTACTCAGCTCGGAAGAAAACAGTCCGTCTGTCAATTCATAGTTTCCGGACGTAAAGAAGATTGACAGCTTGTTGGGGAAAACTGTTGTTGGGATCATACAGTAACTCGTTAGTTTGTTGGGGGAGTCCAAACAAGTGATGACAACTTTGACAGTGACTAAGCCAGGGAAAATGGATTCTTGACAATGGATGATATGCCCAAATAACACCTGCAGGACATCAACCATGTCACGTGACCAATTTTAGGTTTTGCCAGAAAACCATGATGGGAGAGGACAGTTGAACTCAAACCTTGGATTTTAGTGGACGTGCTTCGGCACTGTGGTTCGATTGGAAAATGTCCACCGTGTGCGAATTGAGTTAATTTTATTTTACACGTGCCTGTCATGGCAAGAGTGGATGTAATTTGATCTAACTGCAGTGTTGCCTAAGGTTTCCTCTGGTTGGAATGAAGAACACGGAACCCAGGAAAAATCCGATCCCGGATAAAGTTTGGCGCAGGAAGATTGGCCAGCAACTTTACAACAGAGCTTAGGCTAGAGGAAGATGATCAACATTGCTCAGTGGAGCTGAATGGTATATGTATCCTACAGGATAAATTACCGAATGAGTTTAGGTCATACCAGTTTTAACAAACCAGTAGTGATGGATATTCAGTTCACTTATGACTAGAACAAAAATAAAGGACTCTATTGGAGTATAGACAATAACTGTTTAATAGTGAGAACTAGAGAACATTTAGCAAGAGACAAAAAGTCCTGTTCATAGGACAGTGTTCCATGTTTGTTTCACCGCGCCGGAATTATGAAGCCGGAGTTTCTATAAACTGTTAGGAACAGTTGTGTTAGGAACAATAATAGTTTTTTCCACGGATTATATATTTACATGGGATTCAGATCTCATGGTCATCAAAGTTCCTGGAAGAGGACATGTCTGGAGAGAAGGATACGACTTCAGTGAGGTCTAGTGTACTGACTCGTGTGATGTCGTGTAATCCTTGCCATGATGTGTACACTATGATCCTGAACTTTGAGGGCTGACACATACATTTATGTTATAATACACGACACCCATTTTCTTCGCATACACGTCTCATATACGTCACACTTTTCTTTTAATAAATTAATCTTTATTAATTGTTAGAAACAAGAGTTGTTGAGTATGTTGCGTTGGGGAAGTATGAGAGGGGGCATAGTACGACAGTGAGAGAGTGATAGGAAAAGGTGTCCATTGGCTGATGGAGTGTGTTGGGCGGAAGCTGGTGGATTCTCCGGGATATTGATAAGGGAAAAAATATTATAATGTGGGTGTTGACTCTCTTCACTCCAGGGACGACACTTTAAAGGAGGACACGACACAAGCAAAACAGAGGTAATGACTATAACTAAAGAAGAACAAACAGCAACAATTCACCTAAACGAACATCCCTTGAAACAAGTCAAGAGTTTCAAGTACCTAGGAAGTATAATATCATCAAATTGCAGAACAGAAGACGAGATCTAAAATAGGTGCAATAAGGCAAATCAACTCATTGGACAAATGGCACCAGTACTAAAGAACAAACATATATCAATAACTACTAAGAAAGCACTTTACAACACAATCTTCCTGCCAACTCTGTGCTGCCAATGCCAAACCTGGACAATGACAGAAAAAGAGAAAAGAAAAATCACAACAACAGAAATGAGGTTCCTGAGAAGAATACTCAGCGTATCAAGAAGAGATAAGATCAGAAATGAGGAAATCAGGACTAAAGTGGGGGTTAAAGCAGCACTAGATTTTATTAGAAAGCAGCAAGTCAAATGGTTTGGCCATGCAAGTAGGTTACCATTCAACAGCATGCCACAACAAGCAATGATGTACAGACCAGATGGAAACAGAGGAAGAGGCCGACCACGTAAACGTTGGACGGAGGGAATAGCAGAATCCATAGGAATGTCGATATATGAAGCCCATAATCGGGCACTCTCACGAAGTTTATACTTCACCTCGACACCGCAAGGTACAAGAGGAACATGATAAGATGAGATGAGATGAGATCAAACATCAGTACACAACGACATAATGATAGTACCTTGATGAATTCCGCTCTCGTTAAAGCGTCATCATATTCCCTGTTTGTACAAGAACGTAAATCGGTCCAAGTTCGGTTGCGGATATCATGAAAGTACCACGTCCCATCTTTCATACAGGTCCGACTTGCATTTTCTAGAGGGGTAATTGAACACAAGATCTGTTTTACTAAATAATGCGATGTATCATACAATGTATGTGCGAAATAGACAGCAACTGTTAGTTAATCCTGTTAGTTAATCCTGTTAGTGACATACACACGTTATTTTAATATAATATCACTATGAATAAGAGGAGTTAGAATAATAACTAGGTGGCATTCGAAGAGTTGAGTAATAACTGTGTGACACTCGAAGAGTTGAGTAATAACTGTGTGACACTCAAGGATTTGAGTAATAACTGTGTGACACTCGAAGAGTTGAATAATAACTGTGTGACACTCGAAAAGTTGCATAATAACTGTGTGGCACTCAAGAATTTGAGTAATAACTGTGCGACACTCAAGGACTTGAGTAATAACTGTGTGACACTTAAAGAGCAAAGTAATAAATGTTTGACCCTCTAGGTTTTGAGTAATAACTGTGTGACACTCAAGGATTTGAGTAATAACTGTTTGACACTCAAGGATTTAAGTAATAACTGCGTGACACTCGAAGAGTTGCGTAATAACTGTGTGGCACTCAAGGATTTGAGTAATAACTGCATAACACTCAAAGATTTGAGTAATAACTGTGTGACACTCGAAGAGTTGCGTAATAACTGTGTGACACTCAAGGATTTGAGTAATAACTGTGTGACACTCAAGGATTTGAGTAATAACTGTGTGACACTCAAGGATTCGAGTAATAACTGTGTGACACTCAAAGAGCAAAATAATACATGTTTGACACTCAAGGATTGAGTAATAACTGTGTTACACTCGAAGATTTCAGTAACGATTGTGTGACACTCGAAGAGCAAAGTAATAAATGTCTGACACGTGAAGAGTAGAGTACTAACTATATGACACTGGGAGAGCTGAGTAATATTAACTATATGACACTCGCAGAAGTAATATGAGCCTCGTAGCAGGAATCTGTAACTGGTCTGTGAAGTGTTGCTATCTTCTCATTTTGAAGGTCTGAATGCACAGAGGAATAGATTACCTGTCTTTCCCTTGCTTAGCGGACGACGTGCGCAGCCGTGTAAACCTCATCTGATCGTGTTCATGACATTGTCAGCGCAGTCGTTTAGTGATTCCGCTAAAGTGCCCTTCGTACACTCGAAGAGTTGAGTAATAAATGTGTAACACTCGAAGAGTTGAGAAATAGCCGTGCGGCACTCGAATAGCAGAGTAGTAACCATGTGTCACTCGAATAGTAGAGTAATAACTGTGTGATACTTGAAGAGTTAGAGTATTATTAGCTGTGTGCCACTCGAAGAGTTAAGCTAGGAAATTAACAAATGTCTGAGACTAAAGTATGCATAAGACTGAAAGTGATGCGTTAATCATATACAAGGTAACTGACCAACAGTTGGTAAATTTATTGTTCTAAATTAACCACATTCTACTGACAACGCTGAAAACAACCAGAATTTAGCCTCTTACACACAGACAAATACACACATAAACACTCGCATTATACCACGCAAATACAAATTTTAAGAACAAAGAAAGCAGCTCTAAAGTTAATTAACGCTTACCCCACGGCTTGAATCCATTGATGTAGTCAGGACATGGCTGGACTGCCACTTCACCTGCAGGTGTATCCGGCCAGCATAGCACGTTATCCCAGACACGAGGGCAGTAGGTGCCTTGTAGGGATGAAGGAATCTCGTTACTTACTGCAAACTGACGTTACGTGTATTTCTTAAGTAAGGCCATAAGTCCTAAAGGCGGAAACCTGCTGTGGGTATGTAAAGTCTTAAAAGTCGAGATGATCGACTTCATTGCGCCGGGTTTATTCCATATGAATTGCAAACAGTTAAGTATATTTAGCTCCTGCGAAAAGAAGAGACATACTAAACACAGACGCTATGTACATACTTACACAGAACTCCATACCCAGTTAAAAACAAAGTGTGATTTATCAAAAATGAGAAACAATCAATAAATATATAATACTGAAGTGTTAAAATAAAAAAAAAATTGTATTATAGGACAACAAAACACTGCCGACGTTTCGGTTCTAGAACCTTTGTCAAAAGGTATGTACATAGTGTAAGGTATGTACATAGTGTCTGTGTTTAGTATGTCTCTTCTTTTCGCAGTAGCTAAATATACTTATGTGTTTGCAATTCATATTGTTATATACTGCTGCAGCCTCTGCTTTTTCTTTGGTTTCATATCATTTATCCATATGGCTCGGTCTCTTTCTGCAGGGCAGCCTGCCAAAAGCGTCGCACAAAACTCCGAGAAAAATGCACCCTTGAACCGAAAGACGTAGCCCGGATTCGAACCCACGATCTTCGGAGCGCGAGGCAGACGGTTTGACTACTTCGCCACGGAGACTCCGTGTGTGAAGTATTAGGACCATCATGTGTTTGTAAGCTTGGGTGCACGGAGGAATGGGTGGCCAGTCTATCCCTCCCGTAGCGACAGACGAGAGCTGGCATCGAACATTTGTTCGACCGCGTTCACGTCATTATCAGCGTAACGTCCTGAGAATTACACCAACACGCTGCTTTTTTATGTCTTATTTGTTATTGATGATTCGAAACTGTAAAATATAGTTTATAAGGCAATGGTATCAATGGAGTTAGTTTATTTCAAATATATTTAGAAAGATATGTAAATGAAGAATAGCTTATTTCAAATATATTTAGAAAAAATATGTAAATGAAGAATAATTTACCTCCATTATATTTATAAAGGTATGTAAAAGAAGCATACCATATATATATATATATATATATATATATATATATATATATATATATATATATATATATATATATATATATATGGAATAAGGTATGCTTCATATATATATATATATATATATATGAAGAATACACGGTGTATTTTTAATGACTGTGAAGTGTTTGAAAATATTGCCGTTCCATGTTTTGTATTCCCCGTCTGTGGAGTTCATGCAGTATATGCCGTGAAACAAAACTTATTTCTAATATATTTTGAGAGATTTGTAAAGGAAAAAATAGGGTGGTGGTTATTGATCATGTCTGTCCACGACCTTCTGTCTCGTGTATTGTCAATCTTTTCAGACACTGACGTTTCTCTATACCATGACGCCATGCTGTCCAGCATCTTCTCTCTTGGTCTCCCCCGCCAAACCTTCCTATTTGAAACAACATACTCCAGTTTCCCCCTTCTCATATGTCCAAAGAAATTTAGACTTACTTTTTAAACTTTTGGCTTCATATTCTTGCATGGTGTCATCATTCAAAATTATTATGCAGAATTCCATTGTTTTGTAAAGGAGTTGCATGGAAAAGGTGATCTCTCCATATTATCCCCGCATTTTTTTTTTTTACTTACTCACTCACCTAACTAAAGTACCCGTACACATAAGCTGACAAAATGCACGTGTGACTACGGCAAACTCACCATTAGTTGCTGGGTTTGGGTCGGAAAAGATGTACTTTAAACACTCGATATGCTCCTCCAACAACCGGGCTTGCTGCTCCTCTGCGGAAATGTTTACAGGAGACCGGCTGTGCTGCAGATAGGGAATTCATCACATCAAACTATATCAGAGCGACGCGAAGTGGTATGGGGCTGACATGTGAGACCTCTGTACACATGCCAAACAGTAGCAATATTTATTAAAGTACAGCGGCTATTACCACAGACTTAGCCCTTTGTAAACGCCTACCAAATGTCTTCTGTACATTAAAAGTAAATGGGGAAGGGGGTTACATTAAAAGTAAATGGGGAAGAGAGGTACACTACAAGTAAATGGGGAAGAGGAGTATATTAAAAGTGAATGACGAAGAGGAGTGCATTAAAAGTGAATGACGAAGAGGAGTGCTTTAAAGGTGAATGAGGAAGAGGAGTACATTAAAAGTAATTGGGGAAGATGGGTATATTAAAAGTAAATATGGAAGAGTGGTACATTACAAAATAATTGGGGAAAATTGGTACATTAGAAGTAAATGGGGAAAAGGGGTACATAACAAGTGAATGAGAAAACGGGGTACATTAAAAGTGAATGAGGAAGCAGGGTACATTAAAAGTGAATGGGGGAAATTGGCTCATTACAAGTAAATGGGGTAGAGGGGTACATTACAAGTGAATGAGGAAATGGGGTACATTAAAAGATAAAGAGGAAGCAGGGTACATTAAAAGTGAATGAGGAAGATGGGTACATTACAAGTAAATGGGGAAGAGAGCTAGATTAAAAGTAAATGGAGACGTGGAGTACAATAAAAGTGAATGAGGAAAAGGAGTACATTAAAAGTAATGGGGAAGATGAGTATATTAAAAGTAAATATAGAAGAAGGGTACATTAATAAATAATTGGGGGAAGATGGGTACAAGTAACTGAGGAGGATGGGTACTTTACAAGTAAATGGGAAAGGGGAGCACATTACAAGTGAATTAGGAAATGGGGTAAATTAAAAGTGAATGAGGAAGATAGATACACTAAGTAAATGGGGAAGATGGGTACATTAAAAGTTAATGGGGAAGATGGGTACATTAAAAGTTAATGGGGAAGATGGGTACATTAAAAGTTAATGGGGAAGATGGTACATTAAAAGTTAATGGGGAAGATGGGTACATTAAAAGTTAATGGGGAAGATGGGTACATTAAAAGTTAATGGGGAAGATGGGTACATTAAAAGTTAATGGGGAAGATGGTACATTAAAAGTTAATGGGGAAGATGGGTACATTAAAAGTTAATGGGGAAGATGGGTACATTAAAAGTTAATGGGGAAGATGGGTACATTAAAAGTTAATGGGGAAGATGGGTACATTAAAAGTTAATGGGGAAGATGGGTACATTAAAAGTTAATGGGGAAGATGGGTACATTAAAAGTTAATGGGGAAGATGGTACATTAAAAGTTAATGGGGAAGATGGGTACATTAAAAGTTAATGGGGAAGATGGGTACATTAAAAGTTAATGGGGAAGATGGGTACATTAAAAGTTAATGGGGAAGATGGTACATTAAAAGTTAATGGGGAAGATGGGTACATTAAAAGTTAATGGGGAAGATGGGTACATTAAAAGTTAATGGGGAAGTGGGGATGTTGATTATTTAACGTATTAAATATATAAGGAGCAGACGTGGGGGTATAGGTTTAGTGCGCGTGCCTACAAGACAGTTGTCGTGGTTCAATTCCCAGCAGTGATATAATTATTGTTTCTTCCAGTGCGGCTATGAGGTCGAATTGTTTTTTTTTGGTTCGCATATCCTTTACAGGACATCACTGTCAACATCAGCATCTTTCAGCTGATTGTTGATTTCTTGGCAAGATTACGCTCAGTAGTTTGCCATTGCTTTCTGAGTGACCGGCTCACATACCCCGTAAAATACCGATGCGGAGAGAACCGCTACCAATTCTCGCGCACGTCACGTTACTCACGAGAGTATACGGGATTACGGAGAAAGTTGTGTAGCCTCTACCCCAGGGAGACCGGCATGAGATCGACTTAACTCTCATAAAATGGGTGATGGATAATTTTCAAAATTGTCTGGAAAGAAAAGAAGGCGTAGAACGAAACCGACCACCCAAGCTCATTATCCCGTGGCCAGGGATCTTTTCATTGCCTGCTGAAGAAGACACAGCAATTGTGAGCGTGTCACGAGTGCAATGAAGTTGATTCTAGAATTTATATTACAACGAATTGATATAACAATTTGAGTGGGATAAAATGGGTTGAGAAAATTGTTTGATGCATAGGAAGAAAAAACACAAATAAAAACATGATGTGTTGCTTAGTACAGAAAGATACACACATAACGCGCGGGCAAACACACACACGCGCGCGCGCGCACACACACACAAGGCCGTTACTCACAACGCGGTCAAGAATAAACGTCACTAGGCTATTTCAGTTGTCCGGTAACTAATTCTGACTTAAGTAATGGGTATTCTGTATCACTTAATCCACTGTCTCGATCCGGGGTCCCCTGCCGAAGTAAACGTAATATATAATCTAAAGGAGTCCTAATGTATCTGTCTGTTGTACTTTAGCAGAACTCTAACGGGTACAAATATACAACAGTGACAGTGTTTTTGGGGTTAGTTTCTCTAAGCAGTGTGTAAGAACAAAACACATTAGTGGTAACAGTGGTAACTCTGTCAGGTGGTAAAGTCAACGTGTAAAGAGAATAAAACAACCTCGGCAGATAATTATTTATTGTATTCCTTGTAAAACAGCTTACACAATTTCTTATGTTTACTGTCCTGTTATATTTATATATAAAATTCTGCCGCAGTTATGCATGAATAAGAACGCGTGCTGATGCCGAGGTAAGCGGTTCAATCCCTACACCGGACAGCTGGACTAAAATGTTGACCTGTCGTTCTTGACTTGGGGACGTAAATAGTGTGTATGGACTACGCTTGAGTTCAAAGCGAGCGAGCGCAAAAAAAAAAAAATTCTTACCTATTCGTAGCTAACATTTCATTTATTGCTTTGTGATATAAATATAAATAAATGAAATTTATTTCGTTGCGGCGAAGTGGAAAAAGCCCTGCCTCGCCATATGAAAGTCGTGGGTTCGTTTTGGGAAACCCACGTCGTCGAAGAAGATACGATGTTCGTGCGCTGTGCGACGCTTTCGACTGGCAGCTCTGCGGAAAGAAGGGCCAGCATATAAAGTCGATTCTTTTTGCCTGTAAACGCACATTAACCCCTGTTGTCTTATTGTAGCTGAATTTTCCAGAATGTTCCCATGTACACATATTATTGTTTTGTTTAGTGTTTCCATATGCATATATTATTTTTCAAAATAGATTAAATAATTCAGAAGCATTGTTCTGAATATCATTTTAATATGACACTAAACAACGGGGTGGCTGAGTGGCTAAAATGCCGGCTTCTCCTTCGGGAGACCCGGGTTCGAATCCTCGGTAATGTGTGGAGTTTTTTCTGTCGGGGCACAAAGAAAACTCTAGCCTGCACAGTTCGTGGTGACTGCACTAGCCAGGCGGCCTTAATTCCTCAGGCTCAAGACCCCCCTTGCCATACACCGTAAGGTACTATATTGGCAGTAAATGACAGCTGACTAAACAACCGAGGAGAAAATATTGCAGACAGCATTAGAGACTGAACAATTAGAGTCAATAATCTTAAAAGACTATTGCCATAAAAATGATAAAGAGAGCATAAGTTCGCAATATGATTAATAATCGCAAAAAATTCACTGAACAATACACTGCACGCAGCGTCTACGATGTTTCAACAAGACAAGTTGATAGAAAAAAAAAAGAACACGCACAAGAAGCAATAACATTTCCAAGACAAACAGAAGTTGGCATCAATTTGCTTTATCACCGCCCACAGTAGCCCTTGATAAGACTGTTTGTATAACCTGTAGTTAGAGCGAATGTTTCAAAGAGAAACGTGAGACGTTTGAGTGCCACCTGAGGTGAAACTCACCAGAAACAGACCGACCACAGTGTAGTGAAGTATGTGCACACACCTGTTCACTACACGAAAACTCAGCAGGACTAGGGCAGTGGTTCTCAACCGGTGGAGAATCCCCCCCCCCCCCCAGGGGCGTGGGTTTTTTAAAATGTTTCCAGGAGGGGGGGGGGGGGTTAAGATTATTTCAAGATCTCGTTAATACAAGAACCGACTACTTGATATTGTTTTTTCCTCCATACTTTACGGTTCTGTACTTCTCGCGCTTCTTAAATTCATTTTATAAGGTAAGTAGACCCGCAAATCACGTTTATGTAGACGTGCCATGAGTCGAATTGGAGCTCATTTTATGTTGAAAGATGGTTACGTGGAAGGACGTGACAATCGTGAGGTTTGGGCCCACGGGGCTCACACCGAAGTTGTCACCGGAGCAAGATACATGATTTTGCGAAGGTGACAAGGGCATTCAAGTTGTGGTTGTCGTCGTGGACGCACCACGTCTCGAAGATAGGCAACGGCTTATAATATGCCGCTTTTATTATATCAGAGTTGTGTCAAATCTATTAGATTTGATTGTGGTGTCGAACAATTGATGAATACATGGAATGTATTGTATGTAATATAACTATGGAAACGTAGCTGGAGGTTTGTTATTTTATAGTTGTGTTCAGCCCGTCATAGTGTGTAGTATAGAAACCACAGTTAACCAGTCTATGGGAACAGTCAC
Organism: Cepaea nemoralis; assembly: GCA_014155875.1. NCBI lineage: Eukaryota > Metazoa > Mollusca > Gastropoda > Stylommatophora > Helicidae > Cepaea > Cepaea nemoralis. Next base: position 59,677 of record JACEFZ010007074.1, read on the forward strand.
CATGCTGAGATATTGACAAACGCCACTTAACAAAGCTGAAGACGGCCAGTGGACAGCCCTAAGAGAATAACGCAGATTACGAAAGCTGAGCGGCATGCAGTCATTTCACATTCACTGCTTGAATTAGTACGGCTCTAGAGAAGTCGGCACTTGTAGTAATTGTTGGGAGATGGTGTATCTTCTGACCCTAAGATATAAGGCAATGACTTCCACAATGCACACAAGAGAGTATCCGACAGCCAGGGGATTGTTCTACATCAGCTGTTCATCTCTTTGAGCACAAGAAATCCAGAAGCAATCAAACGAGCAATAACAATCTAACCAATAAATAAAGATAAATAAACTCCCTGGCAATTATGGGGACTTATAGTGGATTTGAAAACACCGGGAAAAGATAACCATATCATAGACAGAAGCAAGAAAAACAGAAAGAGACTGAAACCACTCATCTCAGATGTTTAATTTGATGTAAGACAGTGTCGCTTACTCAAATGAAATCTGGCGAAAATTATTCTCAATAGGAAACATACCAAAAGATACTCAATTTATAATGTTGACATGAAACGCCTACAACTTAGCGAAGCATGACGAGGCGAGTTCTCTTACGAGACGACAGAAGAGCGAAGGTGTGTCACATCCATCACACAGAGAGTTCAAGTTTCGGACAGACAGAACAAATATTGATATTTTAACACAGGAAAGATAAAAACTAGGGCTTGTTCGCAACGAACTATGTAGTAATAGGGTAAACTGTGAAATACAGATGTACAGAAAGAATTATGTATCGTGTAATTGGCTATTGCAAATTAACAAAATATCAACGCAGGCTTTTACAGACTTTCCGTACGACGAGGACGGTGCATGTATTATATCGAATGAGAATTATATCAGGATGCGTGAAGGAAATAAGGTACGGACACGAGATTACACAGGATGCACACAGTAAAGACACAGCAGACGATTAACAGAGCAGCGATTGATAGGTCACACAGGAACAACTTAACGTCAAGAACAAACATTATGTGATTGAGGGAACTTTGAAAATTAATAGTACTGTGAAATACGAGTGAAATAGAAATAAAACGTGTGTTTATGGAAGACTGTGTGTGATTACAATATATTGTGGAGATGAATGATACTAAAGATTAGAACAATGTAAACATTGGTAGTAGATGCAGACAAAAACAGTGACTCTGCGATCACCGCGAGAATAACAAATGTTCCACACTGGAACAGCATTAGTATCTATGTGTATTATATAATTCACCCAACATATGATTCATATATTCACCTCATATGATACATAACTCTGCAATATACACCTGGCGAGATGCAGCGAAAAATGTCAGGCAATAAATTATACAACCATATCACCAAGCTTCTACTCAGAATCATAATGAGAAGAACCAAAAAGAAAATAAAAATGGAAATTAGTGAAGAACAGTATGGATTTGTGGAAGGAAAGGGCACAAACAATGCAATTTATACATTACGGACACTAATAGAAAGGTCAATAGAGAAGCAGAGAGACATATATTTGTGCTTCATAGATTATACTAAGGCATTTGATAAAGTAAAACATGATGAACTGATTAAAATGTTGGAAGATATCAACACTGATGGAAAAGATTTAAGAATAATAAAGAATATTTACTGGAACCAAGTAGCAGCAATTAAAATGGGAAATAAAGAGGGTAGTTACGAACAGATAAAGCTAGGAGTACGACAAGGGTGTGTCTTGTCACCAGATCTTTTCTCCCTGTATAGCGAAGTAATAATGAGAGAGATCAAAGAGATGCCAGGAATACTAGTTGGAGGTTATAATATAAATAATATACGCTATGCAGATGACACAGTATTGGTGGCGGATAATTCAACAGACCTACAACAATTATTAGACGTAGTAGTAACAGAGAGTGCAAGGAAAGGACTCTCCTTGAATATCAAGAAAACAGTAACAATGGTAATATCAAAGAAAATGGTGACACCAAAATGTGACATAGAAATAGAAGGGAAAATCCTTAACCAAGTTGATAATTTTAGATATCTAGGGGCATTTATAACATCAGATGGAAGATGTACAACAGAGATTAGGAGCAGAATAGGGCAGGCAAAAGCCGCATTTCAGAAAATGAAGAGTATCTTATGCAATAAGTCACTATCACTGAATGTAAGAAAGAGAGTGCTGAAATGCTATGTAGAACCAGTTTTGCTGTATGGCAGTGAATCTTGGAATGTAAATGAACAAATTAAGAAGAAATTAGAAGCAACAGAGATGTGGTTCCTGAGACGAATCTTGCGAATTCCTTGGACTGCCAGAGTAACTAACAACGACTGCTTGAAACAGGCTAACGAAACTAGAACATTATATACAACAATAAGACAGAGACAAACAGCTTTCCTCGGTCATGTGATGAGAAGAGAGGCATTGGAGAACATCGTAACAACTGGAAAGATCGAGGGGAAGAGAGGCAGAGGTAGACCAAGAGAAGTGATGCTGGATGGATTGAGACGGTGGCATGGAGGAATATCAGCAGCAGAGTTGATCCAGAAAACCAAAGACCGAGATCTATGGAGAGCCATGAACGCCTACGCCAGCCGGCACGGCACTTGATGATGATGATTGTTTAGATATGCAGATGATACAGTCTTGATTGCAGACAATGAACAGGACCTGCAAAATTTAGTAGATGCGGTTGTTACACACAGTGAACAACTAGGGTTAGAATTAAATTGTAAAAAGACACAGATTATGGTCGTCACTAGGAAGAACGAAATACCACAATGTAATATACAAGTAAATGGGAATATTCTTCAACAAGTGAATAGGTACAATTATCTTGGAACAGTAATAACATCTGATGGGAGATGCCTTGAAGAGATTAGATCAAGAATAGCTATGGCAAAAGTAGCCTTTAGCAAGATGAAAAACATACTGACCAATAAAAAGATGTCAATTGAAACGAGAAAAAGAGTGTCGAGAAGCTACATAGAACCTGTACTCTTATATGGATGTGAAGCTTGGACAATGAGCAGTCAGGCTGAAAAACATCTGATGGCTGTAGAAATGTGTTTTCTCAGGAAAATGCAAAGAATACCATGGACAGCCAGAAAGATTAATGAACAAGTTCTTCAAGAAACAAATGAAGATCGTAAACTGATTAGAGACATTAGACATAGACAGTCACAATTTTTTGGGCATGTTATGAGAAGAAATGATCTGGAGAACTTGGTGACAACTGGTAAGATCGAGGGGAACAGGCCAAGAAGAAGACCTAGAAGCAAGTACCTGGATGGCTTGGCCTTGTGGCATGGTCGAGACAGAAACACGGAGCTGATCCACGACTCTGGTGATCGAGTGAGATGGCAGAACATGACCGCCCACGCTTACCGGCATGGCACATGATGGATGGGTGGATTGTTTATGGCTGTTATGTTTAAATTCACTAAAGGAATACATTGCTTTGATTTCCCCTATATCCTTTGTCTAATAGATATAGAGTGTATTTTTAATGACTGTGCAGTGTTTGAAAATATTGCCGTTCCAAGTTTTGTATTCACCCACTGTGGAGTTCATGCAACATAATAGGTAAATACAAAACTTGGAACATCAATATTTTCAAACACTGCACAGTCATTAAAATTACACATCGTACATCTCTGCGCTATGATAATGGCTAGTGCGTTTGCCTGCGGCCCGGCGGTTGTCAGTTCAAATTCCCGTCCAGGTAGACTTATCTTGACTTGTGGATACAGTTCATCCTGTAGTAGATACTGCCATGTGAAGTGTTAGGTCTTCACACAATCTAGGCCAAGGCATTATAAGATCATCGTCATGTGCAATACCGGTAAGCGTGGGCGGTCATGTTTTGCCATTTTACCAGATCACGAGAATCGTGGACCAACTCAGTGTTCTTGTCTCGACCATACAACGTGGTCAAGCCATCTAGGTATTTATTTCTCTGCCCTCCCCTTGTTCTCTTCCCCTCGATCGTGCCAGTTGTCACAAAGTTCTCCTATTTATTTATTCTCATAACGTGACCAAAAATATATATCCATTATAAGATAGAGTGGCCGGTTACATTCCTCGCGATCTTTCCTGGTGAGATTATTTCCAGAAAAGTCTGACATACACCCACTTGGCATCCATTTTATGAGTCTGGTTCGACCCTAGAGTGGACGGGTCAAATGAAAACCCAGCTACCCAGCTGCTGGGGCCTGAATCCGTACCACGGTCTTGGTCATCAATAATACAAATACAGGCGAACTAAAATACAATTTTACGCGCCTTGAGGCGTGTTTGGTATATGGTGATTGATAGCCTCGTATTTGTATACACCAGTTTGCACTCAAGGGACGATGTGGTCAATATAACACCTGTCGCTTTTACTCCCCATTACATTTCTGGCACCCATTTTGAGCTGGGTCGAGTTGGATGCCCGGGACAATAATTTAAAAAAAAATCGACAGACAAGCGTACTAGCCACTGCTCTACTACAACCCCCCCCCCCCCCCCACCCCGTCAAAAAAAGGTTAACTCATATTCTGTACAGGACGTAGCAGTCAACCCCAGCATGTTTTGGCTGTTCGTGATTCCAGGGCAAGTTTATGTTCAGTAGTTTGCCATTGCTTTCTGAAATACTGGTACTCATTCCATTTCATAAAAATCCAACGCAAGGCGGTCTGATGCCAAATCGCCCGCAGCTTTGTTTCGAACGCGGTATGCGGGATTACGAACTGCGTCCGTACCTCTTCGCCACGGAGCAGGCACAACTTCTTAACAAAATTTGTTTGCATATCCTTTACAGAACGTAGCAGTCACCCCCAGCATTTTTTGGCTGTTCGTGATTCCTAGGCAAGTTTAAGTTCAGTGGTTTGCCATTGCTTTCTGAACTCCATAAGTAAGAGTACTAAATACTATGTCACGGTGGCGAGGAAGGGTGCTTCTCATCCCACCTTATTAAGCCATTGCCTAGAAGATGTGAAGTCTTAATACTACACAACCACACGGCAGTAACTGACGTAGAATTGTCTTTACTTAGTGATGTATTTAATGTTGGCGTGACCAAAATGTTTCTTGTTTATCATTTATGGATGGAGTCCAATGAATGACTCATACGTTATAAATCTGTATGTATTCGAACTTAATCAATTCGAACCTGTATATGTGATGTATTTAAAACACAAAGCCTACATGTATTTATTTTTGTTGCCCTATCTTCCTAATCCAGACCTGGAAAATACACATCAGACAATGTTTATAAGCCAAGAAGATAACAAACCAGAATGCGGATTGACAGCTGTTTGTCTTCTTTCAACAACGAAGCCTCCTGTGCGTATTTCAAATACGCCGTTTTATCACAGCGCTCGTGGTAAATACAGGGCCAAATTTCAACCCATGCACACTGGAACTCGTCCAGCCGCTCTATTTTTATTTCCGCTGTCTATAACACTCGTACTGTATTCCAAATTCCGTTTGAGCATACAGCGAATGAATGATCACCATTTTTGTTATCCTGCGGCAGACGCGGAAAATACGAAAACATTTCGATAACACAGCTTCACGAGTTTTAAAACAAACGATAACTTTCGAAACATGAATCCTTAACTCTTTCTATACCAGGCAACTTATCATACGTTCCTTGTGTATTTCATACATTTCTTGGCTGTCTCTGTCAAGAAGAGTTGTTACTTAAGTGTACCACATGTCTCGGTCACAAAGAGTTAAAGTAATAATTATCAGGCACGGAGCATGGTTCATGGTGGGTTGCATTTTGCAGCTAGGGATTCTACGGAATGGGGAGGCCAGCCCAAGCCAAAATACAAGTGAACGTCAAAGGTTAAGAAAAGACACTTCCTGGACATGACATTCATTGAGTAAACTTGAGAATAGTGTAACTACAATGGCCTTATTCGGGAATCCAAAGGCACCCGGAAAGGTTAACCCGGTCAACAAATGCCCGCAGAAGTCGGATGTGGCGGCTTAACGGTGCAAGAACGCAGCACTGCTGTAAACAGGCACAACGAAATCACGTCCGAAAAAACTCTCAGGATGAACGCAGAAGAAGAAGAAGAAGAAGGAAGAAGAAGAAGAAGAAGAAGAAGAAGAAGAAGAAGAAGAAGAAGAAGAAGAAGAAGAAGAAGAAGAAGAAGAAGAATCCACAGGCCAAAAGAAATAGATGAAGACATAGAAACTCGCGGACGAGAGAAGAAGAAACAGACATGAGTAATATGGGGAGGACATGTACGGGGCTGCAGGAGATAGCCAATGATGGAAAAGCTTAAAGTGAGTTGGTTCATGGCCGATGCCCCAATGGGGGTTAAAGGTTAAAATAAGGAGACCGAGCGGGGTAGGGAAGTCTGGGTAGTGTTGTAGCTAGACGCTCGCCTGCCGGTCCGGTGGGCGCGAGTTTCACCTGCATCGGGCTGGATTCGAATTTTCAGAATAGACTCGGGTTTCCAAGTCGACCCAGCCTAAAGAGGGTACTAGAAAATATATTGGGAAGTAAAGGCGGGCGGTGTTATATCAAGCACATCACCCACTGAGTGTCGATTGGCCTGTATTGGCCTAGGACTATATGACTAACACGGCTTAAGGTGTATAAACAGATCCCTTACTTACGTGCTGCATGAACAGTGGGGTTTAGTACAAACAAACAACTTGTCTGAACCAGAAGTGACATTAATTACTAGAAGGCAGCGGATTAATCACACAGTTGTTTGGGACTAAAGAGTTGAACTAGCATGGGTTAACCATTTAATATGAAATATGACTCTATGTCCTCTATTAGTTCCAGCCATTGCTATTTAGTCGAAACTCACTCAGTTTAATCTAGCATTTTTTATTTTATTTACTGTAAACAATTAAAATTACATTTTACAAAGATAATAATCTTCATGAAAAAGAAAAGTTTGCTGCATATCCTTTACAGAACGTTGCAGTCACCTCCAGCAATTTTAGGCTGTTTTTGATTTCTTGGCAAGTTTATGTTCACTAGTTTGCCGTTGCTTTCTGAACGACCGACACTCATACCATTTTATTAAAACCAACCCAAAGTAGTCTGCTGCCAAATCGCCCGCAGCTGTGTTTCGAACGCGGTATGCGGGATTACTAACTGCGTCCGTAACCACAATACGGCTATTGAAAACAGAACACTATAGGACAACCGGCTTTTGTTGGTCATGCAATGAGAAAATAGAACACTATAGGACAACCGGTTTTTGTTGGTCATGCAATGAGAAAATAGAACACTATAGGACAACCGGCTTTTGTTGGTCATGTAATGAGAAAATAGAACACTATAGGACAACCGGCTTTTGTTGGTCATTCAATGAGAAAATAGAACACTATAGGACAACCGGCTTTTATTGGTCATTCAATGAGAAAATAGAACACTATAGGCACAACAAGAAAGAGACAACCGGCTTTTGTTGGTCATTCAATGAGAAAATAGAACACTATAGACACAACAAGAAAGAGACAACCGGCTTTTGTTGGTCATTCAATGAGAAAATAGAACACTATAGGACAACCGGCTTTTATTGGTCATTCAATGAGAAAATAGAACACTATAGGCACAACAAGAAAGAGACAACCGGCTTTTGTTGGTCATTCAATGAGAAAATAGAACACTATAGACACAACAAGAAAGAGACAACCGGCTTTTGTTGGTCATTCAATGAGAAAATAGAACACTATAGGCAACAACAAGAAAGAGACAACCGGCTTTTGTTGGTCATTCAATGAGAAAATAGAGCACTATACGCAACAACAAGAAAGAGACAACCGACTTTTGTTGGTCATTCAATGAGAAATGAGACACCGGAGAACATCGTGACCACCAGAAAGATCAGCTGTAGAAGAGACAATGGCAGACCGATAGAGATTATGCTAGATGGTGTAAGGCAATGGAACGGAAAAAGTACCCTCAGTAGAACTGGGCTAGCACAAGCAAAGACCGACATCTGTGGAGAGACACGAACGACTACACCACTTTAGGAGAACGCGATGAGGATGTTTATCATAATGAAGGGCTGTCTCCTCATCGAAGGTCAACCACAATGAGTGTCCCCAACTTCCTTAGTCTTTCGTTTTCCCCAGCACACATGCGGGCTACTTCATGTTCATTTCTTGCTTCTGTCTACTCCCAAAATGTCCCCTTGAACTCCTGCCCTCTACTTCTCCATCTAGCAATACCTTTAACACACACAAAAACGATGTCTTTTTATATGGTGGAAGTACTTTACATTTTGATCTCGTTATCCAGTTTCCTTGATAACTATAATTTTCTGGGCACCTTTTAAGAAGGTAGTCTGCCAGACTACAATGGCTGGGGCATATAGAAAGAATGGAAGATGTTAGGGAAACAAAACTTGCTTACACTCAGGAAATAAATGACCGTAGACCCCGAGGTAGACCAAGAAGGCAGTGGAGAGATAATACATGTACAGACCTACAAGCACTTGGAATCAACGACTGGCAAGAGAAGGTCGACCAGAGAGACGAATGGAGACGGATTGTATTTGCAGCAAAGAACCTCAATGGCTCGGAAAGCTGAAAAAGAAAGAAAGTCTGCCATTGCTTGTCTTCTTAACAGAGACCATACTGGTCGACGACCATTACCTCTTTCTAGCGATTTTCCTTCTACCACCGCCAACTTGAGACCATACCAACAAGAAGCGGAGAAAGGGAAGATCACAACGTTGATGGATTCAAGATGTGATAGATAATGTACACCTAATGGCAACAGAGGCAGGTTTATGACAGAGAGAAATTTAGAAAGACTTTTTATTGGGAAGAAGGTCCGCACAGGACATGTCGCTAGATAATGATCTCGTTCATTGATATTTTCTTCGGCCCAACATAATAAATACAGTTAATTGCATGTTCTTTACACGACGATCCAATCAACCCCAACATGTGCCTAGTAATCTGTGATTTTACTAGGTAATTTTACGTTCAGTAGTTTGTCACTGTCGACCTCCGTAGCGAAGAGCTTACGGACGCGATTCGTAAGTCCGCTTACCCTCGTTCGAAATAGAGCTGACCGATTTGGCAGCAGACCGCGTTGCGCTGGGTTTTAATGAGTTGGTGTGGGAGGCGGTCGTTCAGAAAGCAATTGCAAACTACTGAATGTAAAAGTTACCAAGACATCAACAACAGCATTAAATGCTGGTGTTGGCAGCGATGTCATGTAAAAAGGATACGCAAAAAAAAAGAAGTTTGTCACTGCTTTATAAATGGCCGACATCCTCATTCCATCAACATCAACGGAAAATGGGCAGCTTCCAAATCGCCCGCGGCTGATTTCTAAACCTCTACTCGGTATGTCGGGGAATTATGAACCTGCGTTTCACTGACGCCTAAGCCACAGCATCCCACAATATAATAAACATACATCATTTATATCCGTGCTTATATAAGATAAACTAAACACTCCCCGGTCATTTCTCATTGAAACAAACTTAGCTGTGTCCGGGTATACTGACGTCACACATGTGGGCACATTTAAAGTTCATTAACATCATTTTGTGCTCTACGTCAGCAGTAGCTAGTGTTTTTATTTTTCATGCATCGCACCAAGAGGAAGAAATTCAAGGCACATCGTTACATTATAAACATTCAGAATATAATCACCCACAGTGCTCTTTAATGCCACGAATGACTACATTCACATGTCTTTGCAGGCCTGCAGGTTAATTGTTACCCTTTGTCTTCTTCTATTTATAATAGTATCCTTTATTCAAAACAATGTATTCCCTTAGTGAATGTAAACATAGAAAGTGGATATATCCACATTCGAACAATACCTGTGAGTATGTGTTTCATTTGTTTCAGCTAAAGTGTTATTCATTTACTCCCTTCATGTGATATACAAGTCTGCGGTATACACTTGACGAGATGCGGTGAAATACGCCAGGCAATAAATCGTGCAGCATATTGATTGGCGTCTGTGTTTAAATTATCCTTTATCTTCTTCTATTTATAAATATGATCCTTGGTCCCCTCTCATTTATATATATATATATCCTTGGTCCTCTTCTATTTATAAATATTAAACCGTGTCTCCTTCTATTTATAACTATTATCCTTTGTCCTCCTCTTTCCCCTAGAAAATGAATATACAAACTAGCAAGAATTTGGAAAGAGACAAACTGCATTCTTTGGTTATGTAATGAAAAGAGAGGCTTTGGAAAACATCATGACGACTAGAATGATCAGTAGGAGAAGAGGAAGGGGAAGACCAAGAAATGGATGGACTAAGTCGGTGAATTGGAGGAATATCATCAGCGGAGTTGATCAAGAACACCAAGGGCAGAGATCTATGGCGTACCTTAACGCCTACGCCAATTGGTAGGGCGCAAAATGATAACGATGATCTTTATTTTATTGCATATTTCACACTGCATTTGATATCCTGTGTGTAACATCCTGACAACCCAATGGTGATTAATAGTGTTAGTAAAAAATTACTAATATATTTTTCCCTAAAGCTAAATATTTGGGTATGTTTGTATGAGCAAGTCCTACAAGAAACAAATGACAACCGTAAAATAATTAGAGAAATTAGACATAGACAATTAAGATTGTTTATGAGGAGAAATAAACTAGAGAACTTGGCGACAACTGACAAGATTGAGGGGAAAATAAATGGGAAAGGCAGAGAAGTAAATATCTGTATGGCTTGGCCACAAGGCATGACCGAGACAAGAACACAGATCTGATCCACGACTCTGGTGATCGTGTGAGATGGCGAAACATGACCGCCGATGCTTATCGGCGCGGCACACGATGATGAGTGAGATATGTGTGATCGCTTTTGTTGTCATTTGTTTCCCTCGGTGCCGCATACATAATGTCCGGAATGTAGACTATTGATGATAGAAAGCGGTGACCTACCTTGCTGTCTGTGGCTGCAGTTAGCATTAGAGCATGCAAGAATAAAACAATGGTTGCGCTGAATCCTCTCTCCTGAACGGTGTAAAGAACATTGGAAGAAGACCGATGCGTCATTTGACGGCGCCGCTAATTCTGTGAAATAATAAATCATCATAAAGGATTTAACGATGCTTAATATACATATCATTAATTACATAATCAATCGGTTATTTCGTGAGGCATTTTGTATCTAAGCCCGTTCAGTAAACATACGATGCGGAATCCTATTTGGATTTATCCCTGTTAAGTAAACAAACAAAGTTCTGCACAGTTCGTATTAGTCATAATGATAGTTTGCTTATTCGTAAATCTGTTTGTTCCAGTTAGTTATTACTGTAACCCGTTTTGTACCTGGCAGATCACGACACTGGATCTGCTGTTCCCTATATAATCGGCACTGTGGCTTCATCATCATTATCTAGTGCCTTGCCGGCTGGCATGGACGATCATGCCTCTCCACATATTACGATCTCCGACGTCGTGGCTCAATTCGTGTATTGACTCCCTTCTATGCCATGACACAAGGCTGCCAATAAACTTTTCACTCTGTCTTCCTCTATCTCTCTTTCCGTAAATATTTCCGGTTGAGACAACATGTTCCAATTTTTGTCTTCTCATAACGTGCCCAAAAACGATGACTGCTTCTTTCTGATGTTTGTGATAAGATGTCTTTGTGACTCAGCTTCCTTTAAAACATGGTGATTGCTCTGTTTGGCTGTCCAACTAATTTTCAGCATTCTTCCACAAATCCACATCTCCAAGGCTTCCAGGGATTTTTTAGCCTATGTACTAATTGTCCATGACTCACAGTCGTGTGTTCAAACTGGTTCTATGAAACATGCAAGAACATTTTTTCCTGACTTTCACGGACAGTGACTTATTGCACAAAAGGATCTTCATTTGATAGAATGCAGTCTTTGCTTGTCCTATTCTGTTCTTTATCTCAACTGTGGCTTATGGGATAGTAAAACCACTTTTGACAGTTCCCCGACACATCTAGTCAAAGGTTGGAAATCTGCGCCGGTGATTTGGAAGCATATCGTATTGCGTTGATTTGCCCAGTATGAGACGTCGGCCGTTCAGACTGCATTGGCAAACTACTGAACTAACATTGCCTAGTAAATCACAAACAGTCAATAAATTCTGTATAGAATGTATAACTAACATTCACTATATAGGAGCCACGGTAGCGCCTACCGGCCCAGTTGTCAAATGTCCGAACCACCATCCATCGAGGCGGGGATGTTCTGAAAATTGTCCTGGGAAATAAAGGTGGTCGGCGCGGTATTGGTCACATTGCTCACCCAGTGTTGATTGGTCTCTCTCTCTCTCTCTCTCTCTCTCTCTCTCTCTCTCTCTCTATATATATATATATATATATATATATATATATATATATATATATATATATATATATATATATCTCAGGGATAGAACCAGCCTTACAAAATTAGTTGTCCAGTGGGATCGATCCAGCCTCATAACACACGATGTAAATCTGGGGTCTATCCCAGATGTAAATCTGGGGTTGACCCCGTCTCATAACACAGCTGTAACTCTAGGGTCGACCCAGTCTCATAACATTGGGGTGCCTCTTTGATCTAACCAGCCTCACAACTATGATACCCTCCCCCTTTCTTCTCCAGGAGGGAAGGTAAAGGTGGCCTAGCGACATTGATCACATTAATCCCCCTGAGCCATTGGTTAATCGAACATTTGGGCCTAACACCGCTGACCCTGGATGTACAGATGCCTGAATGGCGTGTGGACAGATTGGCTTGTATTGGTTTCTTTAATACAGTAAGCGAGGACAGGAAAGAGAAAACATAAACGTTGGGGAACCCACTACGCCACTGAAACAGCGTATATATAAATTCACAGTTATTGAATGGAACTGATATAAACCCATATTCCATAATTGTGGGCTCATGTGGGGGAAAGCCTGGCTAATTACGACATCTCTTTTAGTAGCGATGAGCTGTTAATACGATGATATACACGTATTCCTACAGCCAGGCCCTGTCGTCATTTCGAGGCGACAGGCTCGAATTCCGCTTTGGTTATTTTAGATGTCAGTTTTTATACTGTCTAGTGTGTCCTCTGCCGGTCTCTCTGGCCAAGGAGTCAAACGTCTTTCTCCGTAATCCCGTATATTCTCGTGAGTAACGTGACGTGCACGAGAATTGGTAGCGGTTCTCGCCGCGTCGGTAAATTCGAGGTATATGGGCCGGTCGCTCAGAAAGCAATGGCAAACTACTGAGCGTAATATTGCCAAGAAATCAACAATCAGCTGAAAGATGCTGATGTTGACAGCGATGTCCTGTAAAGGATATGCGAACAAAAAAAAAAAAAAGAAATTGTGTCCTCTAATCTTTACTTCTTTCCTCATCTTCTGTAAGTGCGAATAATACATGTGGAGGTATCTTTTATAGTACCGTTGAAAGTTTTGAAAGAAAGACGAGGGCAACCTTACGGTAAAGGTAACAATATCAAGATAATCTCATGGCAGATACTCCTATAGAGGTCTGAAGTGCAAGGCCTCACATATTATGTCAGCAGCATAATAAGGTGAGGTGAACAGTTCCTTTCCTCGGCACATTTCCTTCCCAGTCATTTCACAAACAATTCTGAACATTATATTGTATCCATTGTTTGAAGCCGGGTAGACCCCAGAGCCGTTATAGTCAGAACAAATAATCTTCCGACTGTCAGAGTTTGAAACTGAACCAGCGAACCTTCTGGTATATATTGTCAATTGTCCGGGAAAGAAAGGCATCTGATATGTACAGTTTCACTCTCAAATTAAAGACAATTAGATGTCATAGTTAACTGTGCAAGTATTGTTATAATAATTCCGAAGCAGCAAAATCAGCATGAGTTCTAGAAACAAATGTTCACACATTTTGTGGAACTAAGAAGTGACAAAGAGAAAGTAAATTCCCGATAAATAAGAGATTTGAGTGTTATTTCAAATATTTAAAAAACACCATAACATAAAATAGTATTAAACTGGTATGACAGAACCACCAATGTGGAGCTCATGAAGAGAACTAAACACAGTGATTCAAACGGTGAAGAAAAGATTATGACGCTGTACAGGGCATACAGAAAGACTAATAATAGCTAGATATAACTAGAAAGGCTGATGTCTGGAATCCGCAGGGTATAAGAAACAGAGGAAGACATACAAACACAAGGAGAAGAGCAGAGGAGACAGAAATGGATAATATGGGGAGACATGGACAGAGCTGCATGGGATAGGGAGGACAAAAGGCTTGGAATGAGTTGGTTGAGGGCCTGTGCTTCAATAGAGGACGGAAGGCGAAAACAAAAAAAGAATAAGAACAGACCATAGGGATCTGCAGATAATATATTACAAGCACGTATCGAAAATATAACAGCAAGCGTTTAGAAGCTTAATCCGATTTGTTTTCAATCCATTATGTTCTGTATAAACATGTCTTGTATTCTACATAAATACAACCAACTTTATTGATGCCTAACATTTGTACACAGCAAAAGTTCTTCACAGGAAAAATAGAGAGGCAATACAATATTTGCAAGTGCTTAGGGTCTCTAAAGGTCTCAATCAAACCCCACACCTTGCTTTCTCGGACAAGGACGGAACAAATAAGTCCTCTGTGGAAGCTGGACCGGCTAACATCACTTGGTAAAATCTCCCGTATAGTACGCACTCGCGTGTAATACGCACCAGAGTTATAGCGGACAATAATTAGTAAAAATGGTGTCTTAGAAAAATGTTTTATTGGTCGTGGCCCGTACCAGATTAAAAACATTAAAGGATGAGCATCTTCTATTAAACGTGGAAGGCAAGGAGAAAGCATCACATTAATGTTCCAAAAATAGGTTTATGGGCAGCCAGAAAGAAGAGTTATGATGGAGTGACATTAAAGAATATGTTTACACCAGTCTTCGAACTAAAAGACCTAGCATGGCATGAATTTAACGGCGAATATGATATTGTCTGTATATATTTGACCATGTGGTGACAAACAAAAGTCTTCTTCTTATAGTCCATGACGTGTGGCTCTGGTGATCTTGTCTGTCCACAGCCTCCTACATCGTGTGCTGCCAGTCACGTTTCATGCTGATGTTCCTTCATGCCATGATGTCAAACTGCCCACCATCATATCGCTTGGTCTCCTCTGCCTCTCTTCCCCTTCACCATTACTGTTGTGTCAACAAACTGCAGCTTTAACCTTCTCGTGACATGTCCAAAGAGTGAGGGCTGTCTTAATCTGAAGCGTGTAAACTGTTCTCTTTGTGTGTTAACTTCTTTCAAATTATATTCATTCCTATTTATATCCGTCCACGGTGTTCTCATCATTATTCTATTAAACCACATCTACGCAGCTTCTGCATAATTCCACATTTGTCTACTAATTTTCCATTATTCCCTTCCATACATCTGGATTGGCTCAATATGGCAATACGACTGAAAAGACATGGTGTGGGAAACATCTGAAAAGAAAGTAGTTTGCCATTGCTTTCCTTCTTGGCAGTTACTATACTGTCTCTTTAAATAGATCCTCTGCTTACCGTCGCGCAACTTAAGAACATAACCAACAACTATCTTTGGGCTGCTCTCAGCTCCATCTGCCACCTAACTGCTTATGTAGTTTGACCTTAAACTGACCGGAAGGAAGGTGTGTCTGTATATGTGTGTGTGTGGGGGGGGGGGGGATTTTCTAAAAGGGAATAGAAGGTTAAAGTGACAATCTAGCAAATAATATTTTGATTATGAAATTTTACGGATTTTACTTCTAGTCTGTCACGGCATCAGGGACTGAGGAGGCCACTGGACCCACTGCAGTCGTATCATTCACAGAGAAACATCAGCTATATTTTTAGCGGCCTAATACGTCATGTCTTTCTTCAGCTCAGAGAAAGGTCATATGACGTAACTATGTTATGCTAGTCCCACGACTTCCAACAGCTCATGCTGTGGGCGATTGGTGTAGAAACACGCAGTCAGGCATAGGGCCTGTTTTACACGCCATGAGGCTTACTGGGCATACGGTGCCAGCCCCATGTTTGTATGGACCACTCAGCACTCGACATGTGATGTTGTCAATATCACACCGGTCTCTTTTACTTCCCCAGACATTTCCTGGTAGCCATTTTAGACTGGGTCAAGCTGGGAGCCCAAGTCAATTACAAATTTGGGGGGGGGGGGAGTTCGAACCCATGAATATCGCTCCGCAGGGGCACACATGCTAGCCACGAATGGTACAGCCTATGGGCGGGCGCACTAGCAAAGTTGATAGCAAAGTTGATAGCGAGCTGCGCTGGTAATGTCACAGTCGGAGGCGGGTTCGACACCTGGGCAAAGTGAGGGAAAGATCGGCCAGCTACTCCGCCTTGCGCCCACCTCTCAGGCCTACAAAATGGGTTGACCCTGTCATATTGCAATATCATAGCAGAAAACTGCTTCGTAACAAACACAAAGGCTAAATATAGATCAACGGACATTTGTTCAATACATTTCAATTAAAATCACATTCCCGTCACACAATTTATGACTGTTTTCAGTGTCTTCGAGGGCGAAACCGGCATTTGGTATTCAATTCAACATAAAACAAATTATTCCGAAACGGTTTTCACCCCACCCCTTTTCTCAGCACTCATTCTTGGACAGGTTTGTGTATTTTCCTATTCCGTTTTTTATTGACAAGTATTCCTCTATTCCGTCTTTATTGACAAACACCTCCCGGTGCTGTTGCTGTTTCTTTTTTTTAAGCTATCGTATATCTTCATTACTGTGATTGATATTCCAATTCCTTCCCTTCAGAGGACTCCGCTCTCTTTGATAATGATAGATAACTGGCCGCTGATGAAATCTGAGCCACAAGGACTTTGTTAGCCTCGCAGACTGTTTCCCAAAACTGTCTGTCTGTCTGTCTGTCTGTCTGTCTGTCTGTCTGTCTGTCTGTCTGTCTGTCTGTCTGTCTGTCTGTCTGTCTGTCTGTCTGTGTGCGTGTGTGGGTCTGTCTTTCTGTGTCTGTCAGTCTGCCTGCGTGCTTGTGTATGTGTGTGTGTCTTTGTGTGTGTCCGGCTGTGTGTGTGTCTATCCTCGTGTCTATGTATGTGCGCACGTGTGCGTGTGTGTATGTGTGTGTGTGTGTGTGTGCGGTTTCTTCGTCGTTGTCGTCCTCCACCTACTCCTCCTGCTGATGCATATCCTCTTCCTTTCTTCTTCTTCTTCTTCTTCTTCTTCTTCTTCTTCTTCTTCTTCTTCTTCTTCTTCTTCTTCTTCTTCTTCTTCTTCTTCTTCTTCTTCTTCTTCTTCTTCTTCTTCTTCCTCCTCCTACTCCACCTCTCTGCACTCCTCCTGCTCCTCGTCTTCTTCATCTGAAGGGGTCATGCGACACTCTGTTATGCATTTAAAAGATGTCAGTTTGTGTTATGTTTGCATTTGTGTAGGGTATTGTTCTTCTGAGAAGATTACACCCTAGGTAAAAGACTACCCCTCTCCACCCCCTTTTCCCCTTGTCTATTCTTTGCAGCTTTCAGCTGATGTAGCATTTCTCACTACCCACTAAATCAAGAGGACATCTGATATAAAAGCAGGTGCTGCGATTTTTGTGGAAAATGCCACAGTTTTTAAAGCGAGACACGTCGGTATTGAGACGAACACCGCAAGTTCTCAGCCACGGCTCCGCATTTTAATTATATAAGAAATGTATCTTTTCTGGTGAATTACAGATAGGTAAAAAAAAAGATCTCGGGGTCGGTCTCTGATCGTGCTGCATGGAGGTCAAAGTTCAAACATGGAATAAAGACAAGAGAGAAAATGATTGCATATAGGTCACACACTGGTTCCAAATGTTGCTGTATGTAGCCGGGGCGCAGTGTTGGGGTGAGCGCCCAACATTGCTTAAATACCCCAATTTGCTCGTGAATACATAACCTATGCAGAAAAAGTCCAACTCCTGGCCTTCACGTAGCGGAACTGTTTCTACTAACAGGAGAAGGGGCGACGGCGAGTATCTGGCGCCGGAAAATAACCAGTGTGCTCTAGATGTGTATACACATACATGCATGTGCAGACACGTGTGTGCGTGTGTACACATCTAAACTCGAGTGAGACCACAGTCTGCTCTAGCAAAGGAAAGGTGCTGAAGATGGAGGCAACCAGCCAGGAGGCGCACCACAGAAGTCAGGATGCCACGCAATTACGCAACATGGAATATGTCGACTGCTGCTAAAAGTTATGGTGCTCGCCCTGCTTTGGATCCCCAGGCAGGTGCAGTGCCGGGCCCTATGTCTCGAAAGGGTCCAACCCCAACTACTGGAGGTCCTTCTCAGATATCCTGTGGAGCCAGGGGACATGAGAATAGAACAGCTGGCCATACTAAACAAAGACTTAAAATAATGCACTGGAATGCGGAGGGAGTCAGCAAAAAAAAAAAAATAGAATTAGAAAACATCCTGGACCAAGAAAAAATAAGCATATAAGAAACTCACCTCAACGAAAATATAGCCTTCAAAATCAGAGGCTACCAGTGTTACCGATCTGACCGAAAGGACAGGCGAAAAGGTGGGATACTTTACCCTTGTAAAAAATAACATCACTGCTTCCCAAATCGAAGTCTATATGGAAGGGGCTGAGTATCAGACACTTAAACTTAAAACAGGCTATACAGACCTACATCCGATCAATTATTACTGTCCAAGTGACCGCCCACAGGCACTGGACACACTACCATTAACAGAAAAAATGATTGTGTGTGGCGATTTCAACAGTCACTCGCAGAATTGGGGCTATGATCACATGGACCAGAGAGGAGAGAGACTGGAAGACTGGCAGGATGAGAATAGATTCATCTTGGTTAACAAGCCGTCCGACCCACATACTTTCTACTCGAGATCATGGCACTCTACAAGTACACCTGACCTGGCTTTTCATTCACCAGACCTAGAGTGGAACATTATACGAATTGTTGGGAAACAACTTGGTGGCAGTGACCATCGGCCAGTCTTTCTAACTGTAGAAAATGAGCTTATAAGTGAAAGCAGCACCCTCTCCAGGTGGAACTACAAGAAAGCAGACTGGGCAATGTACAAGAATCGCACCAGCATACTGGTTAGAAACCTGAACACTGAGAAAGACATAAATAAAGTAGTTGAAGAGTTTGGGAAATGCATACTACAGGCAGCGCGAGAAACAGTACCAAGAGGAGCCCGTAAACAATATAAACCCTACTGGAGTAGTGAACTGGAACAGTTGCATAATGATGTGGAAGTATGTAGAAAGCAAGCAGAGGCCACACCCAGCCAAGAGCACCACAATAAATTCCAGCACGCAAAAGCCAAATTTCAAAGGGCCAAGCTGCAGGCTAGACGGAAAAGCTGGCAGGAAAAAACAGAGTCTCTGAACTTTGAAAGAGACACAAGGAAATTGTGGAAGCTAATAAAACAACTTAACGATGAGGGCACAGGGAGAAACTCAAAAATTGCACTACATAAAGATGGAAACATCTTAACAAGAAAGGAAGCAGCTGACCATTTTGCGGACTAATTCGCACAAGATAACAATATCAAAATTAGTCCAGAGAAACAACAAGAGATTCGAGAGAAACGGCAACATACAGGACAGAAGGAAATAGTACATGAGGTTCTGGAGGCACCCATCACAATCAGCGAACTGGAGCTAGCCATATCAAAACTGAAAATGAGAAAGTCACCAGGAGCTGATGGTATCTCCAGTGAAATGATCAGGAACCTAGGAACAGAGGCCAAAGAAAAGCTGTTGCAGATCTTCAATAATAGTTGGACCTTAGGCAGTGTTCCACAAGCCTGGAGAGAAGCAATCATGATACCCCTCCTAAAATCAGGGAAAGATAGTTCCATTGCCTCTAGCTACAGACCAATTAGCCTCACCAGCTGTCTCTGCAAAACACTGGAGCGCATCATCAATCACAGACTGCAGTGGTACATTGAAAGTAAAAACATCCTTGTGCCACAGCAGGCTGGCTTTAGGCAGTGCTACTCTACGGAAGATCAGACAACCTACCTCTCTCAAGAAATTGAGGATGCATTCCAAGAGAAGAAGCTGGTGCTTGCGGCATGGATAGATTTGAAGAAAGCCTTTGACAAAGTCTGGAAAGAAGGTCTGATGAATAAACTGAGAAACTGCAACGCCAATGGAAGAATGTACAAATGGGTGAAAGCATACTTGCACAACAGAAGAGCCCGAGTACAGATAGACGGACTAAAGAGCAAGAAAGTACTACTGCGTCATGGTGTTCCCCAGGGCGGAGTCTTGTCCCCCACACTTTTTCTAATCTTCATCAATGATCTCGTTGCTAATCTACCGCATGGAATTAAAGCGGCAATGTACGCCGATGACCTGGTTCTATGGAGCACAAATGAACATGCATCAGTGGCCACCAGATTACTACAAAGAGCTGTAGACACATTTGTTGCATGGGCAAATAGATGGTGTGTCAGCATAAACACTGACAAGTGCAGCACCACCCTATTTACCCTCTCTCCAAAACAAAAGGCAGGGACCATCCAGATAAATGGAACACCCCTAAGAGAAGATAAAGAACCAACATACCTTGGAGTAACATTTGATGGCAGGCTGACATGGAGAAAGCACATCAACAAAGCAGTAGCAAAAGCCAGAAGGAAAATAGCCATCCTGAGAAAGCTAAGTGGAACCACATGGGGAGCCAGTGGGAAAATACTTAGCAAAGTTTATCAACAGAGCATACGACCACACCTGGAATACGGGTCAACTGCGTGGTGTTCGGCATCAAAAACCACACTACAAGAGCTGGACAAAGTGCAAAATCAAGCACTTAGAGTCACCACAGGAGGGATGAGATCAACCCCTATAGTGGAAATGGAGAAGATGGGGAGGACACAAGCACTGAGTGAGCGCAGAGATACGAAAACGCTAATACAAGCAGAAAAGTTCCTCAGCTTGCCAGGCCACCCTATGAAGAACAGATTTGAAAACCTAGCTATGGGGCGGTTGAAAAGAAGTAGTTTTATCCACCAGGCCAAACGACTCTGCAGAGAAACCACCGATCTGCCCACAGTTGGTATCCCCCTAACAACTATTCCAGAGCGAACTCCATGGAAAGATGAGCATAGACTATCATTACAAATCCAGACAAAAGTGAGAGGAATATTTGACAAGGAAGAACAGAACAGTGTGCAGTGCAGAAGAGCCACTCTCAGCTTCCTTGGTGAAGAATACCCACAGGACCTCTGGATCCGAGTCTACACAGATGGGTCAGCACAAAATGCTGTTCGAAATGGAGAAGCGGGAGTGTACATAGAATACCCAAATAGTACTAGGGACACAGCTAGAGTACCGACAGGAAAGTACTGCCATAACTACGATGCTGAAATTGAGGCAATCAAGATAGCAACAGAGAAATTACTAAATACCAGCAATGGTACACAACCTGTTGTGCTATTGACAGATGCAAAATCAGTATTCGAGGCGCTCCTGTCTGGGAAATTGCCAGTACTAAGGACACTACTTTCTGAACTTAGCAGTCAGCATAAGGTCACCATACAGTGGATACCATCCCACTGTGGAGTACCCGGAAACGACAGAGCTGATCAATTGGCTAAGGAAGGAGCCAAAGAAGAACAGCCTGATGTGCCCGTTACATACCACCAAAAGAAAAGAATGATCAAATCAGTCAGAAAGCCACAAAAACCTGCTCAAGATGACTACCATGTTATGGATAGACCAGAACAAGTCATTATTCTGCGCCTCAGAACAGGGCACAATAGATTACGCAGCCACATGTATACAAAATTCAAGATTGGTGAAACAGCCATGTGCACATGTGGATTGGCGTCGCAGACAGCAGAGCACATACTCCAAGACTGCCCAAAATATAACATATCTAGGCAAACCTTCTGGCCTAGAGAGACGACAGTGGAAGATAAACTCTATGGACCGCTGTGTTAACTGAAAAAGACAGTTCAATTCATACAAGAGACAGCATTGCAGTTATAGACATATTTCAAGCGAACGAAAGAAGAAGAAGAAGAAGAAGGTCACACACTGAGTGCATGAGACGTCAGATGTTGCGTGATGGTGGAAATGACCATATGTTCACATGCATCCATTGTGGGCAAACATTTACAGCGCGAATTGGCTTGATCCGTCACATTCGCCACCGCCATGGGCTGTAGTTATTATACCTTTTTGAAGCACAATGTAACAAACTATCGTCTGTCAAGTCAGCCAGGTGCCAGTAGTATATCTTTTCACCGCGATGGCATACTAGTTAGTGCGCTTGCCTGCCAAGCAAGTGGCTAGGGTTCATTCCTGAACAGTATCAGGAAAGAAAGTTAGTTGCATGTTCTTACGGGATGTCGCAATCAACCTCAGAATTTTTGGCTGTTTGTGATTCAGTAAGCAATGTTTACGTTCAGTAGTTTGCTATTTCTTTCCGAACGACCGACGACTCATATCATCGAAATTAACGCAAAACGGTCTGTTTCCGAATCGCGCGGAGCTGATTTCGAACCCCTGACTGGGTTTGTCTGGAAATTAAATGCTGGGGTTGATTAATGCAATTTAGAAATGGCATGTGAATAATTTTATTTGATAAATTCACACACTGGGTGTTTCACCGGAGTTACGGAGTTCTTGTGTGATCTACGGGAGGAGACTGGGGCTCTTATGGTGGTAGCCGTGTGCAATGAAGGCGATTTCTTGAACATTTCAACAAAACAATCTGTACAGTTTTGAAAACGATACACTTCGCATCACAGGACTCTACTAGCGGGCGTCAATATAATGGAAAGCGCTGAATGTAGAAAACAAAATCTAGTATTATGACTGTCAAAAATAGTGAGCGCAGAATGCTGACAAGGCCTGATAATAAGATCATTGGAATTACTGTGACACTTTTGTTAATGAGAAACGTTCCGAGAAAAGGCGATTACGTGTTTCTTTCTTAGTAAGTCACGGAGATTATCTTCACCCAGAGAAATGGGTAATATTCACGTTAGTATAAAGAATATAATTAGAAAAGAAACTTAGAACGAAGATACGAAATATGGCTTCCAGATTCATGAAATACCACACGAAAGGAAGTGTAATCTAATTCAGACAGGGAACCATAAAGTGTATTTGTAAAGAAGCTGTGAGGAGGGGAATTGTGATTTGCGCAGTTTCATAATTCCCCGACATACTAAATCGAGGGTTGGAAATTAGTTACAGGCGATTTGGAAGCTTACCGTTTTGCGTTGAGTTCGGTGGTATGGGGCGTCAGTTATAAACAAAGCAATGTTAACCTACTGAACTAACATTACACATAACCAATAAATGTTGGGGTTGATTGTAACGTCTTGTAAAAAAAACATTCAACTAACTTTTTATTTGTGGACTTTTAAAAAAATTGAATGTTTTAAACTGTTTGAACTGTCGAATCATAATACACCAGGGATGTGCAAAGGCTGTTTTGATGAATGTAATAAGGCATTTTGTCCCTATGACCTACATTTTAATGCAGATGTTATATTTAAATTGTATTAGTCCAACACGAAAGGAAGCCGCGGTAGTCTATCAAGAGAGAAGTATGACGAGGATGTGTATTGTCTTAGACCTTTTTTCCACCTACAGTGAGCATATGAGACATTTAGAAGATATAAGAAAAATCAGCATTGGAGGGCATAACGTCAATAATATACGCTAAGCAGATGCTACAGTAATGATTGCAGACAATGAGCAAGAACTGCAAAATTGAATAACTGCGGTTAATGTACACAATAAGCAACTAAATTCAGCAATTAATTCAGGGCAGCTATCGTCCTGGTGATGTGATTATCTATACCAATGGCTCTGTGTTAAGAGGGGGAAAAAATTGCCAGGAGATTCATAGCAAAAGCCAATGGCCAATGTTTAGTAAAGGAGAGCTTGGCATATGACACCACAACTTCAAGTCTGAGAATGGAGGTGGAGGCGGTTATTGCAGCTTGTCACTGGTTGGAGAAGAAACTGTATACGCATGTTGTGATTGTGATTTATTCACAAAGTATGCTGACAAAGGTTAAGACTGGTATGCTTCGTGCTGAATGGTATGCATCAATTCAGAAGTCGCGGGTTGTGAGCATTCGCTGGATCTCTTCTCCAGGACACTTTGGTGTGGTTGGAAATGAACAAGCAGACAGGCTGGCTGGTGATGCATCATTGATGGAGTATTTGATGCATGATAAGGCAAATGTGATGAAGGCCTTTTGGAAGCTCATGAACAATGCATAAGAACAAACATACTATCATGGCCTAGATAGAATACGGGGATAGTCAGAGGACCTGGCAGACATCGTCACTCAGAGATAAAGTAAGACGGACATATAATCATATTGCAACGCGCACCATTTGTACTGGAACTCTAGGCTGGTTGTTGAAGATGATGACATAGCGTTTATGGGTATGCCCCGAGTGCAATGATGTCAGTTCTTGACGCAACTCAACTCAACGAGCAACTACAGTTAGAATTACATGGGAAGAAAGCATAGATTATGGTTGTCTCTAAGAAGAAATAAATACCACAATGTAACATCCATGTAAATGGGAACTTTCTTAAATAAGTGAACTATCTCGGAACAGTCATTATATCAGATGGAAGGTGCCTTACAGGGACTATAATAAAAGTCGCTATGGCAAAGGTAGCCTATTGCAACATAAAAACCAAATAACTGACCAATAAAAAGCTGTAAATGTAGTGAGAAAGGAAGCATTGAAATGCTGTATAGAACTTATACTATTATATGCATCTGAAACAAGTACAGTAAGCAGACAAGCTGAGAAACAGCTAATGGCAGTGGAAATGTGGTCTCTGAGGAAAATGCAAACAATACCATGGAAGGACAGAGACACGAATGAGATGGTTCTACAAGAAACACAGGAAAACTGTAAATTAATTAGACCAAAAAATAGACGCAAATAGTCAAGAATTATTGGGCTGTTACGAGGAGAAGCCGGCTCCGTATGACGATGGGCTTACGGACGCAGTTCGTGATCCCGCATACAAGCGTTCGAAATACTGGTGCGGGCGATTTGGCAGCAGACCGCCTTGCGTTGGTTTTTACGAAATAGTATGGGTGCCGATCGTTCAGAAAGCAATGGCAAACTACTGAACATAAACTTTCCAAGAGATCACAACAGCAAATAATGCTGGTGGTGACTGCAACGTCCTGTAAAGGATATACTACTTATTTTTTTAAGAGGAGAAATAAACTTGAAAACTTAGTGACAATTGGACAAAATTGTGCAAAAATGAATTAGGGGAAGCCAGAGAGAAAACTACCTGGATGGCTTGGCCACATAGCATAATCAAGTCAAGAGTACAGGTCAGGTCGTGTCAGGTGGCAGATGTGGTGTTGATGATGATGATGATGATGATGATGATGATGACGAAGATGATGATGATGATGACGACGACGATGATGATTATAATGTTGATGATGACATGGATATTATATTACTACAGTCTGGTTCCCTTACACAAATGCTACACCCCAATTGTATAATCCCATTCTTAGGCGATATATTCTAACAGTTTCTTAGACCACATTTCAAATAAGCCACTAAGTGCCTATTGGAAATAGGGCTTCCTTGTCAACTTCTGTTTGTCAAATGTAAAGTTATTCTTGTGTTTTTATCGCCTAATGCAATGCGAGAGCTGTTAAGCCCGTTAATCACCAAACAGAAATGCAGAAATCTGTAATTGTGCTTATTTGACAAGCAGTGTAATTTACGACTGTACATGCGAATGACAAATTGCAGATCTCGGGGTTGGAATCGGTGGTTTTCACGTTTTTGGGATATCCGAAAAGCGATAATGGGATTTAAAAATAGACGAGTGCAAAGGTGAGGGTTAGAGGCGGTTAACGGCCGAACACACATCTGCAACGAGAAGCAACACAGACACGGAGTGTGGCGAGTATTTTGCGATTTATCAAACATGATTGAATTCTTTCTGGTCGAAAGTTTTTGATCTCCTATAATGTTTGTTAGGTGTCTACTGTCAATCTTGATGACTTTTAATAAACGAATTGCAATGCATAGTTTTATAATATATTTTATTCCACATTTGGTCATCAGCGATAATCAACGTAATTAATGTCCGTTGCATATCCTTTAAAGGACGTCGCAATCAACTCCATCATTTTTTGGCTATTTGTGATTTACTTGGCAATTTGTATGTTTAGTAGTTTGCTATGGCTTTCTAAATGATCTACGTCCATATCATGGAAATCAACGCAAATCGGTCTGCTTCTAAATCGCATGTAGTTGATTTCGAACTCTCGACTCGGTCTGCCGGGGAATTGTAAAACACGTTCACTAACCCTAAGCCACAGAGCCGGATAGGTACGTAACACACACAATATTTACATCATAACGTAATTTAATTATATATCAGCAATATAATAAGATAGTGACTCTACTATGCAATTTCCGCCCTTGTGTTACTCGCGTCCCAAAGAGAAAGTAGAGAACAGCAACACAGTACCGCCGGTAGAGAACAGCAACACAGTACCGCCGGTAGAGAACAGCAACACAGTACCGCCGGTAGAGGTCGTAAAAGGCATCTAAATTGAGTTGGTGTGAGTGTGGTTGGCTACTTCACATGGTAGAAAAAAGTCAGTCACAAATCCAACAAATCATGCACTATCCATCAAAATACTTGACTTGTGGGGGTATAGGCATATACTCCATTAGGGGTCCTAATGGCAGAAGAAGAGGAGATTATGTACATTCGTTATATAATAGTGCTGTCCAGCAGCCACAATTTTGATTAAATTACCATGTAAAATAATTATATTCTAAACTGATTACATTATGTAGTAGATTAATTGCAAATGTTTTACATGTTTTAGGACGTTTTGGGCTTATGGTGCTAAACCCTTATTTTTATAGATCAATCAGCACTCAACATGGTGATGTGATCAATATTACGCCGCGTGCTTTCACTTCTTGAAACATTTCTTGGTATCCAGTTTAGATTGGGGCGACTTAGGAACCCCTATAAATTTTAAAAACCATAGCGTCTAGAGTTTAATTCCACGACCACCAGGCGCCAGGCAGCTACACTACCGCGGCTTCCATGAGTGTAAATACTTATTAATAACCACCATGCTTGTCCTAGCAGGTATGATTTCAAAGATTCTGTCCGTAATAAAAGCTGTATAATTATAAGGTGACGGGTAAGGACTTTTACTAATATTATATTTTCTATGTTTTCTCCTGACTTGTTTGAGTGCCAATAAATACTTGTGAATTTATTCTCGCGTTAATTTAAAAAAAAAGCCTCATAAATTCCAGTCTGGTATTTCTGTGTAATCACCAACAAACACGACTCGAGTCACATAAACGGTTTCGGCCGCAGTCTCGTATTTTCTCTGATTACCCACGAGGTGCATTAAGATAGCGTGATAATCAGATCGAATTCTTAATTTAAGTAATGTAACTCTTACGTCACGTAGTATCTAAGTATTGAATTCGCCTGCCTGTGAAGTAAATGGGAAAAACGTCGAAGTAAGCCATGACAGATTCAGAGACAACAACCGACTTTCATAAGATACAAACAAACAGGAATTAGAGACGCGCAATTCAAGAGAAGGTTAACAAAGTTGCAGGAAAACTGTAGATGTGATCTCAATCTATGCAGATGTTGCAATTAGCAAGTCAAAGCAGCCTGCCCTCGCGAGAGCTCGCTTTGTCACGTTGATTAGCTTAACCTAGATTGTCCCTATTATTGTTATGTCAATCCACATAGCCCTATTGATTGGCTTAATTTCTTTTGCCCAAATTTTGTTTTACTTTAATCCACACTCTCCTGCTGATTATCTTAACCTCTCTTGTCCCAGTGCTTTTGTTTTGTTTTTTTACTTGAATCCACAGTCTCCTATTGATTAGCTTAACCTCTTTTGCCTCAATATTGTTTCTTTCATTGACGCAGTCCTAATGATTAACTTAACCTCTTTTGTCCCACTTTTTACTTTAACACACCCTGTCCCGTATGCTTCTTTAACCCTTACAGAGCGAGAGAGTTGTCCCATGCAAGATGTAGAACTTCTCCATGTCTTTGTTGTCCTATACTCTTATCGTTCAACCATTAGCTATATATATATATTGTATATTGTATATCCTTTTTAGAGGACAATGCTGTCAATACCAACATTTAACTGCTGTTGTTGATGTCTTGGCAAGTATACTTTCAGTAGTTTGCCATTGTTTTCTGAACGACCGGCTC
Source organism: Cepaea nemoralis (assembly GCA_014155875.1). Lineage (NCBI taxonomy): Eukaryota > Metazoa > Mollusca > Gastropoda > Stylommatophora > Helicidae > Cepaea > Cepaea nemoralis. The sequence continues at coordinate 87,880 of JACEFZ010007074.1, forward strand.
CCAAAGCAATTCATTAAAACCCATCGCAACGCGGTCTGCTACCAAATCGCACACAGCTGTGTTTCGAACGCGGGTAAGCGGGATTACAATCCGCCTTCATAAAACATTCGCCACGGAGAGCGGATCAGCTATTTACAAGATGGTATTAAAACCATATCGATATCGTAAAAGGTCAATGCAGTCCCATAGCATGTACTTCCGTTGTAGTGTGAAGTGTGAAGACACTATATACTCTAAACCACAGCATACGAGGTGGGGTTGCCAATTCTCTTCCTCGTCACTTTTCCTTTTGAGACAATACTGACATTTGTCTGATACCCACTTTTTAAAAGTCTGGGTCGACCAAGAGTCGTAAAGGTCGAAGAACATAATCCTGCCTCTGCAGGGGATCGAATTCAGACCACTATCTAGACCAGGGGTCACCAAACATTTTTCACGGCGGGCCGGATTAGCTGAGAAAATGACGAGCGCGGGCCGGATAGTCATTCTATCAATACTTTCCCCGGTCTCCGTGGCGAAGGTCTTACGGACGTGGTTCGTAATCCCGTATACCCGCTTTCGAAACACATCTGCGCGTGATTTGGTAGTAAACATCGTTGCGCTTGTTTTTGTGCTATGTTATGGGTGCCGGTCGTTCAGAAAGCAATGGTAAACAACTGAACGTAAACTTGCCAAGATATCAACAACAGAGTTGTCCCATGCAAGATGTAGAACTTCTCCATGTCTTTGTTGTCCTATACTCTTATCGTTCAACCATTAGCTATATATATATATATATATTGTATATTGTATATCCTTTTTAGAGGAAAATGCTGTCAATACCAACATTTTACTGCTGTTGTTGATGTCTTGGCAAGTATACTTTCAGTAGTTTGCCATTGTTTTCAATGTACGGACGTGGTTCGTAATCCCGTATACCCGCTTTCAAAACACATCTGCGCGTGATTTGGTAGTAAACATCGTTGTGCTTGTTTTTGTGCTATGTTATGGGTGCCGGTCGTTCAGAAAGCAATGGTAAACTACTGAACGTAAACTTGCCAAGATATCAACAACAGCAAACAATGCTAGTGTTGACTGCAAACGTCCTGTAAAGGATATGCAACTAACTTTAACAATAATTGCAAGCTAGAACGAAAGCTCTGGGAAAAAAGACGAAACACTAAGTTAATCATGGGAAGGGCGTGCAATGCACACAAAAAAAAAGACAACCAACAAATTTATTTACTAAACAAAGTTATCAAAGAAGGCGACGTTACAAAAAGATATGAAATGCAAACAATTAAGTATATTTAGCTCCTGCGAAACGAACAGCCATACAAAACACGGACACGATATACATACCTTACAAAATCTCCATACAAAGGTGAAAACAAAGTGTGGCTTATCAAACATGAGAAGCAATCAATAAATATATAATACTGAAATATTAAAATAAAACAATAAGTATTACAGGACAACAAAACACTGCCGACGTTTCGGTTCTAGAACATTTGTCAAGGACAGGACAACACAAACAGATAAAAAGCCAAATAAAGCACACAAAATAAAATAAACTTGAACACAGCTTCTTGTTAATAGGAGGGAAGCAAATGGTGAATCTTCTACAGTGCGGAATCTTTTTCAGTGAGGAAAACATCTATTTCCTTTCGGAGCTTATAAAAACGAAGCAGGTCTTTACCGCAGCTGAGCCAACTGACTGATATGTGATAAGGCAAGTCACAGAATTCAGAATCAATTTATTCAAGAAAAGCCTTTAACTGGCGGTGACTGAGTGCATGTTCCCGAATGAAGTTCACTGCAGAAACGACTGGTTTTAGACACAATAAATATCTAAGTCCCCCAGAGAACTTGCTGATGTATGATGCAGTGTATGAACAGAGCGCCCGGAATTTGCAAATCTTCCAACTGAGTCCTGATCTGCCCCACCAGACCCTTCCTAACTCCAGCCATGTTTTTTTTCCTCCAGTAACTGTAGCACCTCGAAGTTGATTCCGCTGAAGGTTATAGTCTTGCAAAATTGTTTGCACTTGCACGAAAATGTCTTTCTCAGTTGTTGTTCCATGCATGCTGCAAACGGACACGAACTCTTCCGTTATCTGAAAGTCCAAATTGACACCACGAATGAACACGAGAAGTTGTGACGTACTCGAGAGGTCAGTAGACTCATCCAGCGCCACAGAATACCACAACAAGATCCTAGCTTTCTCGCGTATCTGTAGCAATATGTTCTATCCAAGTTCTTCTGTTCTCCGCACAACTGAACTTGCCGAAAGGCTGATAGTTCCAAACAAATCGGCTTTCTCGGGACACAAGTCAATTGCTGCTTCGATCATACACTCTTTGATGAAGTTGTCATCAGTAAACGGCTGCCCTCAATCTGCAATCGTATGCATTGTTTTGTAACTTGTACGAGCGACAGATTTATTTTCAGCAAATTTTATCGTGAAGAAATTTCTGTGTGTTTAAAAACCACGTTTAATGGACACATATTTCCCAGAGCGTAACTTTCCAGAAAACTTTTAAAATGTTGATAGATGTTTTGTTTCGTAGTGTCGCCGAAGATTGTACTCGTTCAAAACGGCAACCCTTTCGCTGCATATTACGCAATTGGTTTTCTGGTCCTTATGTTTCCACAAAGAAGTACTTTACTCCCCATTCTTCATTGAAAAATCGACACTCGGCGTTCACTTTTGTTTTCCTAGTAGCCATAATTAAGGGTGAAGTACACGGGATCTGAAAATGAAAAAAGACATTAAATTAGAAACATAATTAAAATCCTATTGAAACAGAAAAAAAGCAGAGGACTAGGGGTCACTGGTGAAGCTACGGCTCATCAAAGGTACATATACAGTTTATAGGTACCTTTGTGTAACCGCACAGAGATGATGGAGATAATAGCACAACGCCGACTGCTCATGGGCCGTAGAAGAAGAGAAGAACAAGAAGACACAGAGAATCTCATTCTATTTCTACGGCTAACAAGAAAAGAAAAGATTTAGAAATATCAGAAGAAATTCAGGTCCGTGTACAGGGAATCAGAATAATGTAATTGAAAAGATACGACAACATCTGATTAATAATGCCAATGCACAAATAAATAAAATTCATGATTGGATGCAATAACAAAATAGGCATCCCCATGAATAAACATACACATGATCATCCTTCACAGTACCAGTGATCTTCCATCACAGCATGAGTAGTCATCCAACACAGTACTAGTGATCTTCCATCACAGCACTGTGACTGTAGTCTGTACACAATACCAGCAATTATCAGACAACAAGATGGAACAAAGGTTATTCATTCAGTAGCATGTCCTTTGCAGAACCTCGGTCCCATAACAACCTTCCGGAAAACCTCTCGATCATAAGCAAGATATCCCGCTTCAGATACACCCATCTGGAGATCACCCGCCTTATCCTGCACCCATCTTCTCTTTGGCCTTCCTCTTCCTCTCTTCCCAGGCATATACCCCTCCTATATTGTTCTCGGGTACAGACACAGTTATTCTATTTCTATATTCCTATTTAAACTATAAAGGTTCATTCAAAACTCACCCCGCAGCAGATAATAGTCAATCCACAATAAAGATCCTTTTGGATCTTTACAGGGCCTGTTTGCCCTCTCAACTGCGGTCTGGAAAAACAGTTACCACGCTCGGCCGTGCCTGGGGCACGTTTGCCCATCTGCTTGGTAATGGCTCAGAGGGATGAGTTCAAACCCTCTGCTGAAGATTAGACATCAGCATCTCTTCGGTCTCAGTTGTTCTCAAGGCCAAAGAGGCGGGAACATGACGTGACTGGGCTCTTACAGGCACGCCAACACAACATCCCTGCACCCTATGCATTTTTTACCAGGGTATCATGGGATATGCTACTCCATACTCTTGAAGAGCCGCGGCAGGCGGCTTCATTTGGTAATAGAATATATCTCATAATAAGGTTTGCAAAATATATAAATAGGGCCGCATAAATAAACAGCCTAGAGCAGCCAGGACGTCTCCGCACGTGTGAAGATCTCCTATTATTCTAAACATAATATTTACATTTAAATTGTATCACAACGTCTCGTGTTTCATACGTTATATCAAGCAAGTTCAAAAACCGTCGGCGGGAGGGATGAAATGACGTCGCGGGCCGGATCCGGCCCGCGGGCCATTGTTTGGTGACCCCTGATCTAGACTGACAAACTCACTAACCACTACGCCACCACTGTTCTGTTGAGGTCCTGTGTGTTACACAGGGAATATAGAAACGAATTATAACCAGATCTAAACGAAACAATTTGGTACAAATTACTGGCTGCAAACATTTGCTGTGCATCTTAAAAACCTGTCGCATGATGGCAAAAAGAGATTCCCAATGGATAAGAGCGCTTGTTCTTAAGCTTCCGGTGTACTGATGCAGGGATAGTGGGTTCAACCCTTACACCGGTCAGTTGGATTAAAATGTTGACTTCTCGTTCTTTACTTCGGGACGTAAATTACAAGCACCACAGAAGTCGGAGTGGGATTCGCTTGATGGCGAGGGATACTGGTAACAGAGAAAGCTAATCCGCACGCAAAAATCAGGCCAGTGCAATAGAAATAGTAGCACGTATGGACTATGTTTGAGTTCAAAGCGATCGAACGCAAAATAAAATAAAATGATACCCATTTATATATACATTCTTAAACATCCGATATGCTGATGCCGAGGTAACGGGTTTAACCCCTACACCGGTAAGTTGGACTAAGATGTTGACCACTCGTCCTTGTGATGGGGACGAAAACGTTCAGTACCTCCGATGTCAGAGTTGGTTCGCGTGATGGCGAGGGACACTGGTAACAGGGAAAGCTAATCCACACGCAAAAAAAAAAAAAAATCGGCCCAGTGCACTAGAATATAAGTCTAACATCGCCATGTTATGCTGTCGTTGTCTGTGCAAGACTTACGTTCCTTGTTAAGCGTTACGATGTTTTAAAGCGTTATGATGTTGTAAGCGTTATGCTGTTGGAAAGCGTTATGATGTTGTAAGCGTTATGCTGTTGGAAAGCGTTACGATGTTGGAAAGCGTTATGATTTTGAAAGCGTTATGCTTTTGGAAAGCTTTGAAATGTTGTAAGCGTTATGCTGTTGGAAAGCTTTATGATGTTGGAAAGCAGTGTGATGTTGGAAAGCGTTATACTGTTGGAAAGCGTTATGATGTTGGAAAGCATTATGATGTTGGACAGCGTTATGATGTTGGAAAGCGTTATATAATCTGTCTCTCTTAATACACTGTCACTGTCATTCTCTAACTTAAATCCAAGCTGAGAGTCGGTTTGGTTGGTTTTTAAAAAGGCTGTCTTCAACGCACACCGTTACATCTAATAGTACTCCAATTCTCCGCCATAGATTACACAAGGAGAACGTCGACTCTACGCCCAAGATGGTGTACACAGCTATACAGATGGCGGATTTATATCGCTAAGTAACGTGGCGAAGGGGTTACGGAGGTCGTTCGGCATACCGCGTTCGAAACAGGCGATTTTGCAACAGCCCGCCCTACGCGGTTTTTTTTTTTTTAATGAAATGGTATGAGTGCCGGTCATTCAGAAAGCAATGGAAAACTACTGAACGTAAACTTGTCCAGAAATCACGAAGAGTCAAAAAATGGTGAGGTTGATTGCAATGTCCTGTAAAGGATATGCAACTAAATTTTTAACGTTTACATATATTTGTGTGTAGTTATATCAGTGTCTATTGTTTGTGTGCGGACGAAGGCTTTAGAAACAAAATCCATGCTTTCACTTGTAATTGTATTCTGCTAAAGCTTACCAATTCTACTTCTCGTTTTCGTGGACCAACTCTGCATCACCGGTAAGCATCTGAATACGTGTATACCGAATCAAACATAAAATACATATTTTTATGAGTAGATTGTCAATTAAACAAAAATTAGCACCGGCAACGGTGGCTTTTTGCATAAGATACTTTTCATTCTCTGGAATACAACTTTTGCTGACATATTCTGCTATTAATCGATAGCATCCATTTTCCAGCTGATATTATAAGTGCTCCTAGGTATTTCTTAGTTAAGCATTTTCCCTGCTATTGTTATCTGACACTTAGGTGTTATCTTTTACTTTGATATAACAATTGTTTCAGTTGCTTTACATTCAAAGAAATGCTTTCTTTATGCATTCTCTGTTACTACAATATATAAAAGTTGTAGATTTCCTGGCCGGTCTCCCTGGCCTAGCGGTTAGCGATTTTCTCCGTAATCCCGTATACTCTCCTGAGTAATGTGACGTGCGTGAGAATCGGTGGTGGTTCTCTCCGCGTCTGTAACTTACTGGGTATGTGAGCCGGTCGCTCAGAAAGCAATGGCAAACTGCTGAGCGTAATCTTGCCAAGAAATCAACAATCAGCAGAAAGATGGTGATGTTGACAGCGATGTCCTGTAAAGGATATGCGAAAAAAAGATCTTCCTGCATTTTCCACTGTGTCATCTGCTTAGCGTAGATTGATTATATTATAACCTTCCACTTCTATTCCTGGCGTCTCTTATTATTACACACACACCCACACACATAATATATATATATACTGTTCAAAAAATAAGCGCTTGCTATCCGAGGGTGCGTTTTTATAAGTTTGTAAGTAAAATTTTGTGCTAGGGTATATAAAAACCAGCGTCAAATGCTCTTTACAGTGTTAAATGTAGAAGACAAAAAATGATAAAAAGAAGAAAGAGTACAAGATTAAGAATAAGAGGGGAAAGAATGTTCTTTGACAGATTTACAGACAAAATAAAGACAAAATGAACGTAATAAGAAAGACCAACATAAAAGAAAGAAAGAAAGAAAGAAAGAAAGAAAGAAAGAAAGAAAGAAAGAAAGAAAGAAAGAAAGAGTAAGGGAAATAAAAAAAAGACATCTTTTGTACATAGTTTGTTTAAGCAAGTTGCAGATCTGCATAAAATTAGCTCTTCGTGTACTTAACACGTATTACAGATAGCAAGAACATAAAAGTGTTAGTTAGTTAGTTTGTTAGTTAGTTAGGTAGTTAGTTAGTTAGTTACTTAGTTACTTACTTAGTTAGTTAGTTAGTTAGTTAGTTAGTTAGTTAGTTAGTTAGTTAGTCGAGGTTCCAACTTCACGGCAACGGGTCGTCCCCATTATGCTCCATTCCCGTGCCAGCGAATATCACACAAAATGCTCCCCACTGTCCAATGTGAAAAGTGGAATAGACAGGAGCAATCCAACATTAAAGTGTAAACTCTTACACTTCACGGATGCTTTTTAATAAATGGATTCCAAACATTGAACACTCAAGTAACAGTAGTTTTAATCGCACAGAATATGATAGACTCGGATGATCATATAGCAGATAATAGTAATAGCTCAACTTAAACAAGATAACTAGTTACCATGGGGTGCTTAAAGCTCCCCCTTTCACCGATCGTCCGTGCTTAACTGTGAATAAATTTATATTACTAGTAACCAGATTGTGAGTCGAATTGGGTGCGCAGTCACGTTATGAACTAGCCACCCACGTGACACCTCTCTATATATATGGAATCTACTTTACTTGGCGGGTTGTTCCTCGCTGAAACTGAAGTTACTTTAAGATAACAGGGCATACACACATACGCAGATTCACACACACACACACACACACACAAGCACGCACGCACGCACGCGCGCGCGCGCACACACACACACACACACAATTCCTTCCAATTCCAATTTTCAAAAACAAAAATTCAAAATTCGGTTTCGGAGCAGATTGAACGAGCCCATAAGGGAAACAAGAAATAACCACATTGTAGTCTGCCATGCATGTCTTAAGAGAGCGACAAGGGAGGGTTGGATGTTAGACTGACTAACTTCATCCTGTTGAAAACTTTAGCTGTATAATCAGAACAATCACAGTCATATCTATACAATGGATTGGCTGAGAGTCTGTTGAGGGTCTATGTTGTTTGGGAGATGAAAGGCATAGAAAGGAGAAGAAGAAGCCGAAGAAGAAGAAGTAGTAGTAGTAGTAGTAGTAGTAGTAGTAGTAGTAGTAGTAGTAGTAGTAGTAGTAGTATGTAGCGAAACGCCAGTGGCCCATGTCCTTATGTATTCTGTTATTCTTGGTAAACAGGGGGGACCGGCTTTCGGAAGCTCTCAGTTCTTTATTCGCTCAATTCTCCATGAAAGATGGTTCTTTGGGTTATCTTCATACCACAATCTTTACATGGAGCGAGTATATATTTGTCTTTCCTTTCGGGTAGTCCCGAAGGCGCGCCTTGCGTCAAATGTGCACTGGTGCGGCTACTGGTCAATTGATGGCCGGGCAAACAAGTACCGTTTGCAAGTTGCAACTTGTCAAAGTTAATTAAAGATAACGACAGAAGTGCAACTACTACTAAGACATTTTTAAAGGTAAACTTGGGTTGTGGGTGGTCCAGACAGACCTGGACTTATAAATGTATTTTGTCTCAAAGGGGAAGATGAATTGGCGAAAAGCCAATCATAACCAATGAAGAGTTGGTTGACCGTTGGCAATCTAAATGGGCGTCTTGTTCTTGGCATAGCCGGGGAAGTGAAACGGAACAATATATCTCCCCAGAGGATTTCATTTGTTCTTGGCGTCAGATGAGCTGTTGCTATCTTTCTGTCTACGGCTTGAATTGGGCATCTGGTCATCTTTCTGTGGAATATCATCATTGGATAGCTATACCAATCTATGATCTATCTTCTTGAGCCAGAAGAGGCTATACACAGGACTATCTCTTTCGTCTGTTACTTGATAGGATGATGTCGGGAAGATAATGGACTTCTCTATCTCATTGAGAGAACCTGCATTCCTCTAAATCTATGTGTTCTGTGAGGCACTACCGGTACCTTGCGGCGACAGCTCAGACAAGAGCAGCGGCCGGGAGGGGTAGTATCTTCTTTCCTAGTCTTGCGGGGAATGGGGAACTACACTGCGTGCCATACAACCCCAATACTATACTATTAGTTAAGGGGGAGAAACACAAAGCTTACTCGGCGCACCACACCACAAGATCTTGCGGGTGAGAAAGGCATGATTTGCAAGTGAGAGGGAAGCATGGAAATGATTGTGCCAAATCATAATAAAGGCTTGGTATGAATGTGGAGAGTGTGTCGTGTGGGCAAAAAGACAACAGGACTTCGTCCAGCTGGAGGTCTCCTCAAGCCCGGACGTGGTCAATCCAGGGGCCACCTGACAGGTCAGGCCCAGTCATTCAGGTATTAATAATAGTGTATTTGTGTGATACATGAGTCAGCCCAGTCGCTCAGGTTTTGTTTGTCATCTCCAGGGTCCTCTTCTATGAGAAGTGAATATGTCTTCTAACGGACATTATCACCAGTGCTTCTAGGCTAACGCCAATATGTCCGACGAGGCCAACTCAGGGTTTGGTGTGTTTAACTCTGAAACGGAGACAAGGTGCAGGTCTTGAGGCAAGGACATTTTGCATGACTGGTGCATTGCCGGTTTTTTTCAACAACATACGCCTGAGAGCAGTTGTTGTCTGGAGGGAGCCTAAGAGTGATTTTCTTGCATACTCATTTTATACCAGACATTAAAAGGCACCCATCCATTATCCCTCCACGAACACCTCACCGTATCTGCAACCGTAAAGCTTTTCATAGGTCAGGGAAGACCTGGTGCCGAATTAATTCATGTGGCAATGAACAGAAGTCCTCAACACACCAGTCGCTTGGATTCTACAAAAGCCTGTGGAATCTACAACCAGTTGCTGGAGAAGGAAGGAGATTCTGACATCTTTGGTGAGATATATCTGGACAGATCAGACAGTATCTGAAGCTGGATCTTTGACTGTGGTGACTGGAGGCTCTGTGTCAAAACGTTACCAGTGTAGTGTCTGTGTAGATCTATCTGTTTATCTGCCTTTATGTGTTCCTGTGCTGTTCTTGATTAGGTTAATAAAATTACTTCCAAGTTGTTCTGACGACTGCCATGTTATTTATGTGTCAGCCAGAAGAACACTGCAGGAAATAGGTCCCTAGGTCGAAAGGAAGCGTGACAGTGAGTCCAGGGAAAACGGAGGAGGGTTGGCAGGTAAAGACCTATTCCAGCCAGGGCTATAGAAGATTAATTAAACATTGTGACCGGGCTATTTGGGACCCTCCACGTAGCTTGTTACAATTTCTGGGGGCACGTCGCGGGATATTTGAAATCCTGGTGGAGTTCTGGCTGATTTAGTGATAGGGGACAGATATCCTTGTTTTCTATCAATAGGGTCTGCCTACCGTGCCTGGCTATTGTCTATACTCTTCCTGACACAGACTGACCGACATACGACGTGTTGTGGTCGTGTAATGTAACTTGTTGTGTAATTGTGAGAAAAATTTTATTGGACAATTACCTCGTCCCTTGCCCTCTGAGTTTAAGATGGCATCAGCTGGGTTTAAGGTCGCTGACGTACAGGCTACAGGGCGTGAAATGGGTTATGATGGAGCGGAGTTACAGAAATATGTGCAGGAGGTGGAAAGAGACTACAGACAGGCTGTGCGCGAAGCCAAGAGGATTGAGGCGGAGGCTGAGGTTAGGAAGATGGAGGCCGAGCAGGCAGTCAGAGACCATGAGTTCCGTATGAGAGAGCTGGAGCTGAAAGCTCAAACTGCCAAGGAAAGAGACGGTGCAGTGGGAGACACAGTTCTCCCTGACTCAACAACTTCTGGTGGCGGTCCATACCAGGCAATGAAGTTCCCATTGCTCCCGTTCGATGAACACAAAGATAAGATCGACCAGTATCTTCACAGATTTCGGTCGATGGCTTTGGCTATGGGATTGGAACGAGGGAAATGGAACTTGAAACTCTCACAGGGCCTGAGGGGGACCGCGTACGAGGTCTATTCTAGGTTGCCACCTGGTATGGAGAATGACTATGAAGCTCTGGAGAAAGCACTATTGAAAAGGTTCCAGATGACAGCTCATACTTATCGACAACAGTTCAGAAAGTCGAAGAGAGAGCCAGGAGAGATGTTCGCAGCCTACAGTGTCAGACTGAAGTCTTACCTTTTGAAGTGGATGTCATTAGCTGGATTTGCTAACGACTATGAAAGTTTGGAAGAATTGGTGGTCGTGGACCAAATGAAGAGAATGATGCCTAAGCCATTGCAAACCTTCTTGCTTGAAAATGGGGCAGAAAGGTTAGACCTAGTCAACACGTTGGCGGAAAGGTATGTGCTAGCTCATGGGGATAATGGGGAATTGTCACAACCCAATCCCCGACCACCAGACACATGGTCTGGAAAGAAGAAGAACCCTAAAACAGCTCACACCAAGAAGGAGGATCCTTTCGATAAAGTTCCTAGTAAGAAACCCTCTGGTAAGAGTCCACCTGGATCTCCTAAAAGAAAGTGGAGTGAAAAGTGGTGCGCCTATTGCAAATCTCCCACACACAATACGGTTGATTGCCGGCGTAAACAGAAAGACTCTCACTATGCTGCTTGTCTTGTAGAAACCGGGGAAGGGTCTCACAAGGAGGTAGAAGGGAGGGATCTTGGGAACAAAGATTTAGAAAAACCACCAGTAGTAGAAACGGTACTTGTGAACGGTCAACCAGTTGAGTGTCTCTACGACACCGGTCTGCAGTTTGAGGCTGTAATTTCATCACACTTAGTGAGTCCAGAGCAGCTAACCGGAGAATCTATTGAGATTCAAACGGCGACAAAGAGTGCGGTAGCGATGTCTCTTCCAATTGCGAAGGTGGACATCAAATCAAAATATGTTACCGGCACTATACAGGCAGCCGTTCTGCTAGATCCAATCTTCCCAATGATCTTGGGTTGTCGCTACGTCTTTCTAGGGATTCCAACCGAACCCATGTACGTAGGAGCGATGCAAACCAGATCTCAATCGGAGGATGAGCAGACGCCGGCCTTGATCGTGAATCCCTTGCCTGGGGAGTTACGAGCTGCTCAAAGCCAGGATGCTACTTTGCAACCTTGCTTCAACCAGTTGCCAAAAAGTTCTGACCCACCAAGACGGGGTCAGTATTATATGAAGAATCGGTTACTGTACCGGAGAGCCGGAGTGGAGGATCGCCAGCATGGACAGCTGGTAGTTCCTAAGGCTTATCGGGAACAGCTTCTTCATATGGGACACACCATTTCTTTCAGTGGACATATGGGTGTCGGGGCAACTCTCCAGCGCATTTCCTGCCATTACTACTGGCCAGGGATGACTGGAGACGTGCGTAGGTACGTCAAGTCGTGCCCAGAGTGCCAGCGAGTGGCACCAAAACACTGGACAGCTCCGGTAGTCCTGGGAGACATGCCTATTATGAACTCTCCTTTCGAGAGAGTGGCCATCGATCTTGTTGGTCCTCTTCCTAGGACTAGGAAGAGGAATAAGTACATTCTCACGATGGTGGATTGCTGTTCCATGTGGGGTGAGGCGATACCTTTGGCCACAATCGACTCTAAGCGAGTGGCTGATGCACTGATGGAGACCTTTACTAGGTTGGGGTTTCCCAACCAGATCCTAACGGACAATGGGTCTCAGTTCTGTGGTAAGCTGATGGAAGAAGTCTTTCGTATCTTCCAGACTAACCACATTCATACCAGCCCGTATCACCCTCAGTCTAATGGGCAAGTAGAGAGGTTTAATGGTACCTTGATGACCATGCTTCGGAAGCTGGCTCAAGAGAAACCAGACAGATGGGATGAGTATATCTCAGCCGCCTTGTTCGCCTATCGGGAGGTTCCCCATGGGTCGACCGGGTTGCCACCAGCCACTCTACTATTCGGGAGGCCAATCAAGGGTCCCTTAGAAGCCTTATTGAGATGTTGGACAGAGGAGGAAACTTCTGAAGAAGCTGTATCCTCTTATAAATACGTCGAAGAGTTAAAGAAAAAACTCCAGACGGGTTGGGCTTTGGCAGCTCAGAATCTGAGGGCGGCCAGGAAGAGACACGCGGCCTACTACAATAGAAGGACGAAAGATAGGTCTCTTAAGGTGGGGGATCGGGTTCTGTTGTTACTTCCAGTAGGTTCCAATAAACTCGAGATTGGTTGGCAGGGGCCTTTCCCGGTGGAAAGGGTTGTGTCCCGCACCAACTATGCCATCCGGATCAGGGGGAAATCCAAAATCTTCCACATTAACCTTCTCAAAAAGTTTGAAGAACGATCCGATGGTACTTCTCTCCCACTCATGACTATGGCGGTCGCGATGGAAACTGAATCGGGCGAAGACGCGGATCGGGGTTATCCATTACACCCTGGGGAAACCTATAGGGATGTCCATATAAATCCTGATCTGTCGGCTGAAGAAACAGACCGTGTCATCCGGTTGTTAGAGTCCCATCAGCAAATTCTTACCGATCGGCCAGGGCGGACAGGGTTGGTCGAGTTTGATATGACTCTGACTACCCAAGACCCAGTTCGCCAGAAAATATATCCAGTACCCTTTTCGAAAGAGAAGGCCCTGGAAACTGAAATCCAGAAGCTTCTGGACGATGACATCATCACTCCTTCGACTTCTCCTTATAATGCCGGGGTTGTCTTGTTGAGGAAGCCCAGCGGGGAGCACCGCTTATGTATTGATTACAGGCATTTAAACAGTTATACGACATTCCAAGTTGAGCCGTTAACTGAGACCCTGAAGAAAGGATCACCAGATCTTATAGTCTGGACCCCGAGCTGTGAAGAAGCTTATGGGAAGCTGAAACAGGCTTTGGTGGATAGGCCAGTCCTGCAACTCCCAAATTTGGAGAAAACGTTTGTTCTGAGAACCGACGCGAGTAACATAGGGATTGGGGCAACTCTGTTGCAGGAAGGGCGAGATAATCCTTCGGTGCTGTGTCCGGTGGCATATGCCAGTCGAAAACTGTTACCCGCCGAACGGAATTACTCCACCGTCGAACGGGAATGTCTAGCTCTAGTGTGGGCGGTACAGAAATTTCAACCTTATCTGTATGGAGTCCAGTTTAAAGTACAATCCGACCATCAACCTCTGACGTTCTTGGCAACTTCTAAGAAATTGAACGCGAGGTTAATGAGATGGTCATTGCTCATACAACCGTATCAGTTCACGGTCGAATACATCCCCGGAAGGGAGAATGTGGGAGCAGATTTCCTATCACGGCATCCTATGGTTGAATGTGAGGGTGGGGTCATTCGAACAGAACCACTGACAGTAGAAAGTTCGTAGGGTTCGACTTTCTTAAGAGGGGGCCTATGTAGCGAAACGCCAGTGGCCCATGTCCTTATGTATTCTGTTATTCTTGGTAAACAGGGGGGACCGGCTTTCGGAAGCTCTCAGTTCTTTATTCGCTCAATTCTCCATGAAAGATGGTTCTTTGGGTTATCTTCATACCACAATCTTTACATGGAGCGAGTATATATTTGTCTTTCCTTTCGGGTAGTCCCGAAGGCGCGCCTTGCGTCAAATGTGCACTGGTGCGGCTACTGGTCAATTGATGGCCGGGCAAACAAGTACCGTTTGCAAGTTGCAACTTGTCAAAGTTAATTAAAGATAACGACAGAAGTGCAACTACTACTAAGACATTTTTAAAGGTAAACTTGGGTTGTGGGTGGTCCAGACAGACCTGGACTTATAAATGTATTTTGTCTCAAAGGGGAAGATGAATTGGCGAAAAGCCAATCATAACCAATGAAGAGTTGGTTGACCGTTGGCAATCTAAATGGGCGTCTTGTTCTTGGCATAGCCGGGGAAGTGAAACGGAACAATATATCTCCCCAGAGGATTTCATTTGTTCTTGGCGTCAGATGAGCTGTTGCTATCTTTCTGTCTACGGCTTGAATTGGGCATCTGGTCATCTTTCTGTGGAATATCATCATTGGATAGCTATACCAATCTATGATCTATCTTCTTGAGCCAGAAGAGGCTATACACAGGACTATCTCTTTCGTCTGTTACTTGATAGGATGATGTCGGGAAGATAATGGACTTCTCTATCTCATTGAGAGAACCTGCATTCCTCTAAATCTATGTGTTCTGTGAGGCACTACCGGTACCTTGCGGCGACAGCTCAGACAAGAGCAGCGGCCGGGAGGGGTAGTATCTTCTTTCCTAGTCTTGCGGGGAATGGGGAACTACACTGCGTGCCATACAACCCCAATACTATACTATTAGTTAAGGGGGAGAAACACAAAGCTTACTCGGCGCACCACACCACAAGATCTTGCGGGTGAGAAAGGCATGATTTGCAAGTGAGAGGGAAGCATGGAAATGATTGTGCCAAATCATAATAAAGGCTTGGTATGAATGTGGAGAGTGTGTCGTGTGGGCAAAAAGACAACAGGACTTCGTCCAGCTGGAGGTCTCCTCAAGCCCGGACGTGGTCAATCCAGGGGCCACCTGACAGGTCAGGCCCAGTCATTCAGGTATTAATAATAGTGTATTTGTGTGATACATGAGTCAGCCCAGTCGCTCAGGTTTTGTTTGTCATCTCCAGGGTCCTCTTCTATGAGAAGTGAATATGTCTTCTAACGGACATTATCACCAGTGCTTCTAGGCTAACGCCAATATGTCCGACGAGGCCAACTCAGGTTTGGTGTGTTTAACTCTGAGACAGGAGACAAGGTGCAGGTCTTGAGGCAAGGACATTTTGCATGACTGGTGCATTGCCGGTTTTTTTCAACAACATACGCCTGAGAGCAGTTGTTGTCTGGAGGGAGCCTAAGAGTGATTTTCTTGCATACTCATTTTATACCAGACATTAAAAGGCACCCATCCATTATCCCTCCACGAACACCTCACCGTATCTGCAACCGTAAAGCTTTTCATAGGTCAGTGAAGACCTGGTGCCGAATTAATTCATGTGGCAATGAACAGAAGTCCTCAACACACCAGTCGCTTGGATTCTACAAAAGCCTGTGGAATCTACAACCAGTTGCTGGAGAAGGAAGGAGATTCTGACATCTTTGGTGAGATATATCTGGACAGATCAGACAGTATCTGAAGCTGGATCTGTGACTGTGGTGACTGGAGGCTCTGTGTCAAAACGTTACCAGTGTAGTGTCTGTGTAGATCTATCTGTTTATCTGCCTTTATGTGTTCCTGTGCTGTTCTTGATTAGGTTAATAAAATTACTTCCAAGTTGTTCTTACGACTGCCATGTTATTTATGTGTCAGCCAGAAGAACACTGCAGGAAATAGGTCCCTAGGTCGAAAGGAAGCGTGACAGTGAGTCCAGGGAAAACGGAGGAGGGTTGGCAGGTAAAGACCTATTCCAGCCAGGGCTATAGAAGATTAATTAAACATTGTGACCGGGCTATTTGGGACCCTCCACATAGCTTGTTACATAGTAGTAGTAGTAGTAGTAGCAGCAGCAGAAGCAGCAGTAGTAGTAGTAGTAGGAAATAGTAGGTAGAATTAATAATAATATTAATAGCAGTAATAGAGTAAGAAGTAGTAGTAGTAGCAGTAACAATAATAATAATATAAGAAGAAGAAGAAGAAGAAGAAGAAGAAGAAGAAGAAGAAGAAGAAATAGTAGTAGTAGTAACAATAATAATAATATAAGAAGAAGAAGAAGAAGTAGTAGTAGTAGTAGTAGTAGTAGTAGTAGTAGTAGTAGTAGTAGTAGTAGTAGTAGTAGTAGTAGTAGTAGCAGCAGCAGTAGTAGTAGTAGGCAATAGTAGGTAGAATTAATAATAATATTAATAGCAGTAATAGAGTAAGAAGTAGTAGTAGTAGCAGTAACAATAATAGTAATAGAAGAAGAAGAAGAAGAAGAAGAAGTAGTAGTAGTAGTAGTAGTAGTAGTAGTAGTAGTATAGTAGTAGTAGTAGTAGTAGTAGTAGTAGTAGTAGTAGGAGCAGCAGCAGCAGCAGTAGTAGTAGTAGGTAATAGTAGGTAGAATTAGTAATAATATTAATAGCAGTAATAGAGTAAGAAGTAGTAGTAGTAGCAGTAACAATAATAATAATAATAATAATAGTAGTAGTAGTAGTAGTAGTAGTAGTAGTAGTAGTAGTAGTAGTAGTAGTAGTAGTAGTAGTAGCAGTAGCAGTAGTAGTAGAAGAAGAAGAAGAAGAAGAAGAAGAAGAAGAAGAAGAAGAATAAGAATAAGAAGAATAAGAAGAAGAAGAAGAAGAAGAAGAAGAAGAAGAAGAAGAAGAAGAAGAAGAAGAATGTAGCAACTGCGTGGAGCAATAGGTTTCAAGCCAATAACTAGCATTGGCTTCGTAAAAATAACAAGTCTGGGACAGTAAGTGCTGGTAAATAACCAGAAAAGAACAAGTTAATGTAGCAGTGAAAGCCAATGTCTAATCCACATAACCTTGATTACGATGAAAACAGACGAGATCCAGCACATACGAACTAACTTGCCGATAACTTGGAAATTACAAGCCATATAAATGTTATCTTATATCTTTCATAACCCAGCGGGCACTTACCTGAGACAAATCTGTGCGCCCAGGGAGAACTAGAAAACGAGCAGCCGTTGGAAATTAGCGATTATCTCAGTAATGAAGATAACGTATCCTGGCGTGGACGGCACGGGCATCCCTTCATATGTGTGTCTGGCTGGAACATCCGAGTTTATGATTTATTTTGCACGTTCGTGTTAATGCTCACGTCCCACGTTATACCAGACCTGTCATTTTTCAAAGCTACGGCGATCCTAACATTACATACAAGTGGTTGGCGGTGGGAATGGTGCTATAGTAAGTGAGCATAGAGGTGATTTATTCGTGTGACGAAACAAACCAAAGTGTTTGCATATACTAGATGACACACCATATGATAAGATCAAAGAAGGCTAGCAGCTATCCAATGATAGTTTTAACCAAGGACATATCACGCCTGGCAAATTAATGGAAGTAACTGCAGGTCAGCATGTTCGAATGGGTAAGAACGCGGTTTCTTAAATATGCGTTGTGCTGATGCCGAGTTTAGCGGTTCATCACCTACACCGGACATTTGGACTAAAATGTTGACCTGTCGTCCTTGACTTGGGAACGTAAATTACAAGTACCTCTGAAGTTGGAGTGGGTTCGCCTGATGGCGAGGGACACTATTAATAGGGAAAGCTAATCCACACGCAAAATTCAGTCCATCACTGCTATAAATAGTGTGTATGCACTACGCCTGAGTTAAAAGCCAGCGAGCGCAATAAATAAATAAATAAATAAATAAATGGAAGTAACTCGTGGCCTCTATTTTCGGATGAGCCCGGCCGTATCGGGAATATAATAAATACGTATGGCATAGCAAAATATTTCGCAACATTGATTGGACGCAGCGTGTTTTATTGTCCACGTGTGTGGAATCCTATTAGTAGCGGCCTCGTCGAGGACAATATTGCGGCAATGCGACTATTTGGTCTCCTCAACATCATCCTTAGGCTAGTCAGTCAGAAGACTGGTGTTGAAGTCGTCTGATTACATCGATCAAATGTTCCCTGTTCACATCAATCTCAGGTAGGTCAGTGCTATGATTAGCACTTAAGCCGTCTGATTACATCGATTAAATGTCCCCTGTTCACACCATCCTCATTTAGGTCAGTGCTAAGATTAGCGCTCAAGTCGTCTGATTACATCGATCAAATGTTCCCTGTTAACATCATCCTCCGGTAAGCCAGTGCTACGACTGATGCTCAAGTCGTATGGTTACGCCGCTTTAATATCTTCTGTTCGCAGCAATTTTCTTCAGCTCTGTCCGTGTCTTGGAACCGCAGCACTGATGTTGCAGTCTATTATATCCAACAGTAAGCCTCCATGCCTCATACTGTCACCAAGCCAAGACAGCCTACTGTCCTGTATGTTTTTCAATAATGTCTATTGCCCCTCACGCCATGAACAATTTGTTCATTCTATCTCTTTTCTGTCAATGTCACTCGGTCCATCCTGTGATAAAACATCACATGTAGAAGAGATTCCAGAGCGTTTTCCAGCTCCCGTGCGTCTTGCACGTTCATGCCCAATGCGTCTTCAATCTACTGCTTCCATCGTCGTGTTCTCCCACCCCTGCCTCTTCTAGGAACCAAGCCTTCCATCACCCATCACTACTCTTTCCAAACCGCTGTGACGTTTAACATGGCCAATTTTCGAGACGTTAAGGTGTTTATGAGCCAGTTGTCTTCCATGTTTAGATATTGTAGAATGCCAGTTTTCTCCTTCTCTGTCCACCATATTCTAAAAATGTGTATCATTTTAGTTCAAAACCCCCGATTTCTTCTTTAGTGACTGTGAAGTGGCCCATGTCTCACTTCCAGATGTTGCCAGAGGAAAGATACATGTTCTCTAGTTTACATTTATTTGGTTGATGGTGTTGTGGAATATGCTCTTAATACAGTTTAACCTCTGGGACTGACATCTTTTGGTCAATTTCTTGTGTTCTTGATTATGGAACCAAAATATTCACAGTGTATAACATTTTCAATTGCTTTATTGTTCAGTGTGATCTTGATCGACGCTGTAATAACATAGCGTTTCAAAATCTTTCTGGTTCTTGTCATCTTTTGAAGCATGTTTTAATCCGTAAATTTTTTTAAAATTTAACCAAAATATAATTGGTACTAGAGGCGCAGTTTCCATTGTTGGACATGTCTGGTATTCATGTTGGCATATATTTTAAATCAAAGTTTGTTGAACTTAGAATATCAGTGAGTGGAGATACCTGAGTTGTACCTCAATGAATCAATATTTTAAATGTTTTTTTTTCTCATGACCAGTTGTCTTCTGGTTTTTATATCTTCGCCTTTTGTCTT
Organism: Cepaea nemoralis; assembly: GCA_014155875.1. Classification (NCBI taxonomy): domain Eukaryota; kingdom Metazoa; phylum Mollusca; class Gastropoda; order Stylommatophora; family Helicidae; genus Cepaea; species Cepaea nemoralis. The sequence goes on from JACEFZ010007074.1 coordinate 107,572, forward strand.
CTACAAGTTTCTCTCAATACCTGTGAATTAATGTCAGACCCCAGGATTGTATTTTCACCAGACCGTATAGATTTGTTTTATCTACGCATTATTCTTTTTTCCAGGTGGTCACATTCCGACAGGACATGTCTGACACAGAAGAATATAACATGAACAATGCAGAAGAAAGAGAAAATAAAATAACGAAGAAAATTCATTTTCACTGAAAGAAAAAATAATGAGACAAGAGAGGTATGGGTGTTGGCCTGTTATATTATCGAATTTTATCAACCTCGAGGTAACTCAAGTATAGTCGATTACTTACAATACAAGGAAAATAGAACTCAACCTCAAATTTACCAGTTAATCAATACAAAGTATATCTGAAAATGTAATTTAGCACGCACACAAAATGTCGAAGTTAGAGGGAATAAACCAACAATGTAGACAGGTGGAAAACAAAAACTGTTCTTGAATTTCTTCTTTCTTGTCTCCCAATAGAACATAGGGCCACAATTAACTCACGCAAAACTGTCGTTATCTGTTGCTATCTTAAGCAGCTCCCACCATGGCCTTCCCCTCCTCTCCCCCCCCCCCTCTTCTCCCTGTGTTGTCAGGTCTGTTATTTCGTGACCCAGTGAGTTTCACGGCAAGGACTTTCTAGTTATATTATTATCAGGTTATTTAAATGTGTGTCTTATCTAGTACTGGTGTTTTGTTTTTCCTTTATCTCTTCATTTGCAGGAATCTGCAGTTCTTTCCCCAAGTTCCACATTAGTGACCCTGTCATACCATTTTAGTCCTTATATTCTGGACAGGCACCAGTTAATGCATGTTTGTAGTTTATTAGTAACTGTGTTAGTCGTTCTCCGTGTTCGTCATCCATACAACAGTGCTGATTGAACGTTAGAATTAAATATTCTAAGTTTGGTGTTAGGTTCAATTTCTTTTGATTTCCACACATTCCTTGCGTTTTGAAAGCGTCCCTTTTCTTGTAATTCTTATTTTAATATCACTATCCATTTAAGTTAATTAACACAAAATATATGTATTTTGTGTTTATATATATATATATATATATATATATATATATATATATATATATATATATATATATATATATATATATATATATATATATTACAGAGCATGCATTGGCAACAAAGAGCAGCCATAAAAAATTGACAACCAGTTGACAACGTTTCAACACATTAAACACGGTGTTAGACAGTGTTGTGTGAACTTTTCAACACATTAAACACGGTGTTAGACAGTGTTGTGTGAACTTTTCAACACATTAAACACGGTGTTAGACAGTGTTGTGTGAACTTTTCAACACATTAAACACGGTGTTAGACAGTGTTGTGTGAACTTTTCAACACATTAAACACGGTGTTAGACAGTGTTGTGTGAACTTTTCAACACATTAAACACGGTGTTAGACAGTGTTGTGTGAACTTTTCAACACATTAAACACGGTGTTAGACAGTGTTGTGTGAACTTTTCAACACATTAAACACGGTGTTAGACAGTGTTGTGTGAACTTTTCAACACATTAAACACGGTGTTAGACAGTGTTGTGTGAACTTTTCAACACATTAAACACGGTGTTAGACAGTGTTGTGTGAACTTTTCAACACATTAAACACGGCATTAGACAGTGTTGTGTGAACTTTTCAACACATTAAACACGGTGTTAGACAGTGTTGTGTGAACTTTTCAACACATTAAACACGGTGTTAGACAGTGTTGTGTGAACTTTTCAACACATTAAACACGGTGTTAGACAGTGTTGTGTGAACTTTTCAACACATTTTTACAAGGTGTTAGCCAGGGTTATGTATTATAATCACCCGGTCTGTTCAATTTGAACAGTGAAATAATATTTACATCCATACAATATATGCCGGGAATATCGGTCTGCGGGCATAATGTAAACAAGCTGCGTTATGCACATGATATGGTTTTGGTCGTTGAAAATGAAATATACTTAAGAGAAATGATAGATATAGTTTCCACAGAAAGTGAAAACAAAGGACTTAGCCTGAATAATAGAAAAAGCATTAGTAATTTTTACAAATGTCTTCCCAAGGAGAAAGCTGGAGTATGTTACCACAAAGGACAAGTTCGAGTGGAAAGGAGGCAAGGGAAGACCAAGACAGAAAATGATGGACAGTGTGACATCAAGTCAAGGAAGAACATCAGTATTAGAAATGATTGGCAGTACAAGAGACATATGACTGTGGACAGACATGAATACCAACGCCAAAAACTTTAGCACAAAAACCGAAGAGTTGGAAAGGTAATAAACGAGCATAATAAACTGATAGTTCACGTGATTGATTGATTGATTTAGAAACCGACATCACAGCATTTGGGGCATTCCCATAAGCGCTCCGTCCCCATCCTCAGAAGCCAGCGAAGAGTTCCAACCCCAATAGTACCAGTAGCAATCTGATTATATGTGCGTCTGGCCTTTCCTCTAAGCGTCGAGCATCGGCCAGATCCCCTCGTCACTCCACGCTGTCGCATTCTTGCCAGACCATGGTGATCCATTTGCTCCTCCGAGGTGTACATGTGCTCCCACAAGGTCGCAACCACGTCTGCCTTATCATGCATCAATACTCCACCAAGTTTTGCAGAGCCAGCCAATCTGTCTGCCTATTAATTCCCCAACACACCAGCATGCCCCGGAGAAAAGATCCAGACGATGCTTGCCACCCGTGACTTCCGAAGCGAAGCAAGCCACTCGTCACGAAGCCTGCCTGTCCTCACCCTATTCAGCATACTTTCTGAGTCAGTTACAATCACGATATGTGTGTGTATCGTATTCTCCATCCAGCGGAAAGTTCACGTGTATAGCTGTTTAAAGGAACACTAGAGTTGACAAATCAAACTGACTAAAAAATATAATCTCAAATAATGTATCCAACTTGAAAACTCTTACACAGTAAAGATTTCGCTGGTAAATGTAAGAATCAATTTACTGTTGATTAAAGATAAGAACAAAATAAAACAAACACATTTTGACAGCAATATGACATTGTGAAAACTAAATCAAACAATTGAAGCCGGATGTATTGAACGTCAGACATCTTTCTGTCGTCACCGACTTTTCTCTTAACAAAATCCCTACAAATGTATCCGATGACGCATGACCGACATAAAATCGCCCAGAGGAAGGATGAGTGGAGAAGGATGGACACATGACATGCACAATTATCCCGATGATAAGAATTTTTGTGGGATTCTATCAGAAAATACAATTACAGCAATTTCACTTAGGGGCGCCCAACATTTTGAGAGTCGCAGGCTAGTTTGAAAATTGTCCTTATTTCGTGGACAATGCAATAAATATGTTTTATATACCGATATTAGCGGACGCATGAGTTTAATCGCCAGGAGGTTGCGCAGATTATGCCATGATTGCGTTCGTCGTCCGTTGAGTGAGGGAGAGATTGACCACCTGTGCAGTTCATGTCATTAAATATGACGAACATAAATATACACTGCGGAGTTCATCGTGGCCGAATGGATAAGATCGATTGTTATTAAACATCCGGTGTGCTGATGCTGAGGTAGCGGGTTCAATCCTACACCGGTCAGAAGGACTAAAATGTTAACTTCTTATCCTAGACTTCGGGACGTAAATTACATCATCATCATAATCATCATCATGTGCTATGCCAATAAGCGTGGGTCGTCATGTCTCGCCATCTCAAAGTCGATCACCAGAGTCGTGGATCAGCACAGTGTTTTCGTCTCGACCATGCCACGCGACCAAGCCATCGATGTATCTACTTCTCTGCCTTTGCCTTGTTCTCTTCACCTCGATCTTGCCAGTTCTCATCAAGGTCTCCAATTTATTTCTTCTCATAACGTTGCCAAAAAATTGTGACTGTCTTCGTAAATTACAAGTAATCTGAAATCGGAGTGGGATCTCCTGATGGCGAGGGACAATGGTAATAGAGAAAGCTAATCCACTCGCAAAAATCAGTCCATTGCACTAGAAGTATTACACATTTATGGACTGCGCTTGAGTTTAAAGCGAGCGGGCGCAACAATAACAACAACCCACGCTTTCATCCATTCTTAATGTGCAGAATTTACATGCTAGTAACTTTGCTGTCATTGTCGTCACAAACATTCTCTGGCAGTTTTTCTACTCTCTAAGTAACAGTCATTCTTCACAAGCTGAGCCCGTTGAGGACATTCAGCTTTCCATGGGCAAACAATGTCAGAAAATGCCAAATGGCACACCTTTCATACATTCTCAATCAGAAAATCGTTTCCAACGTTTGGCCATTTTTGTAGTCATGATACAACAAGCTTTGAAATAATCCTGAGCATCCGTGCAAACTTTCTCCACAACTGATTGCTGAAATTTAATTTTTATTGAGCAGTTTCTCTTTGTTTGTGTCTGGTGACCGATTAATTTGCTAGTATGGTTCATGCTATACTGCTTTTTCAAGTTGTGTTTCTGACGAACAGCTATTGATTCTGATATAGTAAACAAAGGGGCTTTTATGGGACAGACTTTACTGTAAACATTTGTTTTCCATGCACCCACATTTGCGAATGTCTTTAATTGAAGCAAGGAGCCGTGTTATTGAAAAACTTTACTGTAAACATTTTCCCCATGCACCCGTATTTACGAATGACTTCAATTGAAGCAAGGAGTCGTGTTATCAAAAAAGTTTAATGTAAACATTTTTTCCCTTACACCCGTATTTACGAATGACTTCAGTTGAAGTAAGGAGTCGTTTCACTAAAACAAACAAAACTTTGCTGTAAAGATTGTTTTTACCATACCTCTGTATTTATGATTGACTTCAGTTGAAGCAAGTAGTCATGTTATTTAAAAAAAGAACTTTAATGTAAACATTTTTTCCCATGCACCCGTATTTATGAATGACTTCAACTGAAGAAAGAGCCGTTTTATCTAACAACGACTGTAATTACATTTGTTTCATGCACCCGCATTTACGAATAACTTCAGTTGCGGGAAGGAATCACAGTATGGCACACGTATACCAACCAGCATCGAGGCGAGGATGTCTTTAAATGAGCCCGGGCTCCCTGGTTGACCTGACCCAATCTAAAATAGGTACTAGGATACGTTCTGAGAAGTAAATGCAGCCTGTGTGATATAGACTACACCAACCATCGAGTGCCCACGGTTATATAAAATATAGGATTAGCACCATATACCCAGTTTACTTCACCGTGTGTAAAAGAGCCTCTTGCTTTACTTTACTTACCATTTATCTAATACAGGGTGTATTTTTACTGGCTGTGTGGGATTTGAAAATATTGCAACATAATAGGCAAATGCAAAACTTGGAACGGCAATATTTTCAACAACTGCACTGTCATGAAACATCCACCCTGTATAGCTGCGAAAATAGTCCTGTACCTATTTTACTTTAAAATTCATACAACGCTAGGACACACAACCACACCCGCACTAACCCACATTTATATGCTTTTAAATTTTAAAGCAAGGTCCAGAGATGGTGACTGAAGTTTTGGTCAACGCCAGAACTAGAATTTAGTCGAAAACGTGACCACTTCATCTGTGCACGCTCGTTGAAAGCTAAACACAAATCTCTTCACCCGGGCACGCTCGTTGAAAGTTAAACACAAACCTCTTCACCCTGGCACGCTCGTTGAAGACTAAACACAAACCTCTTCACCCTGGCACGCTCGTTGAAAACTAAACACAAACCTCTTCACCCGGGCACTCTCGTTGAAAACTAAACACAAACCTCTTCACCCGGGCACGCTCGTTGAAAACTAAACACAAACATCTTCACCCGGGCACACTCGTTGAAAGTTAAACACAAACATCTTTACCCGGGCACACTCGTTGAAAGTTAAACACAAACATCTTCACCTTGGCACGCTTGTTGAAAACTAAACACAAACCACTTCACCCGGACACGGACGTTGAAAGCTAAACACAAACCTCTTCAAACGGGCACGCTCGTTGAAAGCTAAACGTAAACCTCTTCACTCAGACACGCTCGTTGAAAGCTAAAGACAAACCTCTTCACTCAGACACGCTCGTTGAAAGTTAAAGACAAACCTCTTCACCCGGGCACGCTCGTTGAAAGCTAAACACAGATCTCGTTACCCGGGCACGCTCGCTGAATGCTAAATACAAACCTCTTCATCTGTGCACGCTCGCTGAAAGCTAAACACAAACCACTTCATCTGTGGACGCTCATTGAAAGCTAAACACAAATATCTTCATTTGTGCACGCTCATTGAAAGCTAACCACAAACCTCTTCACCCGGGCACGCTCGTTGACAGCTAAACACAAACCTCTTAACCCGGGCACGCTCGTTGAAAGCTTAACATACACCTCTTCATCTTTGCACACTCGTTAAATGCTAAACACAGACCTCTTCCTCTGTGGACGCTCATTGAAAGCTAAACACAAACATTTTCATTTGTGCACGCTCGTTGAAAGCTAAACACAAACCTCTTTATCTGTGCACGCTCATTGAAAGGTAAACACAAACATCTTCATCTATGCACGCTCGTTAAAAGCTAACCACAAACCTCTTCATCTGGGCACGCTCGTTGAAAGCTAAACACAAACCTCTTCACCAGAGCACGCTCGTTGACAGCCAAACACAAACCGAACTTCTTCACCCGGGCATGCTCGTTGAATGCTAAACACAAACCTCTTCACCCGGGCACGCTCGTTGAAAGCTAAACACACATCTCTTCATCTGTGCACGCTCATTGAAAGCTAAACAATGAGTGAAACAAACATCTTTATCTGTGCACACTCGTTTAAAGCTAAACACAAACCTCTTCATCTGTACACGCTCGTTGAAAGCTAACCACAAACCTCTTCACCTGGGCACGCTCGTTGAATGCTAAACATAAACCTCTTCACCCGGGCACGCTAATTAAAAGCTAAATACAAACCTCTTCACCTGCAGACGCTCGTTGAAAGCTAAACACAAACCTATTCACCCTGGCACGCTCTTTAAAAGCTAAACACAAACCTCTTTACTCGGGCACGCTCGTTGAAAGCTAAACATAAACCTCTTCACCCGTGCACGCTCGTTGAAAGCTAAACACAAACCTCTTTACTCGGGCACGCTCGTTGAAAGCTAAACACAAACCTCTTCATCTGTGCACGCTCGTTGAAAGCTAAACACAAACCTCTTCATCCGAGCACGCTCGTTGAAAGCTAAACACAAACTTCTTCACCCGTGCACGCTCACTGACAGCTAAACACAAACCTCTTCATCTGTGCACGTTCGTTGAAAGCTAAACACATACCTCTTTACCCGGGCACACTCATTGAAAGCTAAACACAAACTTCTTCACCCGTGCACGCTCACTGACAGCTAAACACAAACCTCTTCATCTGTGCACGTTCGTTGAAAGCTATACACATACCTCTTTACCCGGGCACACTCATTGAAAGATAAATACAAACCTCTTTACCCGGGCACACTCATTGAAAGCTAAACACAAACCTCACCAGTCAGTTGGAATAAAATGACTTTTCGTCCTTGACATGGCGACGTAAACTACAAGTACCTCAGAAGTCGGAGTGGGTTCGCCTGATGGCGAGGGACATCGGCAATAGGGAAAGCTAACCCTCACACAAAAATCAGTCCAGTGCACAAGAAGTAGTAGCACGTGTATGGACTACGCTTGAGTACAAAGCGAGCGAAAGCAAATTTTAAAAGAAGTCTTTCTATGAAGCATAGGCCCTCCAGCAACTCACGCTACCACCCCTATAGACACGTTTACGATTGGTTGGATCTTGCAGCTACAGTTGTCTACACGATGAGGTAGGTAGCTAGTCTCACGCCAACCCTCCTTATTCTGCTCTTGTGACATGCAGGGTACATTGTGGTATCGTTATTCTTTGCTTCCCTTAAGTCAGTGGTACTCAACAGGTGAGGGGGGGGGGGGATTTCAGGGTTTCCGGGGGGGGGGGGGAAATGAAGATTATTTCAAGACCGATTACTTGATATTGCTTTTCTCTTCATATTTTACGGTTCTGCACGTCTCACCCTTCTAAAATTCATTTTATAAAGTAAGTAGACCCACAAATCACGTTTTATGTGGACGTCTAAACTTGTTTTAGTCTGTGCTATTAAATTTAACTTCCATTATTACGTATACTGTATAGGCGCAGGGACGGTGGAAATTTTTTAGGTGGGAAATACAAAAGGGGGGATGGGAATGACGTTCTGAAAATATGGTGAAGGGGGGCACGGGCCAAATTTTTAGGTCGGAAATACAAAGGGAGGGGGTGATGAAGTTCTGAAAATATGGTGAAGGGGGGCACAGGCCAAAAAAGGTTGAGAACCACTGCCTTAAGTGCTTCGGTAACACACTGGAAGATTAACATACTGGTCGTGTAGAAATTCCTACATCCTCCTTCCCCGACAATATCAATGGGTATTTCCAAATATTTGACTAATAACCTCGTTTTATTCATGGGTCACAGTTCAAAGTTCGATGAGCAGAATTTGTTCGGTCACCTGTAGTTGTAACGAACTGAATCAGTGACAACATGGAAGTTGTGACCTCCAAATAATGAAACAGTCATCTTAAGATTATACACATGTAACTAGTGGCGTTATTTGATATTGTTGTTGTTCATGCCGAATATGAGGAAAATGCAAAGAATACAATGGACAGACAGAAAAAAAAAAAAAAAGAAACTAATGAGCAATGAGCAAGTCCTACAAGAGGCAAATGAAAACCGCAAACTGAATAGAGAAACTATGCGCAGACTGTCAAATTAGTTGGGGGGACGTTTTGAGAAGAAATAAATAAGAGAACTTGGAGAAAACTTCCAGATTTGGGGGGGGGGGGGGGGGGGGAGAACAAGGGGATGGTGGGCAAGTAAATATCTAGATGGCCTGACCACGTGGTATGGTCGGGACAAGAACACAAAGCTGACCCACGACTCTAGTGATCGTGTAAGATGGCGAAATATGACCGCCCGCGTTTTCTGGTATAGCACATGATGATGATGTTCTTGCCATTATTGTAGAAGCCCACACTTTCGAGTTATTCACTCTAGTACTACACAAAACACTGGGTACTCTTGGCCACGTGCTTCCATATTGATAGTGAAGCAGCACATTCATTCCTACACCGAATGAAGACAAAATAAGGCTAGAAAGATCAATAATGTCGAAGATACTTAGAGAGACGTAAGTCTTTATCAACAAACAATAAAAGAAGAATACTTAACCAGAAAACTGAAATATCCCAATCACAAATACGTAATCCACAAGACTAAATGAATAACGAAAATACGGAAGCGTGGAACGTGATCGGGTGTTCAAAATCAAAACAAAAACGAAAAAGCTTTTTCGTTTTTGTCTCATTTTTCATCATCTTTATCTCGTTCCGCCGTCCTGTATTTTCGTTACCCGAACTAAGGCTTTTTTTGATGTTATTCTTGGTTACTTATTAGGTATTGTGCTATTTTGATTTCCTGTAACGTATTCTCGTTTTAATTTTTCTTTTCGTTCCTTGACAAAGACTGTTGTCGAAACGTTCTATATATTTGTGTGTGTCTTTCCTTTCATTGAGTTTCCTAGCTTTATTTTGTGATCATCCGATAAAATCAAATAACATTGTGACCCCCATGGCCTGGATTCTTCTGCTTGTTCGTTCCTTTTTTCGACGGGAGTTCGTCACACCTTGTTACCTCAAACGTAAGTGTGCCAGACTTCATGTAAGGTATGCTTCGTCTAGACAGATTTCATTCAAGTTAATGGGCTTTATTTAACCGTGGGTTGGTTTTATTTTCTATAACCTTATCAGGGCAGCTTCCCGACGGCCTATCCTTTACGTTTTCCAAATGCCGTGGGATATTTAACGTGCACGACTTGCAGGCGAAATTTTAATGTTTACCCTCATAAAAGAAGGCTTGGTATACGGTCTCACTACCCTAGAGATCAGGGGATACATGATATGGGTACAACCAACCAATGGTTTTTGTAACAATGCCCAGCCCTATGCAGAAATCGAATCTTCTAAGCGTAAGGTGGGTATTATAACCTCTCACCCAAGGCTCTTATCGAAGTGGGAATTAATAACCCTGTGTTAAATATACACACACAGGGATGCTCCGTGGCGAAGTTGTCAAGCCGTCTGCCTCGCTCTCCGAAGGTTGTGAGTTCGTTTCCCAGATACATCTTTCAGTTCACGAGTGCATTTTTCTCGAATACTCCTGGGGGTCGTCGCCGTAGCTACGGAGTTGGTGTTTTGTACGTGGCAGGTCATCCTGCCGAAAGAGACCGAGCCATTTGGGATAAAACTCGGGCCAATGAAGTCGACTCTCTCGACTTTTAAGACAAAAAATAAAACTTACACAAAACAATAACAGAAACAGATGTTTTAAAATAGAAAGTATGGCCTTTATATAAGCACGACACTATTGCGTAACATATAGAAGGCATTTATTTGGGAGATGGCGGTGTCATATGTTGAGAAGTTAAATAAGTACTTTAAATGGGATGATGAATGCTAACACAGATTTGGTTTCGTTGTGGCAAAATCTGACCTCTTCGATAAAACAGAACCAGAATTGTGTTGATACTTGTATTTTATTATATATAAGACTGCTTTAAGAATCAATGGCTGCTTCAAAGACAATGGATTACAGTCGAAGCCAGAAATAATAGATTATAGTCTAAGTGGTTGTGACATGTCAATGTCTCATGCCCGTCTTCATACGAATTAACGCACCATATACAAAGGCAAGTAAAGATAGACAACAGTGTTCTACTGGAAAGACAGACGGCAAGCAGTTTCCTTAAGTTTCCAAAACTTAAACCCCAGGAAGAAAATGCAGAGTGATTCAACGGGAACAAAGACTTTCCCTAAAACATAATCTATTACCTGTCACATGTCAACTGAGACCTACATCGGAGAAGATAGTATCAACCGCGGTGTTGCGATTTCATTAGCAGACAAATTGCATAGGTCAGAGTGCACTGTTGATGTTTTCATTACAGGTAAAAACTCTGTGCCAGGCAACAAAGACAGGAAGAATAACAGTATTGTTATCGGTGAAATTGGACTGTAATTAGATGGATGTTGGTAGAATGTGATTGTCACGTCGAGGGAAATTCTTTGTAAAGATTGTGGAAGACTAATAAAGCTGTGTGGGAGGAGATATATAAAGTACAGCGGAAACTTAACGTGCCAGTCTTGTACAATGTGATATAGAGAGCAGAAGTTTTTCTGAGTGTGTATGTCGATATAATACTTCTCCTGGGAGTGAAGGTAATTAATAATTAATATTGATTATTTGGTTGTTTCGGGATTTGAAATTTAAATATTGAGCACAACCCACTACTGGCAACGCCGATCGTATACTGGTATGAACCTAAGGCCTATCCGCGTCAATATGGAAGCACTCTACTCGAGTTTCGCTCTCATTTGAGCTCGTCAGTAGTGTATATCCCTGACCGGATCCGGAAACAAGCCCCGGATCACTGGCTTCCATATTGACGTGGATAGGCCTTAGGTTCATACCAGAATACGATCGGCGTTGCCAGTAGTGGGTTGTGCTCAATATTTAAATTTCAAATCCCGAAACAACCAAATAATCAATTTGATTATTGCTCACTGGATTTTAGGAGGCCTGGTGTTCCTTGCCAGTGAGAAGTCCTGATCGTTCGGGTCCACATCGATTGACGGACGTCAGTCGCGGCGATTGGGCAATCTTGAGCATAGCCTACGATGGGTGACGTTGTGATATTCTGTTGTGATAATTTGGCGTGTCCAGCGTGTGCCGCATGGTTACACGCCCGCTTCACACGCCAGTGATCTGGGGTTTGTTTCCGGATCCGGTCAGGGATATGCACTACTGACGAGCTCAAATGAGAGCGAAACTCGAGTATAGTGCTTCCATATTGACGTGGATAAGCCTTAGGTTCATACCAGAATAGGATCGGCGTTGCCAGTAGTGGGTTGTGCTCAATATTTAAATAATTAATATGCCTCTCCAGTAAATGGATAAAGTTAACAGTAAGATGTCTTCTATAGAGAGCACTTGTTCTTTATGATAAGGAATATATCTATCAATCTAGAGACAATCTTAGAAGATAGAGAAGATTTTCTTGACTTAGAGAAACTATTCTGATGAGTAGATAAGTCATCCTTCGGGATGGAGAATTCTTAATGAATCTTTTGATGCGTTAGTCATGTATTTGATGAATGATACACTTTCTCAGAGTCTTCAAGGACGATCTATACTTTATAACAAAACTACCATGTTCTCAGAGATAGTCATTATATTCTATGTCTGGAAAATTATGTTCTAAAGTGTATTGCATGTTCTGACTCTATATGATTTTGTGTTACAATAATTCATATGTTTTATTTGTGAATGATACTTTTCTAAAAGCTACCCTGTAAGATTTTAGATGTGTATTGAGAATATGGGAATATGGGAAAATGATGAAGGGTTAGGCGGGTATTTTCCCGGAAGAAGGAAAGCATGGACCAGGCAGTGGGCTCATATCGTTCTACGGACAAGAGAAGGACTAGCCTGCAGAAAGCCTGAAGGAAGAGGACATGTCGTGCCAGTAGATGAGGTGGACACCTCCAACGGAGATTATAGAAAATAATCAGGCACACAGAATAGCCAGGCTGGACTACCCTGAGCTAAGGAAAGGATCCCTTCTCCCTTTGCTTATATTTTTCCCCTAACCCAGCTCTTAGGAGAGATAGATATATAGTTTTTGGTCCTATTTCTTAAGGGTGGTGGTTAAGTTGAGTGCTAAAACTGGGCAGAGACCTGTATGCTGATGGTGGCCATTCTGGAGGAACAGCATCATTTTACCTAAACTGCTTCTCCTATACCACAACCCTGCAGCCCAGGAATGAACAGCTAAGTACATGTCAGTACAGTCTGTGTTGTCCTCGACGCTAGAACCAAGATACCCCCGGTAACATCATCCCACGTAGGATCTACAACAAGAGTAGTTACATCGGTAGACTCATACCTTAAGAACATTGCTCGAGTGCCATTGGGAGTGCACCAATACCAATTAGAGTAATAGTAGTATTTTACATTCGGGACAATAGGTTATTGTTGTGATGAACTCAGAGACACATTTGGTTTAGTGCCATTTATAACTCAAAACCAGTGTACCTTAATATTAGTGTAGAGTTTGGAACTTTAAGTCCTTCTTTGGCTAATGATTGATTTATCTCATTTATGGTGTTATGCTGAATCGTGTATCTGATACCATATGTCACTCTAACATACATACACAGGAACCCACCACCATATTATCTCATTACAGTATTATAATGTGTATCAAGGTGTTGGTCATTTTCCTTGTTGAGTTAGAGTGCTAATTAGACCAAATACATTAGTTACTACAGAAGAATGGAGCCAAGTGTGGCCGGAAAACTACAAGTATTTCAGATTTTACCAGGGAAAATTCCCCTTATCGGAGTACTGTGAACTTCCGGGGCTCCACTGGCCCTCTGTGAAGAAACTTCAAATATTGATCACTATCCTCACCTAGGGATTCTTAACGAGCCATTTTCAAGTTTCTCTAACAGTTGGCTATTAGAATTTCGGGATCCCATCGTCATTTCTTTTTAACTTACCACAGTGGTAAACATAGAAAAATATATCGTTCGTTGAGCTTGGGCTGCGAGAACCAGAAATATAAAGAAAGTGTGTGTGTGTGTGTGTGTGTGTGTGTGTGTGTGTGTGTGTGAGAGAGAGAGAGAGAGAGAGAGAGAGAGAGAGAGAGAGAGAGAGAGATAGAGACGTAGAGATATAGATAGAGAGATGGAGCCGGAGAGAAGGGGAGAGAGAGAAGGGAAAGAGAGAGATAGAGAGAAAGAGAGAACGAGAGGAGAGAGTGAAAGGGAGAAGAGAGACCAGGAGAGAGATGGATGGAAGACAGACAGACAGACAGACAGACAGACAGACAGAGTGATTGCCAGACAAACAAACAGACATCAGGCAGGCAGACAGACAGACAAAGAAACTGGCAACCAGTTAGACAAAGAAAAGAAGTTATTTTGCCGGAAGTAGCTCACGGTAAACATTCTGTCCGGTCACCTTGACTGTATTCATCTGGAATCTTAGATAGGAAATAAAGAAGACAATATAAATAAGGCCTTGACGTGATAAATCGTCACTCTCCATACTCGGGTACCACAGCGGCTTATTCCGGCCGCGCCACCAATTTATTCTCTCCTCGGCATTCATTATTTGTTGAACCGCTGACAGTTATGTATTCGACATGCTAACGGCTTATAATTACAGTTACACATCTGCACATTACAAATAACCGCAGAATCATAACTAAGGTCTTTAAATGTATAATTGAAACAACACAAAAGAAATGCCGATGACGAATTATAAATGTAAAACGAAAAGATAAGATCAGTTCTTCTAAGATAAAATTATCATCAGTGCACCCCGAACACGCCCACGGGTGTTCCTGTCTCTTCCGCACACATCCATCAATGTAGGGTGACTGACTAATTGTGCCAACCCGGAGTTGATTAACGAGCTTCTTCGCGCACTTGATGTACTGTACTTTCCAGGCAATGCCCACCTTCTTCAGGCCGAACTCTTGTATCCTGACTGTCAATGCTGGTTCATACAGTTCAAAGTCTTTGTGTTAACCCTACTCTCCAAGGGCGTTAATATGTCGGTTTGATCCATCAGCATCATCATTATCATCATCATCATGTGCCATGCCAATAATTGTGGGCGGTCATCGATCACCATAGTTTTGTATCGGGTCTATGTTCTTGTCCCAATTATGCCAAGAAATCCAGGTATAAACTGTTTGTCTTCTCCTTGCTCCTTTACATTTAAGTCTTTAAGTTTGCCAGTTATGACTAAGTTTTAAAGCTTATTTCTCCTCATAATATGCTCAAAACATCTTGATGTACAATTACTCGAATAGGTTTACGGTTTTCATGTGCTTCTCATTTGTTTTTCTATTTTCTCGTGGTGTTCTTTGCATTTTTCTCAGAAACCAAATTTCTACTGCCTTTAAATGTTTATTAGCTCGCTTGTTTATAGTCCATGTTTCACAAACATACAACAATACTAGTTCTATATAGTACTTCAACACTATTTTCTCAATTCAGTTAACAGCATGTTATTGGTGAGCCTGTTTCCAGCTTGCAAAAAGCTTCCTTTGCCAGAGCGATTCTTGTTCAAATCTCTGCAAGACACTTTCCATCAGATTTTATGTCTGTTCCAAGCAAGTTGTACCTATTCTCATGTTTATGAATGTGCCCATTTACCTGAATCTTGCGTTGCATTCATTCTTCTGGGAGAGATCTTAATCTCAATATTTCCCCAACCTGTAGGGACGTCTTTCATGTTCATACACAATTTAACAAGAGATGTGGAAAGCGGAATCCCACTGTCATTGATGCAGGGCCCAGATACCAATTAGTGTCAACTTCGGTAAAGAGAATGTAGTTATACACACAGACAGATCGGTTGCTCGGCAGTAATGGTTTGCTTGGGCCTTCTTGGCAAGTGTTAAGCGGAGAACCGTGATGCCGCCACTTGTGTGGGATTGAACCAACACTGTAGATACACTACACATGTTTGTTGGCTTGAGACAAGTTCAGAATGATATCAAGGGGAGAATATGGATAGAGACAGTAAAACAAAAAAATTTACTGCCCTTGGGGCGTACTTTAGCCTATGATAAATCGATCAGTTGCCGTCTCCACAATGAAGGTTCGGTTTAATGGATCTCCAACACTGTCTGTCTCTCGTCTTGATTGTATATTCTGTCAGATTGATGTTTGTCCGTCTCTTGATGTTATCTTTCCACGTATATTGTGGTCTGAATCTTGCACGCTTGCCTTCAAACTCTTCCTCCCCCTCCCCCACCAATATGGTTTTTATAAGAGTGTCATGTATCTTAACGTGGTCGAGATAGCCTATGATGCTAGCCCCATATTTCTTTAGACCAGACGGTCCTCGATACGTCATGAGGTCAGCACCACGCCAGTCGCATTTATTTCCCAGGACATTTTAGACGAGCCGATCTGGAAACCCAAGTTAACGCTATGGAGATTCCAACACAAGAACACCGGGCCAGCAGATAAGCGTGTTAAACATTGCGTTACCGCAACTTCCTGACATTGACAATGTCAGACTATTAAAATACAGCAAATTAAACGGTTTGGTAATGTAGCAAGATTATCACAAGACAGTAGCCCACACAGAGCTTTGAGACTTAGACAGAAGAAGAAGAAGAAGAAGAAGAAGAAGAAGAAGAAGAAGAAGAAGATGGAAGAGGAGAAGAAGAAGAAGAAGAAGAAGAAGAAGAAGAAGAAGAAGAAGAAGAAGAAGAAGAAGTACTGTTGGTGGACTCTTAATGCGCTGTATCCCAGAAAGAGAGAGAGAGAGAGAGAGAGAGAGAGAGAAAGAGAGAGAGAGAGAGAGAGGGAGAGAGAGAGAGAGGGAGAGAGAGAGAGAGGGAGAGAGGGGAGGGAGACAAAGAGAGACATATCCATAACATCGCTTATACAAATTCTGTTATGGCATCTATGCATTTACACAAACAGTCCCACGATATCAAATCAACACTCAAATAAAATATTCCCCAATGATGCAAAGGTGAGTCAAGTCAGGAATCCTAAAATTTAAGTCGGAGACTGGAAAATTTGATGGATGGGAAATTGCTGGTTGGTGAAATTGAAAACCATATTCCACTCGCACAAAAGACAGTAAAATAATATCCCGACACCCCGAGCGTGCTTAACTCGGAATTCAATAGCTGTTGTATGTGGTTGTTTTACTCTATATTATGACCACATTATGAAGCCTTATAGAAAACACGCTAGGGATTACAATTGCTGGACACACATACACAACGTACGGTAAACTGGGAACAGTGTCTTGAAAGCAGACCGCAAAGGGTTCTGCATACAATAACTGATACAGTGGTGATAGAAAGGGGCAAGAAGGATACTAGCTGAAGAGTAAGAAGACAAGTATTGGTAATATCAAGGAACCAGATCAAAATGAAATGCATGTACAATTAAGGTTAATGGTACTCGTGCGATGCCAGGGCAGACATTCAAACAATTGTTTGCATATATAACATTGAAAGAAAGGAAGATGTAGTAAGCAACATAAAACGCATTTACAATGAAGAACATCATGAGATTGTCTTGGGAAGACGGGAAAGTAATTCAGAAAATTCAAAACAATGTTTTCACGTTGTGAATTTGAATAATGAAGATACAAAGAAAATATTGCACAATGAATTGCCAGGCACAAGTCTCTGTATTTCGTCTGGTGCATACTACAAAACACTGTCGTTGTGATATTGAAACATAAGGCAATGTGTGTTGTTTATTTCCGTTGAAATGATTCATTAGTTGACTAATCATTTGTGTAAACAATATTACACATCTGCAGATTGATAAAATTGAAATTTGTTATAAATATCGGTATCTGACTGCTCATTTGTTCAAATAAAATTACACGTGCACACATTTGTTAACTTCTAAACTAGCTATGAAAAAGTCTATGTGCCTGCTTCACTTTCCCTACTTAGCATTTAATAGCATCATTATATTGGCGAACATGGATACACCTGACATAAAACGTCACATAAAGAATCATGTGATACATCTGACCTCACACGTCAGATAACGATCATGTGATACATCTGACCACCCACACGTCACATAATGATCATGTTAAATATCTGAACTCTCACGTATCATATCGATCATGTGATACGTCTAACCTCACACGTCACATAATAATCATAACTAGACCACTACTACACACTAGACATAAAACGTCACATAACGAATCATGTGTTACATCTGACCTCACATGTCACATACCGATCATGGGATACATCTGACCTCACACGTCACATAAATATCTTGTGAAATATCAGACCTAACACGTCACATAAAGATTATGTGAAACATCTGACCTCACACATCACATAACGATCATGTGAAACATCTGACCTCACATGTCACATAATGATCTTGTGAAATATCCGACCTCACACGTCCCATATTGATCATGCCGGCTCCGTAGCGAAGGTATTACGGACGCTGTTCGTAATCCCACATACGACATTCGAAACACAGTTGCGTTGGTTTTTATGAAATGGTATGGGTGCCGGTGGTTCAGAAATCAATGGCTATTGAACGTAAACATCTGACCGTGAACAATAAATAACTATTGAACGTAAACTTGCCTATGTATCACGAACAGCCAACAAATTCTGGGGTTGACTGATACGCCCGTATAGGATACGCAACTAACTACTGGTAACTGTCCGATCTTCTATGCTTTCCTCGGTGCTCGGGACAAAAGGTCAGACAGAACAGGACATTGTGGACTCAGAGTATACCACTACCGACTGGGTCTCACTGACTGTGCTTCTTTCAAATGTGGATCACTAAAACAAACCCCAACACATTTCCTACAAGCCCATTCTGACTTGGCAGTGTTGAGGGAAGAAATCTGGCCTACTGGAGCGACCCTTTGAGGACAATTCTACGGGACAAGTGAAGATCTCAGACGAGTCATCCTGTTTGCGTCGCATGCCGGAACAGACGCTATGCAAACATTGATGATGGTGATGAAGAAGAAGTAGAAGAAGAAGGAGGAGGAGGAGAAGGAAGAGGAGGACGAGACGGAGACGAAGACGACGACGGAGAAGAAGAAGAAGAAGAAGAAGAAGAAGAAGAAGAAGAAGAAGAAGAAGAAGAAGAAGAAGAAGAAGAAGAAGAAGAAGAAGAAGAATATAAGTGTATCGGGGAGATGGAGAAGAGGAAGATCACAACGGATTCAAGATGTGACAGATAATTTATATATGCAGAACTGAGGCAGGACATCTGGCTTATGACAGAGAGACATTTGGAAAGCCTATTATGGGGTTGAAGTTCTGCACGGGATAGGCCACTGGAAGATGATGATCTTTCATTAAATAAAATATTGTTTGCTAATTAAAATGTGCCGGTCTCTCTGGCTGTGGGGTTACAACACTTTATCTCTGTAATCCCGTTTATCAGGCAGAGTCTCGTAGCGGAGCGAGAACTGAGGCGGTTCGACTCCCGCTCGTGACTTGCGGGATACTGAGCCGGCCGCTCAGAAAGCAATGGCAAACTACTGAGTGTAATCTTGCCAAGAGATCAACATACAGCTGAAAGATGCTGGTGTTGACAGCTAAGTCCTGTAAAAGGATATGCTAAAAAAAAAAAAAAATTAAAATGTGTTAATGAAGTTTAAGTGTAGTGAAATAAACTAGTGTTACTACATTCCGCGTGGCCATTTCTGTAAAAATGAAAAGGTAAAAGTAGACCATAGCAGATATCGCTGTCATTAGTCATAAGTCGCTGTTCCAACTCCACGGCAACGGGTCGTCCGCATTATACTCCGTTCCTGTGCCAGTGATATTGCTGTTGTGGTGTGAAGTGATAGGCATTCACATACACTACGCCACGACATATGAAATGGGAAGGCCAGTTCCTTTCCTCGTCGCCTGCTCTTCCCAGACAATTCTGACAATTGGCATACGGCTAGATCGACCCCAGAGCCGCACTCGTAGGAATAAATAAACCTGCCTCTGCTGGGGATTGAACCAAAACCACTTCACGTCACTCCCGCCCACTCCCATCCTCCTCCCCAGAAAACATTAGCTTACCTCACATGGGTCACGACTCACATGATGGGGACCCCTGATATAGATTATTTGCGACTTGGTCTCTAGTACTTTGACACTGATTGCCTGCACCTATTAATACCACAAAAGGGAACCACAGTGAAATAGCAAAAGTCGCAGCAAATGTTGCCCCACAGAAACCACCCAAACAGCAACAGAACAAACCACGGGCTATTTTTGCTAGAACCGGATATAGTGGCCAGTTTTTCCCCCTGGGAACAGGAGCCAAAATAAATATTGTCTCAGCCATTTCCATTTTGGTGTACTGAAGTCGCTTATTGTGTGTCTGGCAATTTAACTATTTTTTTTTACGTGTAGATAGATGACGACTGGTCAAAATGAAAGTTTGTCTTGTTATCTAAACAGAAATCCTCAATTTCATTGAAAGTTGAAATTTCCCAACAGGGAAACATACACCCATATTTTTTTTTTACAATCATGTAATTTCAAAGAGGCCAAGGTTTAATACCAGAGAAATATTTATACACAATCAGTTATTTCAAATGATTGCTTGTGTTATTATTGTTTGGGAATGTGTTGTTTTTTCATTCCATTATCTTGGTTCCTTTTATACTCCATTCATGTTTATACAATATTTATTTCAGGGATTCTTGTTGTAAATAATCACAAACACGCGACTTTGAACTTTCAGCTATCTGTAATGCATCATAATGCCTTCGAAAATATAAATTTTACAAATCATGATCTGAAATTGGATTTGTCAATCGGGCAAGTGATCTCGCGTTTTGTAAATATCTTTGCCGACTCCCTATCTGATGTTTGGTTCATTGCAATTCATAATCCTGGCCAGCATATTGACACCAGGAAATTATAATGTTAATAAAGCTTGCTGGAATATGACAAACTGGCACGCTAGCCAATGCTGGACTGTTAAAGGTTTGTGCGCGACGAGTTTCTCCCACGAGCATGAAAGGAAGTTGGCGCTATACGTCTCACGCTATTTGAGGAAGTGAATCTAAGACGTACCCATAGACAACAGAAACATAGGAACAATAAGGAAGCTGTGGAGATTGGTTTATAGAAAAATTATGAGAACACAGCGGATGGATAAACAGAGCAATGCAAATAACGTGACAGACTTTAACTCACAAAGAGACCTGATTACTCGCAAAAGAAGACAGTCCACATTCTTCAGACATGTTATGATCGGGGGAAAACTGGAATGTGTCGTCATAATGGGACGGTTGGAGGGGGAAAGGGGGGAGAAAGGGGGAGGAGGGCAAGAGAAAAGATGCCGGACAGTCAGACATTATGACATGAAGGAACATTAGTATCATAAATGTTTGGCAGCACATGTGACAGAAGGCTGTGGATAGGCGTCATCACCAACGTCACACTGCATATACTATAAAATAAAACAAAGGATAGGAACACTGGATTAGAACCCGTTTGTGTATTGTGCCATCTAATTTTTGTTTCATTCACACAATCTTTTTGTTTTACTGCTTGGCCGGTCTCCCTGGCCAAGTGGTTAATGACATTGGCGGTTCACGCCTCGCTGGTAACTTACGAGGGTATGTGAGCCGGTCATTCAGAAAGCAATGGCAAACTACTGAACGTAAAACTTGCCTAGTACATCAACAGCAGCTGAAAAATGCTGATGTTGACTGCAACGTCTTGTAAGGGATATGCAACAACAACAAACAAACAAAAAAAGTAGATTAAATGTGTTGATTTTTTAATGAAATTTTTCTTGATGTTTTTCTTTCGCTAAGATGTGTCCGCAATCATTTACAGGACTAATTTTCTCAATGATTTGCAGCAGTAAACATTATCATTGACACACTTCGGTTCCACTTTGTGGGAGGTGAAGAAACAAACAAACAAATGAATGGACTGCCTGCTAATATTCAGGATAAAGAGTTGAAGGAGTTCTAATAAATCTGTTAAGGTCTGGCAAGTAAGTGACAATTTCTCAGAGAATCAATCAGTTACCACATGTTAAACCACGCTGAACCGTTGCAGAATTTGCGAATAGAAAAGCGAGTTAATTAATGTATAGTAAAAACATTTGTTGAATAGAAAATTAAACGACATTCAAGAAGAAAATATTAAGTATTTTCTTTTTTATCTTGTATTCCCCAATGAAGCGTAGACCATCAACACAACTCACACCAAGCTGAGCTGTCAGTTGCTATCACATTCAACTACCTCTATGCCTTCTCCATATTATCCACTGGTCTGTAAGTCTCTTCTGGTGAAGTGATGTTGAATGAAAGAATGCATGAGAGGAAATAGAGAAGAAGGGCAGAATGTCAGACGGGCCTGCGTGCCCAATTCTTCACCCTTTGAAAATAAAGACTTTCGTTCGTTCGTTCGTTCGTTCGTTCGTTCTCCGTGCGTTGCATGGTCTCCCTCTTTTCCGTTGACCCTGTGGGTTATAGCAGAGGAGCTGTCTAGTTATGCTATTATCAGGTTTTCTCCATGTGTGCTCTATCCAGCGCCAGTGATTTTCTCTACCTTTTGGTTCAGTGGTATTTGTTTAATTCTCTCCAAGAACTCGTCATTGGTGATTGCGTCATACCGCAGGCAGATTGTATACGTGTAGTTTAGTAGTAAATGTGTCATTCTCCTTGTTTCTGATCAATAAAGGAGTACTCATTTACGGGTTGCCGGTCTCCCTGGCCTAGGATTAGCGATTTTCTCCGTAATCCCGTTTATCCACGTGAGCAAACGCGGCTGCACGAGAATCGGTAGCGGTTCTCGCTGCGCCCATTAGTTACGGGATATGTGAGCCGGCCGCTCAGAAAGCAATGGCAAGCTACTGAGCTTAATCTTGCCAAGAAATCAACAACAGCAGTAAAATGCTGGTGTTGACAGCGATGTCCTGTAATATGATATACGAAAAAAATATAAAAAATAATAAGAAGTAAGGTTTCAGTTAAAAACCTCTTTCAGCCAACAGAAATAAATGTGACAGAAGGCATCCACGTCTCTCACTCTTGTACTTATTTCATTTCAGATATATCTGTTAGTTTTCCTCCGTGAAGAACGCTGCAGTCCATGTCTTTATATGTTGCCCATTATAAAGTAATGTTATTCTATAGAATCCTCAACAGTTTCCAAAAGAAGGCCTTATCATAGTCCATGAATCACATTTCAAATAGCCAGCTCAGTTCAATCAACTTTACTACAATTTCTCCAGTCATCAGATATTCTTAGATTTTTGTTTTTCTTTCTGGTAATATCTCTTTTCTTATTGATGCGTGTTATACAGTTTTTATGTGCTTAGAATTTAAACTGAAAAGAAAGGAATATGTGATATTTCTTTAAAACATGCAGAGACACATTATGAAACTGAGAAAGGTCATGAATGCACCCCTCCAGCGTAGATCATTGGATCATCGTCAGAGCAGTGATAGTCACATCCGGTCTATTAATCCACTGGAGCCCTACGCGTGTCAGTCTTTCCAAGCAAGGACACAGAATCAGATGAGTACATCTAATTAGTCTAATAGTTTAATATTGTCATAGTGTGTTTCATGTAGGTTTGTGTTGGTTTGTATTTGTTTGTAATGTGCTGACGAAGGCTTTGGCCGCAACGTCCAATTTGTCTCTTGTAGTCGTGTTTTACTAAAGCTCACAATCTACTTCTCGTTTTTTTTTTGGATGATTCATTCATAGCAGTGGCTAGCACTCTTGCCTGTCGGTCCGGTGGCGTTGCTATGAATCTCTATCGACGCAGATGTGTAAATCTTGACCCGGGCTTGTAAGTTGGGACGCTCCACTATACTTCCTTTAAATAACATTATTAATAGTGTGAGGACACACTTTCATAATTCTGCACCATAGTAAATATTTTACTGTTGTATTTATTATTTCGAACATAGACTATTAGTATACTGATAACACTAAATTTAAATTGAGCACCTATGGACAAGTCCGGAGTGCAACGAAGATACCCCAACTGATAACTGATAACTAAATTTAAATTTTGTTTTTGTGTTGTTTTTCAAGATCAGCAGTGGTGAAAATTAAAAGAAACAAAAAGTGAGTTGCATATACTTTGCAGGACGTCGCAGTCAACCCCAGTATTTTTGGGTTGTTTGTTATTTCTTGGCAAGAAAATTAAAAGAGTAGATAATTAAAATCACCCACGTGTTATCAGGGCCCATAAGGGAAGCAAAGAGTAGCAGCACTGTAACCTACCATGCATGCCGTAAGAGACGAACAGGGAGTGTTGGTTAGAAACTGACTGCCTCATTCATGCTGTAGATAACTTTAGCTGCAAAATTCAAGCAATCGTGAACACTTGTTCAAAGGGATTGAATTGGTTAAGGTTTTTTTTTTCCACTCGGGCATAAATAGCTGTTGAAGAAGATGAAATGATGAACATAATTGAAACTGTGTAAGGACACGGCGGATGTTGATATTATTGTAAATGTCCACAGCTGTAGTTACTTCTTTCATTTATTAAACATCTGTGTTACAACGATTAGAAATATAAATGCTACAACACCTAGAAACACCATCTAGTAACGTAACCTGCGCGAGAATCGGTAGCGGTTCTCACTGCGTTGGTAACTTACGGGGTATGTGAGCCGGTCGCTCAGAAAGCAATGGCAAACTACTGAGCGTAATCTTACCTAGTACATCATCAACAGCTGAAAAATGCTGATGTTGACTGCAACGTCCTATAAGGGATATGCACAAACACAAAATACAGAAAAAATACTAACAATAACTACCTGGACCCCGCCGAAAAGACAATCCCTGTGGGTGTCCCGATCCAGACAGTGGACCCCACTGTTTTATGGAATTTTATGGAATATTATATCTATAAAACAAAGTGTATGCATATATGTATGTAAATATGTATGTCCTTTATTTGTTCGCGAACGGCCCATCCGATTGAGATGAAATTTTCTACACGCCTTCCTTTCATTCCAGAGCTGTCAACTGTCATAGTTTTTTTTTCTTCTTCCTCCTCCTCCCTCCTCCCCCTCCCAAAATACGTACGTAAATATATGATGATGATGATGAAAGAATCCCCGAACCAAAACGCTAGGGAAAGGGAAGAAAATGACGTGACTACACAGAATCGTCACACGGCAATCATCATCATCAAGTGCCGTGCCGGCTGGCGTAGGCGTTCATGGCTCTCCGTAGATATAAGCCAAATGTCAACTAGGGCGGGGTCCTAGTCTTTGGTTTTTTGGATCAACTCTGCTGCTGATATTCCTCCATGCTACGGCAATATCAATAACAATTCATCTTTTTATGTGTAAGGAAGTTATCTACAGTCGTGTAGAAGGGAAGAACTAGACGAGTATGAATTCAGAATGGCGAACTCTCTCCTCCTCTCTTCTCCTCCCTCCTCCTCCCTCTACCTCCTCCCTCCACCCTCCTCCTCTTCCTCCTCCCTCTCATCCCTCTCCCTCCTCCCTCCTCCTTCTCCCTCTTCCTTCTCCCTCTTCCTCTCCCCACCTCCTCCATCCTACTCCCTCCTCATCCCTCCTCCTCCTGCCTCCCTCCTCCTCCTCCTGTCTCCTTCTCCCTCATCATCCTCCCTCCTCCTTCTCCCTTTTCCCTCTTCCTCCTCCTCCTACCTCCTCCCTCCTCCTCCCTCTACCTCCTCCTCCTCCCTCCACCCTACTCCTCCCTTCTCCTCCTCTTCCTCCTCCCTTTCCGTACTCCTCCTCCTCCCTCTACCTCCTCCTCCCCCTACCTCTTTCCTCCTCCCTCCTCCTCTTCCACCTCCCTTTCCTTCCTCCCCTCCTCATTCTCCCTCCTTCCTCTCCCTCCTTCCTCCTCCTCCTTCCTTCTTCTCCCTCTGCCTCCTCCCTCTTTCTCTCCCCTCCTCCTCCCTCCTCCTCCTTCTCCTCCTCCCTCCTTCTCCCTTCTTCTCCTCCTCTCCCCTCCTCCTACCCTCTTCCTCTTCCCTTCCTCCCTCTCCCTCCTCCATCCTCCTCCTCCCTCTTCCTCCTCCTCCCTCTTCCTCCTCCTCCCTCTTCCTCCTCCTCCCTCTTCCTCCCTCTCCCTCCTCCATCCTCCTCCTCCCTCTTCCTCCTCCTTCTTCCTCCTCCTTCCTTCTCCTCCCTCCTCCTCACTCTTCCTCCTCCTCCTACCTCCTCCCTTTTTCTCCCTTTCCCTCCCTCCTCCTCCTCCCTCTAGCTCCTCCCTCCTCCACTCCACTCTTCCTCCTACCCTCTTCCTCTTCCCCTCCCCCTCCTCCCTATACCTCCTCCTCCCTTCACATCCCTCCTCCTCCCTTCACATTCCTCCTCCTCCCTCTTCCTCCTCCTCCCTCCTTCTCCCTCCTCCTCCTTCTTCCTCCCTCCTCCTCCTCCTCACTCCTCCCCCTCCTCCTTCCTCCTCCTCCCTCTCCTCCTCCTTCCTCCTCCTCCCTCTACCTCCTCCCTCCTCCTCCCTTCACATTCCTCCTCCCTCTTCCTCCTTCTCCCTCCTCCTCAGCCCTCCTCCTGCCTTCTTCTCCTCCCTCCTCCTCCTCCCTTCACATTCCTCCTCCTCCCTCTTCCTCCTCCTCCCTCTTCCTCCTCCTCCCTCCTCCTCCTCATCCCTCCTCCCTCCTCCTTCTTCTTCCTCCCTCCTCCTCCTCCCTCCTCCCCCTCCTCCTTCCTCCTCCTCACTCCTCCTCCTCCCTCCTCCTCCTCCCTCTACCTCCTCCCTCCTCCTCCCTTCACATTCCTCCTCCTCCCTCTTCCTCCTCCTCCCTCCTCCTCATCCCTCCTCCTCCCTCCTCCTCCTCCCTCCTCCTCATCACTCCTCCTCCCTCCTCCTCCTTCTGCCTCCCTCCTCCTCCTCCCTCCTACTCCTCCCTCCTCCCCCTCCTCCTTCCTCCTCCTCCCTCTCCGCCCCCTCCCTCCTCCCTCTACCTCCTCCTCCTCCTCCCTCTACCTCCTCCCTCCTCCTCATCACTCCTCCCCCTCCTCCTCCTTCTTCCTCCCTCCTCCTCCTCCCTCCTCCCCCTCCTCCTTCCTCCTCCTCCCTCTCCGCCTCCTCCCTCCTCCTCCCTCTACCTCCTCCTCCTCCCTCTACCTCCTCCCTCCTCCTCCCTTCACATTCCTCCTCCTCCCTCTTCCTCCTCCTCCCTCCTCCTCCTCTCTCCGCCTCCCTCCTCCTCCTCCCTCTACCTCCTCCCTCCTCCCTCCTCCTCCCTTCACATTCCTCCTCCTCCCTCCTCCTCCTCCCTCCTCCTCCTCCCTCCTCCTCCTCCCCCTCCTTCTCCTCCTTCTCCCTCCTCCTTCTCCCTCTTCCTCCTCCCTCCTCCTCGCCTTCCTCCTCCACCCTACTCCTCCCTCCTCCTCCTAATCCCTCCTCCTCCCTCCTATTCCTCCCTAATCCTCCTGTCTCCTCCCTCCTCCTCCCTCCTCTTTCCTCCTCCACCTCCCTCTTCCTCCTCCCTCCTCCATTTACCCAAGACAGACAGACAGTCAGACAGATAGTCGGGAATGGGATCTTATATGACTACTTATATAATTTAAATGAGATGCTCTCCACCATGGGCTGGGCCGGGTCAGACAGACAGACAGATAGATAGATAGACAGACAGACAGACAGACAGACAGACAGACAGACAGACAGACAGACAGACAGACAGACAGACAGACAGACAGTCGGGAACGGGAACTTATATGACTACTTATATGAATTAAATGAGATGCTCCCCACCAGGAGTTGGGCGATGCCGGGCCGGGTCAGACAGACAGACAGATACATAGTCGGAACGGGAACTTATATGACTACTTATATGAATTAAATGAGATGCTCCCCATCAGGGTCTGGGCGAAGACGGGCCGGGTCAGACAGACAGACAGATAGACAGACAGACAGACAGACAGACAGATAGTCGGTAACGGGAACGAGAACTTATATGACTACTTATATGAATTAAATGAGATGCTCCCCACCAGGGTCTGGGCGAAGCCGGGCCGGGTCAGCTAGTATATATATATATATATATATATATATATATATATATATATATATATATATATATATATATATATATATATATATATATATATATATACCATATTTAAACTAGCTATATATACATATATTAAAATAAATATACACAAGAAAAGAGGAGAGTTTATCACACTCCGAGATTTGCGGAAGTTATTACAAAAATTATGTGTAGTGCCAAACGTGGAGTATTTAACTCTAACTTTAATTCTAAATCATTACTGATGTAAAGTTTATAAACACGGAGAACCAGTAAAACAATTAATAATAAACTACACACATTTATCCACTGGTACGTGCCCAGTATAGACGGATCACTGTCTGTATTACTCCTCGGGTCTTCGAAAATACAATCTTCACACTATTAACCGAACATACTTAACAGGTAGTACAATAGCAGCTCCCGCCATTGTGGTGTGAAGTGGGTGGAGTTCACAGATGCTAGACAACTATATAGTGGCATGAATGGTCAGTTCTCTTCCTCTCTGCATTTCCTTCCGAGGCAATTTCCAGAAAATTATGTAAATTAACCGATACCAATTTAATAAGACATAAAGTTGTGTTGTTAGGAAACAATAATCTTACCACTGCCACGGATTGAACCCAGATCATGTTCATGGTAGAGAGGTGCACTAACTACTACCCCACCATGTGAATGGAATGACTTGAAAATCATACAGCTGTGCAGGCCTCAGAGGTTGTGTAATATTTCCCAGTCCATAACCCACTCTCTACGTCTTTACTTATATCTTGAGACTGATTTATTTATTTGATCTACAAAGATTGATTTTCCATGCAATGTTTGGTCCGGTTCTACTTTAGCAAATATATTGTTCCGTAAATACATAGCACGAGACATAAACGCGATTATCATAAATATCATCATTATCACCACCACCACCACTATCATCATCATCAATATGTGCTATGCCGATCACAAAAACGTCCCTTAACACGGTATGTTACATGTTAGTATCATCACATCTTTGTGATTCTCAGTGCACGGCAAAAGGGGTTACCAGTCTCCCTCTCCGTAGCGAAGGACGAGAGCTGGCATCGAACTCTTGCCAGACCACTTCCGACCATGAGTGGTCAGTTTAACCGATCGCCAAAGTCCCCGATCAGGTCTCAGCTTTCTCCTATTTTGTCATTTAACCAAAACCATCCATGTATGTATCCGAGGCTTTCTCTTGTCCAAGTCCATCTTTGTTTGCCATCTGTCATTAAGACTTGGACTTCTCTCCTCCCTTCTCATGTCCGCGGAATATTGACTGTTGACATTTAATTCCTCTATTCAATTTGCTGTTTTCGTCTATATCTCGAAGGACTGTCTGTTTTGTTTTCTGTTTAGCCCATTGTATTCATAGTGTTTTCTTTGGAAATTTCAACTGTTTACATACATGTTATGTAGATATAGTCCAGGTTTACATCTCTTAAAATATGCCACGTATTGCATGGGAAACGAATATAATAGATTTTTGGATTAGGGCGTATTCATTCTATCGCTGGAGTGCCACTGTGGTCAAGAATGGTAAATGAACCTGCTTCTTCTTCTTGTGGTCCCTGTCGAGTGGTCTTCCTCTTACACTTTGCTCTCCACTTTTTCCTCTAAAACATTTTTGCCAGTGACACGTATCTCTTCATGAGCACGAAGTATGTTAATTGTCTTACCTTGATTTAATTGTGTAATATTTACTTCAATCTCAGTCCTAGTAATTCTTATGGAACGGGGGATAAATTGAGAAGAAGACAAAGAAAATTAGAAGAAGAAAAGAGGTGGTGGAGGTGAAGGAGTAGGGAATGAGCGAACAAATTTCATTTTCAAAGGGTTAAGAATTGGGAACGCAGGCCCGTCTAACATTCTGCCCTTCTATCACTCTCTTTCATACATTATTTCATTCACACATCATTCAAGGCTATCAGAGAACAGCAACAATATAAAAGATATGCATTATAAAGGCATGGGCAAAATGCGAACATCAATACTATACGACTTAGTAATATTAGCTAATGGTGTGACACTTGTTATTAGCCATGTGGAATATACTGGCCTACCAAAATGGGACTGGCTGTTATACTAGGGTTTTGTTATTATTATTATTTGTATTATTAATGGGGAGATAATCGAATAATCTGAGATAGTGTTCGAATAATTTGCGATTATATGTATAGGGATTGGTGATGTCTTTGATTTCTAGTGGAAGATTGTTCCACAGCTGAGCTGCAGAGTACGTTAAGCTTGTTTTGTTTAATTCAATCCTAGGCTTTGGAATGTGTAATATATTTAATCGTTTACTGTGTCTAGCATTATATTTAAACAATGGCCAAAGGTAATTTGGGGCATTCCGATGTAGGATTTTGTGAATTAGTTTAGCCTTATTGAAAAGCAGGCGTTTGCGGAGTGGTAGTAACTGAAGGCGTTTATGCAGGCTAGGATTGTCAGATAAATGTTTGCTATAAATTAGACTCATGGCCCGTTTCTGGAGTGAGTAAAGTCGCTTGGTGCTTGAATTAGAACAACCGTCCCAGATTGTAGAGCAGTAGTCAAAATGTGTCTGTATATGAGAAGTATAGAATATTTTTTGAATTTTGCGAGTTGGTAGACTTTTTTCGCTGTTTGTTTAGTGAGCGCTTGAACGTGGGAATTAAAGGTTAGGTTTCTATCAATGATTAGGCTTAATGTTTTGTGCTCAATTACACTTTCTACTGGCATGTTATCGGTGTGAAGTTGAAGTGATGTGTGTGAGTTTAGAGTTTAGAGTTGTTTAGAGTTGAGTTAAGTCGTTGTCTGGTTGTTAATAACATTGATTTTGTTTTAGTGATGTTAACTTGCATACGATTTGCATAGCTCCACCTAACTAAATTATTTAATTCTTGTTGCAAAGACGACTCCAGCAAAATACAGTTTTCAGCGTTTGAATACACTGTACAGTCGTCTGCAAATAGATCGCAAGACGACGAAAGATGCAAAGGTAGATCGTTAATATATATGGCAAATAATAGAGGGCCAAGAATAGAGCATTGCGGTACTCTAATATTGAAGGTAATGGTTTGAGACAGAGACTTATTATGTGATACTACTTGCTTTCTGTTTAATAGAAAAGATGTTATTAGAGTGACTACATTAGGGCCAATTTTCATTGTCTCAAGTTTTTTAATTAAAATATCATGGTCTATCATATCAAATGCTTTCCTGAAATCAATAAACACAGTTCCACATAGACTGTTGTTGTTTATATTCTAGTGCCAATTTTTTATCATGTTTGTTAGGGCCGAAGGGGGAGAGGGGAAAGCAGAGAAAGAAGAAGGAGGACGAGACGGGGGAGAAGAAGAAGAAGAAAAAGAAGAACAAGAAGAAGAAGAACAAGAAGAAGAAGAAGACTAGAAGGGGGAGGGAGTGGGGAAGAGAATAATAATAAGAGGGATAATAATAATAATAATAATAATAATAATAATAATAATAATAATAATAATATACGTAACATTTTATCACTATTAATTGTAATTTATTGCTCAATTGAACAAAGATTACTGTTTAAAGTAAACAATATCAAAGTCTCTCTTAGCCTGGTCACACACTAAGAGTTAGAAAAGCATTGGAAGGTAACATACTGGCAAACAAAGCATAGAATAGACCAAAGAAAACATTCGTTAACTGGCATGCACAGATATATTCATGGTGTTAAAGAGTTCAGTGCACGACAGACAATCGCGCGATAAACAATCAGGACGCTTCACATCTTCATCTGGCTTAAGGACAGATATATTTGACGATGATATTTATTTGTGCGCGTCCTTATGGTCCGGGCTCGTACGAGGCCCTCACCTGTGGGACTTGGCTGAACGCCTCTAAACCGGGTCCCTTGGGTGCCAGGGTCTGGCCATCACTCGCCACCTGCTCATGGTGGCGAGGTCTCAGAGGTTTTGACGCTGAGCCGCCAGCGTCTGCAGCCTACCTTGTGCCAGACGTATTGGTTACCCATTCCTCTGGAAAACACAAGATTAGGCCGAGAGAGGGATCATGTCGTTTGGGCACCACATGTTTCTCTGAAGCTCTGCCCAGGCATTGTGATGGTATTTTGGCCACATTCCAACTCACATACTTTAGTCTGTCAAGACTGCAAGGTGCCACTCATTTGTTTAGATGCGAGACGCTGATTTACATGGTCTAATATGACTATCACCATTCTTATTCTGTTTCGTAGTTATGCATAACGATCTTTAACAGGTAGGTCTCACCGATGTCATTCACAAAATGATCTACAAAAGTCACGTTAAAGTGTCAACACAAAGTGCAGTTTCTATGGCAACAGGGCAACAAGACGAAGTTCGCCGGAAAATAATTTTAACCAAACCTGTGGTAGATGATCTCCAGATGGGTGTATCGGGCGCGGGACATCTTGCTTATGATCGGGAGGTTTTCCGGAAGGTTGTTATGGGAGCGGGATTCTGCAAAGGACATGCTACTGAATGAATAAACAAAAAGTGTGTTAGTGTATTTGCAAGCATGTGAGTGCGTGCTTGTGGCTTTGGGCTGTGGAGTTATTATCAGATCTGAGTTCTCACTTTACTTTTGCCTTGTGATAATTATTTGTATTGGAAAACACGCCCAAATTAATATTTGATCATCATATGTGCCTTGCCGATAAGCGTGGGTTGTCATGTTTCGCCATTTTATACGATCACCGGTGTCGTGGATCAGCTCTCTGTTCTTGTCCTGACCATGCCGTGTGGTCAAGCCATTAAGATATTTACACTCTACCTTCCCCCGGTCTTGCCAGTTGTCACCAAGTTTTCTATTTTATTTCTTCTCATAACGTTCCCAAAGACAAAATGTTGACTGTCTGTGTATAATTTCTCCAATCAGTTTACTGTTTTCATTTGCTTCTTGTTCATTGGCTTTTCTTTGTATTCCGTGGTATTCTTTTTATTTTCCGCAGAAACCACATTTCCACTGCAGTTAGATGTTTTTCCCCTTGTCTGCTCGTTGTACATGTTTCATATCTGTTCAAAAGTATAGGTTACGTGTAGCACTTCAACTCTCTTTGTCTCGTTGCAATTGACATCATTTTATTGGTTAGTATGTTTTCCATCTTGCAAAAGGCTACCTTTGCCATAGCGATTCTTGTTGTAATCTCTTCAAAGCACCTGCCATCAGATGTTATGACTGTTCTGAGAAAGTTGTATCGATTCACTTCTTTAAGAATTAGTTAGTTAGTTAGTTAGTTAGTCGCAGTTCCAACTTCACAGCAACGGGTCGTCCCCATTATGCTCCGTTCCTGTGCCAGTGAATATCACACAAAACGCTCCCCACTGCCCAATATGAAAAGTGGAAAAGACAGGAGTCTCGACAAACAGCCCGCACAAATACACTGTGCATAATGCCGCCACCAGAATGTCAACACACCAGTCCCCCACAAAACACCCAGTTCATCTCTGATGGAATCGGCTGTCATTTTCCTATCTGAATGTTTCCTAGATGTTCACCCAAACAGTCCACGAAAATACAGTTCATCGCTGATGGCAGTGGCAGTCAACCAGAAGCCCAGCAGCCACGCATTTCTTTAAGAATATAACCATTTACCCGTATACTACTACTATGTGCTATTTCTTTCTTTCTAGGGACGACCATAATCTCTGACAATGTAATTCAAACCCTAGTTGTTAAATGTGTACAATAACTGTATCTACTAAATGTTGCAGATCCTAATAAACTTTTAATACCGTGTTAATCGTTAACGCACAAGAGATCAGTATTCGTGGCCTATATTTTCAAGCATTCATGATTTCCAATCGTGTTGTTTCGGGTTATAAATTCTGAATCATTTTTAATCACGCCTTTAAACAGTATGCGTAACAAGAATAAGCGCAAGAGGAAGACATCGCTAAACGTAAATACACACCATCAAGAAATAGGCTGGAAGAAGCGTGTAAGAACGCGAAGAGAAAACCCCAGTCACATGGTGTTACAGACATTACAATAGAAGATAAAACGCATCTATTGCCAGATATGAGGTTGAATTATTAGACCGTCACATATTCTAGGCCACTGCTTAATAAGAAAGGTTGGCAGGTTACCTTCTCCGAGGCCATTCTTTTCCAGCCAATCTCGAAAATTATCCGATGTCTATTTTATGAGACACGTCGACTTTACAGTCTCACACACACACACACACACACACACACACACACACACACACACACGCAAGTGCGCACACACGCGCACGCACGCACGCACACACATACACACACACACGCACACACACACGCACGCACACACGCACACACACACACGCACGCACACACACGCAACCCACACACGCTCGCACACACACACACACACTCACACGCACACACACACACACACACTCACACATACATACACACATGAACACATTTGCACACATACGCACGCACATGCACATACAAGCAAACAACATAGACATAACAATATAACTTGTACAAGACTTGGAGATCTTCCAACTTGTAACAGTATCTACGTCTTGCACACTTGTCCAACACGTTTCCCCACTATTATAGGTTGCATCACCGTGCCGTATCTCTTTATATGTTGACGAAACAAATAAACAACATAAAGGATTTTTGGGCAGATTATGAGAAGACATATACTGTACTTGTAAATGTAACAAGAGACAAATTTGATGGAGAAAGAAAAAGATGAAGATAGAGAGATAAATGCCTAGATAACTTGATTACACGGCAGAGGCAGCACAAGAAATAATACCTGCATCAAGACTGGTGATCATATGTGATGGCGAACGTGACCGCCGACACCTATCCGCACGACACACGATGATGATTACCTTATTTGTCTGATATTGATCTTATAGTGAGTTCACAAATGTTTTCCCCCGTATAAAAATCCATAACCCAGTAACTAATAGTTTAGTCCAGAGGAAAGGAGACACCAATACGTCTGGAAATAGACAAACTGCAGACGCTGCCGGATTAGTAAAGCAATTCTTTAACTGTTCGCCTGTCGGAGCCCAATCCTAGACCAGATGCCGACCAATGTGCAAATAATCATAAGTATTATGCAAGGGGATCATACTGTCGTGCAGCAACGGAACGATCCTCAATTATCTCATTTTTCTGGGACAGTCTTGTAGGTTGAAGTTCTTCAGCTGCGATTCCTTTGTCTGTCGAAGAGGTCATGAGCCTTCATTATGCATCATATGCGATCCTTATTGATTGTAATATTGAATAATTTCTCAGATCCTCATGACAGCAGTATTTTCTTAAGTCTTTCAGTCTGAATCTTTGCTTCACTGAAAAGCCCAGGCAACTCTATATTCTAACTCCACAATATGGAGTTCTCTGTGGCGAAGTGGTCAAGCCGTCTGACTCCCGCACGAAGGTCGTCGGTTCGGGTCAGGATTCCGTCATTCGGTTGAAGAGTGAAAGTTTTTCGGAGACTCCAGGAGTCGTCGCTAGAGCTATTGAGTCCGTGCTCTGTCGATAGGCAGCTCAGCGGAAAGAGACCCAGCCATAAGGGATAAAACCCGATGCAATGAAGTCGATCTTCTCGCCTGTGAACAACCCTTAACAGCGACATTCACCAACAGAGACATAGAATGTAATTATTCAAGAAGATACAACTTTTTCTCGAAATATCAGATTTAATATGAAATCTGATATAAAAATCGGGTTCTTTTATTATTATTACTAGCTGACCCGGCCCGGCTTCGCCCAGTCCTGGTGGGGAGCATCTCATTTAATTCATATAAGTAGTCATATAAGCTTCCGTTCCCGACTATCTATCTGTCTGTCTGTCTGCCTGTCTATCTGTCTGTCTATCTGTCTGTCTGTCTGTCTGTCTGACCCGGCCCGGCTTCGCCCAGTCCCTGGTGGGGAGCATCTCATTTAATTCATATAAGTAGTCATATAAGCTCCCGTTCCCGACTATCTATCTGTCTGTCTGACTGTCTATTATTAGAAAGAGCACTTGAAAGATCTTTACATCTTCCTCCAACAATTAACTTGAGTAAATGGAGCGTCGGCAGCAGCAGCAGCAGCAGAAGAAAAAGAAGCAGGAGGAAAAGGAGAAGGAGGAGGAGGAGAGGAGGAGGGGGAGGAGAAGGAGGGGGAGGAGGAGGAGGGGAAGGTGGAGGAGGGGGAAGGAGGAGGGGGGAGGAGGGAGGCGGAGGGGGAGGAGGAGGGGAGGAGGAGGGAGGAGGAGGGGAAGGAGGAGGAGGGAGGAGGAGGGGGAAGGAGGAGGAGGGGGAGGAGGAAGGGGAGGAAGAGGAGGAGAGGGAGAAGGAGGGGGAGGAGGAGCAAGAGGAGCAGGAGGGGGAGGAGGAGGAGCAGGAGGGGGAGGAGGAGGGGGAGGAGGAGAGATGAAGAGGGGGAGGAGGAGGAGGGGAGGAGGAGTAGGGGAGGAGGAGGAGGAGCGAGCGAGGAGGGGGAGGAGGGGAGTAGGAGAAGCGGGGAGGAGGAGGGGAGGAGGTGGGGGAGGAGGAGGGGAGGAGGTGGGGGAGGAGGAGGGGGAGGAGGAGGGGGAAGGAGGAGGAGGGGAGAAGGGGGAGGGAGAGGGTTATAACGCACATGCCTGTAGATAACTGTAGCGAAAAGGTCCACCTATTTGAGAAATATGCAACAATTTTACATATATAGCAATGCTATTAAAGGTTATGTCCCCTCGCTATATATAAATTATAATGTAAATTAATATTAAATAATATTAAGTAAATAATTGTTTGTACACTATCAAACTATGACAGTTGGCAGCACGGAAATGAAAGGAAGACGTGTAGAAAATTTCATCTCAATCGGATGGACTGTCCTTATGGACTGCATAAATAACATACAGCCATACATACAGACATACTTACATACATCGCCTTTTATAAATATATAGATTATTATTATTATTATTATTATTATTATTATTATTATTATTATTATTATTATTATTATGAATATTGCTTTGTATTTGTGTTTAAAAATCATAACTCCAACACTTCTTATTGAAATAATAAAGACATAAACAATATATTACCCAGTTTATTGCGTGGCATATTTCGTTGCATCTCGTCTGGTACACGCTGCTTATAGCCAAATGTTTGACATATAATGAAGTAGCGTAATAAATCCTTCTAACCGAAATACAGCAGACACATTGTCATATGCGTCAATATCATCACAATAGTTTTAAACAGACTATTTGGTCTTTCTGTTTACATAATTGTGTTTTACCCGTGTGTGTAACAGACGCCACCTTATTTGCTTACAGATTTATTTTTCAGTCTTGTCGGTCAGGAAGTGTAGAATCATCAGCATTGATAGCATTAGAAAATTGTATCTTCTAGTCTTTTCACATATATTGATCACACTGCTGTGATTCTTTTTCAACATATAAAGCATTAACGACAACATACTCACTAAAGGGATCTAACAAATCGCCTGTTTGGACACTTTCACTTCGGCAGAATAATTAACGAAAGCAGCAGACGACAGTTCCGAAATTCCCCTTTGTAAGGTCGGAAGATATTTAACAGCAATAAATATTTAGCCCGTTGCTATTTCGGATGTTTCCTGCCTGACGTTGAACATAAATAAAAGATGGAAGCAAAGTAAGGAAATGCTTCCGAGCTTTTTAATCATCTTTTCTTTTTGTATACCGCATTTCTTATTTGGTCAGCAGCTTTATTTATGAAAGCGTAATCTAATCTGTGGCTGAAGGGCTTGCGAACGCGGTTTGTGAAGCCCGTATACCCGGGTTCGAAACACGGCGGTGCTCGTATTTTCGAAAAAGGTATAGAGACCGGTTGTTCAGAAAGCAATGGCAAACTACTGAACGTAACACTTGCCTAGTACATCAACAGCAGCTGAAAATGCTGGTGTTGACTGCAACGTCCCGTAAGGGATACGCAACAAAATAAATAATAATCTAAACATTGGCCGGCTTCGTGGCTTAGAGGTTATGACTTTTCTCCGTAATCTCGTATACTCTCGTGGATAACGTGATGAGGTGAGAATCAGCAGTGGTTAGAATCGCATCGGTAACTTACGGGGTATGTGAGCCGGCCGCTCAGAAAGCAATGGCAAACTACTGAGCGTAATATTGCCAAGAAATCAACATACAGCTGAAAGATGCTGGTGTTGACAGCGATGTCCTGTAAAGGATACGCAAAAAAAAAAATAAAAAATCTAAACATTATTTAATGTAGATAGTTAGCTTACAAATAGCAATGAAAATTGCTTCAATACAAATATAAAAAAGCTAAAGAGAACAAATACATGGACGACGTCTTTACACCACACAGGCCCACAATCAACTAACCCCAAGCCGTCCTATCCCATGAGCTCCGTCTGTATCTCCGACTATCATTAATTTCTGTCTCTACTTGACTTCTCCGTGTATTATTGAGTCTTTCTCTATTTCTTGTGCCTTGTGGATTTCAGACAAAGGGCTTTCTATTTATACTATTGTCAGATTTATCAGT
This sequence comes from Cepaea nemoralis, assembly GCA_014155875.1. Taxonomy (NCBI): domain Eukaryota; kingdom Metazoa; phylum Mollusca; class Gastropoda; order Stylommatophora; family Helicidae; genus Cepaea; species Cepaea nemoralis. Next base: position 145,686 of record JACEFZ010007074.1, read on the forward strand.
GTATGTCCTATAAAGCGTCTTTTCTTCACTCCTGGATACACTAGATTGTGTCTAGTTCTCTCCATGAATTCCAAATTGGTAATTCTGTCATACCATTTTATTTTAATAACTCTGCTTTGGGCAGGCACCAATTAATGAATGTTAGCAGGTTATATGTAATCGTTTAGTCGTTATCCAATTTTCTGCTTCGTACAGAAGTACTCATTTCATGTCAGAATTTAATATTCCAAGTTAGATTCAAAGGTTAACTTCTTTTGACTTTCACACATTTCCCAGTGCATTAAAAGCTGCTCATGCCTTTTGTATTCTTATTTTGATACTTTGCTACCTAGGTAGCAAAGGTACACACATGAACATAGGTACCTCTATGTTACCAATGCCAAACCTGGACAATGACAGAAAACGAGAAAAGAAAAATCACAACAACAGAAATGAAATTCCTGAGAAGAATACTCAATGTATCAAGAAGAGATAAGATCAAAAATGAAAAAAAAATCAGGACTAAAGTGGGGGTTGTAGCTGCAATAGATTTTATTAGAAGGCAGCAAGTCAAATGGTTTGGCCATACAAGTAGGTTACCAACGAACAGTATACCACAACAAGCCATGATATACAGACCAGAGGGAAGCAGAGGAAGAGGCCGACCACGTAAACGATGGACACAGGGAATAACAGAGTCCATGGGAATATCGATACATGAAGCCCATAAGCGGGCACTCTCCCGCTGTTTATACTTCACCTCGACACCGCAAGGTACAAGAGGAACATGATGAGGTGAGATGAGACGATGAGATGCTACCTAGGTAGGTTCCGTCTCTTGAAATGAGATTTCAACAACAGAGATCAGGTTGTCATTTGCTTGATTTATTCTTATCATCGTTGTCATTTTTCTATAAAATTGTAAACCTAATTGTTGTGACCTGCCATACAATGTGTTTAGTTTATTATGCAGCTTATTCCGTGTGTGAGACAGTAAGGCAATGTCATCAGCGACGTCTAGGTCGTTGAGCAGCTTTGTCGAAGTCCATTGTATTTCTATCAGTGCTTGATCTCTCCTTCATAATCCTGTCCATAGCAGCAACAATAACAGAGTTGTGAAAAGGAACCCCTGTCTCACTTCTATTCTTATTTCGAATAACTCTTAGTTTTCCCTTATGGGGGGCGCTGCACCTCATGTCTCTTTATTAAATTAATGATTCTCTGTCTTATGACATAATGCATCATCAGTTTCCAAAGAGATGCCTATCAATGGTCTCAGAGGCCTTTTAATAGTCAACAAATCTAATACAAAGTAGAGAATTCAATTATATGATCCGCTCCATTATTATGCGCTGTAACTATCTGATCAGTGCAGGATATACTTGGCCGAAAGTCTGCCTATTCATTCCTAAGTTGTTTGTCAATGACATCTCTTAGTCGCTCAAGAATGATCCTGGTTTATATTTCTTCAGAAACCGACAATAACATTATCATCATCATCCAGTGCCATGTCGGCTGGAGTACGCGATCATGCTTCTCCAAAATTGCGATCTCCGACTGCATGGATCAGTTCGTGTGTATACTCCCTTCCGTGCCAAGACGTCTGTCTAGAATTTTCTCACGCTGTCTTTCTTTATTTCTCTTTCCACAAATCTTTCTGGTTGTCACATCTTACAGTGTTTGTCTTCTCATAACGTGGCCAAACAATGATGAATGTTACTGTCTGCTGTTTGTGATAAGTTGTCTTTGCGACTTAGCTTTCCTCAAAATGTCCAGATTGCTCATTTTGGCTGTCCAATTAATTTTCAGCATTCTTCTATAAAACAGGATCTCCAAGGTTTCTAAGATTATTTTCGCCTGTTTACTAATTGTCCAGGATTCACAGCCGTAACATTATGTTTTAAAAAAAGTTTGCATATCCTTTACAGGACATCGCTGTCAACATCAGCATCTTTCAGCTGATTGTTGATTTCTCGGCAAGATTACGCTCAGTATTTTGCCATTGCTTTCTTAGCGGCCGACTTACATACCCCGTAAGTTACCGACGCGATTCGAACCACTGCTGATTCTCACCGTCGTCACGTTACTTATGAGAGTATACGAGATTACGGAGAAAAGTCGCGAACCTCTAGGCCAGGAAGCCGGCCGTAACAGTATACCTATATAATTTTCACACTCCTGTAGTTCCCCTTTCCTTGGCAGCTTCTCAAATATCCTTCTCCCCACCCTTCAGGTATTTCATCAGTTTGCGAGATTCAGCTGAACAATGCATACAGTAATTCTGTTGAGGTGTTTATACTAGTTTTATATTACTGTTGCCGGCTTCGTGGCTTAGAGGTTATGACTTTTCTCCGTAATCTCGTATACTCTCATGGGTTAACGTGATGACGGTAAGAATCAGCGGTGGTTCGAATCGCATCGATAACTTACGGGGTATGTGAGCCGGCCGCTCAGAAAGCAATGGCAAACTACTGAGCGTAATCTTGCCAAGACATCAACATACAGCTGAAAGATGCTGGTGTTGACAGCAATGTCCTGTAAAGGATATGCAAAAAAAAAAAAATTACTGTTAGATTACTCTAAGCGCAGGGGGCTGCGTGGTCTCGAGGTATGGTGTCCGCCTCGAGTGCTGGAGGTCCCGGGTTCAAGCCCCGGTGAGGACTGGGATTTTTTCACGTGGACTTCTAGTAACATTTCCCCTGGTCTCTGGGTAGTGAGATCGGACGCCCGTGTGTATTGTTGCGCACGTAAAAAATCTCTTGGCAGTTGTAAATCGAAAAAGAGTAGCCTAATGGCGCTGCCCGGGCAAAATTCCGAGTTAAAAATCTACCCAAAGTATTTCAGGATCCTCGCCGTGTGCTACGGAGTTCATGCACTGAGCTGAGTTTCTCCAAACTCAGATTTGAGTTAGGAGGAGAACGGAGCACTTATGGGTTACACCCGTGTGCCGTGATGTTGATCCATCGACTAAACGACTAAACTATCTAAGCGGATAGCTGCATTACAGATCAAACATTTCTTCTTCTGCCTTTCATGTCCCTGTGAAGCATAATCCCCCAGCCAACGCACGCTTCGCCCTTTGCCGAAAGATTTCAAAGTATCATGAAGTATATATCCACTGTTATAGCTGTCATTCAACCGTTCTTTTATTACTCATAATCATCAAGTGCCGTGCCGACTGGCGTAGGCGTTCATGGCTCTCCACAGATCTCGGTCTTTGGTTTTCTGGATCAACTCTACCGTTGATATTCCTTCATGCCACTTTCGCAAACCATCCAGCATCATTTCTCGTGGTCTGCCTCAGCCTCTCTTCCCCTCGATCTTTCCAATTGTCACGATGTTCTCCAGCGCCTCTCTTCTCATCACATGACCAAAAAAAAGCTGTTTGTCTCTTTCTTATTGTTGTATATAATGTAGTAGTTTCGCCAGCCTCTTTAAGGCATTCGTCGTTAGTTACTTTGGCAGTCCAAGGAATTCGCAACATTCGTCTAAGGAACCACATCTCTGTTGTTTCCAATCTCTTCCTAATTTGTTCATTTATATTCCAAGATTCACAGCCATACATCAAAACAGGTTCTATATAGCTCTTTAACACTCTCTTTTTTACATTCAACGATATCGACTTATTGCATAAGATATTCTTCATTTTTTTGAAATGCAGCCTTTGCTTTTCCTATTCTGATCTTAATCTCTGTTGTGCTTCTTCCATCTGATGTTATAAATGTCCCTAGATATTTAAAACTATCCACTCGGTGAAGAATTTTCCCTTCTATCTCTATTTAACATTTGGGTGTCACCTATTTCTTTGATATCACTTTTATTACTATTGTACCCAATTCACTAAAAGCTTCAATTTATTCGAAAGACATGTTGTCTGGCCCCGAGGGATTTACTTTTCCTCATGTTTTTCTTTTTTCTTTTTGCGCTCGGTCGCTTTGAACTCAGGCGTAGTCCATAGACACACTATTTATAGTAGTGATGGACTGAATGTTGACTGTGGATTGGCTTTCCCTATTAACAGTGTCCCTCGCAATCAGGCGAACCCACTCCAACTTCAGAGGTACTTGTAATTTACATCCCCAAATCAAGGACGACAGGTTAACATTTTAGTCCAGCTGTCCGGTGTAGGGATTGAACCGCTTACCTCGGCATCAGCACACCGGATGTTTAAGAACATGCGTTCTTGCCCATTCACCCATGCTGACCTGCCCTCATGAGTTGAATCACATTTCTAAATTCTGCTTTCAGTATTGGTGGTCACATTAATCATAAGTGTTTGTTTCAGATTTTTCCATCATTATCATTGTGATATAAGTCTCACAATCGTCAAAAGCATGATTGATATTTCCCCCCACTATACCACATTATTTAACGACAACACCAACCAACAGCGACACTGAGCCGAAGATCGGATGAAAGAAGACATTGGATTGGCTGTGACGTCACAAGCCCAAGCCGGACGGAACTCAAATAAATACGGCATGCAAGCGAAAAACGGTCTGTTTTGTTTACACCGACCCAAGCACGGCGCAGGAGAAGATCTGATGTCAGGGGAATGATGGGATCTTCCAAATCAAATTTATTTATTAAATGAGGAAAGCATCAGCCTACAAGCAGACATCGCATTGGGCAAAGCGAATTCAAGTCAGATCCTGAAACCTGTCGTTGATGTGTTTGAAGCCATTCAATCAACATGAAGGTAAGCACAATGCTATATTTTATATTACTTTAGTAAGTTATCCTTTCCCAAGAAGAAGTTGGTAAGTGGATGTGGTAACCATGTGGTTAGTCCTTAAGAAATTAATTAGGAGAGACTAAGTACTTTATTCAGATATCGTAGTTTATGAATAAATGGTACACGAGGTTAAACCATGAGGAAGGTTTCTTCTCGTTAAACAACTTATTTAATGTGTAAGCATTAGACCTAGGTTGTACAATTTATTTCTTAAGAAGTTAAACTAAATCAGCAGTGATTAGAAGTGTGATTATCTTAAGATTTAGGAAGCTAAGAATACTTAGTTCAATACGAAGAAACTATTTTACATGTGCCAACACTGGTAGGATAAATTAGTGTAATGTGTAACAGAAAAGTACATGAGCACATGAAATGTAAATAGATATCTATATGTATCATAATTTTGTGTGTTGGAAGAAAGCACCTATGTGTCAAATGTATTTTCATTGTTGCTAAACATGTGGATTTATCATTTGTGAGACACATAATAATCCTAATCATCACCCTCGAATGTGTGATTATGATTCATGATGAATGAATGTGGATTGGGTGTATCACATAATTGTATGTATTTGATGAGAGCATACATGTGGTGGTTCATGTGTAATTTCATTATTGTTAAACATGAGGAATCATCATTTGTGAACCTCATAATTATGCTTAATTATCATCCATACAATTATTATGTCTAATGAAGGATGACGAGGATGAGTGAGATTCCATTGTAATTACATTGATATCAACTCTGTCAATTTATCATTTGTAAAATCACATTAATATGCTTACTTATCATCCATGCACATATGATTATTATGTCTGATGAGTGATGAGAATGAGTGAGATGAAGAGACATGCTGAGAAGGAGTATAAACAATCAATTAATCTCATGATGGAAGACACCTTGATGTATAATGTCCTGTCTATCAGATGAGAATATGTTAATGATAATCCATACACTAATTAATAATTTAGTGCACTCCGACGCATGACACACCTCTGTAGCCTAGAAAATTTTAATTAGAAAATAATTCACCTGAAGGTTATACAAGAGATATTACCATAATGTACTTACATTGTTTATAACCAAATAGTCATTGCAAATGGGGAAGGATTTAAAAAACCCTTACTGTATGAGACCTTTTTCTTGTAAGAGAAGGAGTTCTAGATAAACTATTTATATACAGAAGAGAAAGGAGAACATAGTTGTCAAATTCCAAATCAATCAAGGTATTACTCAACCTGTAGACCATGGAGAACAGGCATGGGAGAAGGCGACACTGCGTATCTGCTTGTCTAAACATTGACCGCCATATAATGACGGATTGGATGGAGAACAACCAGCTCTGTTTGGATAACTAGTTGAGAGCACCCAGACTCTTTTCCTTCCACTGTTTATTTTCCTAGGATCACAATTCTTTTATGTATTTGTCTTTGTGGTTTTCTTAAAAATGTACAGCGTTTCATTTCTAATGTTCATAGTGATGATATCATTAGATTTATGATTGATGCTGCAATTTCAGGGAGTGGCTAGGTCCATCTAGATCCAGACCTGACTTTGTGAATGTAACAGCTTGACTGAATGTAGGAGCTTGACTTAGTGAGGCAGCTGATATAGTGAGGCTAAATACTAGTCCAAAGCAACTTCCTGCAGATTTCTCTACCACAGAGGACTGGTATCCTAGATAACTGAGTCTATATTTATCTAGGTGGAGAAACCCTTGAGCAAAAAAAAAATCCTATCCGGGAACACATAACACAGAACCCTAAAGAAACTAGTACATATATGTCACACTGCCTGATTGCCGCAGAGATCCAAGAACTGGAGGGTGACCAAACAGCGTGTATAGTTCTTTTCTCCACAGATTAGACATAGGCCAGAAGAAGCGGTTCAATAAGATAATGGAGGACCGATACATTACTGATGGGGTGGATAGTTTATCGGCACAGCCAGGAGATAGGCATAGTTAGAGATGTACATGTGCATGATCTGGTTTTTTTTTTTTTTTTTTGTAATGAATTGATTGTTGTATTTTTATGACAATCATGAACAATAGCCCATTTATGGGTAATAAATTATGAAAAATAAGGGTCATTTTCTCTTTTTGAGAGTTCTCTTGTCGTAGTAAAATTTTTAAAATTAACAACCCTAGATTAATACTTATTTAGTTGAGAGAGGAGAGGCAAGGAACCACCAAAATGATATTTTGGGTATTGAGAGAAAACTTTTCATTGGTTTCCTGGAGGTATTCCTTGGTTCTCCAAAACTCTATTTATAGTCTCAAGCCACTGAGCCAGTAACAGCTAAATTAATTATAACGGGCAGGATCACATTGAAAAAGAGGAACTTAGTATCCTTTATCTCTTTGGGGTTGTGCCATCAACCATACATCCGACAATCATATACATCTTTTATGTATTCTATATATCTTTCAGTTACGTATGCTTTGTCTATTTATATATTATATTCTTTTGTTTTCAAACAACAACTTTCTAATAACCGATAATTCCTGAATTTTTCTGTATATACTCGTAGATTTTTTGTCTTTTTCTTTGGTACTTATTTATCCTTACATTGACCATTTAGCCACGTCTTTCGATGCCTTACATCAGGGGTGGCCATCCTTTTTAGCAGGCGGGCCAAATTTCAGAAATAATATTTCCTGCCGGGCCACACACCTAATTTTTTTTTTCTTGGTTAATTAAAGTAGACAGGCAAGCGTGCTACAGCTTCGACCACATCGTCGATTCCCTCTCCGCGGGCCGCAACATGACTCCCGGCGGGCCGCATGCGGCCCGCGGGCCTCGTGTTGGCCACCCCTGCCTTACATTGTTATACTATTTATCTAAGGCTTCTATTATATTCATCTAGATTTGGTTTACTTTTTCTTCTTTTTTTCATCAGTTGTAGAATTTTCTCTGTCATCCATGTCTTCTTCGCCGTCTTCTTTATTTCTGGTATTATTTCTGTTGACACCTGCTTTATTGACTCCTTTAGCATTTGAAACTGATCGTCTAAACTGTCCATTTTGTTTTACTATAGCATTTTACTTATTCTACACAGTAATTATATATTTATAACTCAGTGCATGATTTAAATAAAGGGTACTTCAATTTTAATTCACCGCAACAGAGAAGAATCACTTCGAGCCTCATTTGCATCGGCAATCATTTTCCGGTTTAGTGTTCGGTGGACTGCTAGACCGATCGATGGATGTTTTTAAGTTTTTTGGGCCCGTAGGGCCCTCACTGTCGAAATGATTGCCGATGCACATGAGGCTCGAAGGGATTCTTCTTTGTTTGCGGTTGTTTGCGGTGAATTAAAATTGAAGTACCAAATAAAGTATTGTCACATATAGCTTTATATTTCCTGAAGCCATCTTTAATTTCTTCATTTTTATTCTTAGTTTTCCATTCATTGGTGTATGGTCATTCTCTCTTGGTCTCTTCATCTCCTGCTTCTCCCATCCCGCCCACCTTACAACTTTCCAATTGTTATAACATACTCCAGCTTTACATTTCTCACGATATGCCCATAGCATGTGGACTGCCTACTTCTTCTTCTTTTTCTTTTCTTTCTTTTTTTTTTTTTTTTTTTTTTTTTTTGCGCTCGCTCGCTTTGAACTCAAGCGTAATCCATACACACTATTTATGGTAGTGATGGGCTGAGTTTGGCTTGTGGATTAGCTGTCCATATTAATTGTATCCCTGGGCATCAGGCGAACCCGCTCCGACTTCGTGTCCGGTGTAGGGATTTAACCGCTAACCTCGGCATCAGCACACCGGATATTTAAGAACACGCGTTCTTACCCATTCGACCATGTTGACCTGCACTGCCTACTTCTAATACGAGTAGTTAACCCCTTTATGATATCTTAAATCTTCTTTCTATCTGTCCAAAGTGTTCACATAATTTTTCCATGAAAACACAAATCCACAGCATCCTATAATTTTTCACTTTTCTGCTAATTGTCCATGATCGCTTCCATACATCAGGTTTGACTACATATAGCTCTTAAGAAATGTTTTCCTCACATCTGTAGACAAAGATAAATTACAGAGAATATTTGTCATCCTGGGAAACGCTGCTTATGCTTAGGGTTATTCTACGTGTATCTTCGTTAATACATCTTCCATCTGCTGCAAGTCTAGTCACCCATTAACACACAGGTTACCAGCAAAGATAAACACAAAGTTAATGAACCTAGTTTAATCTGTAGATAGTGGTGGCTGCCTCTCCAGCATAAAGTGGCTTACTGTATTTTGGGATGGAGCGTGTGCAGATTAAAGTGGCATGCAGTTTAACATTAGACATAAATGGTCAAGTGTAAAAATACGATGTACGTTTATATTCAACGGGGAACTGGGAAAATGCACACTCACAAGACAACACTAGAAATTTCCAGATTATACGGAACCATCTACCTCATTAGAAAGTACACACACGGTTAAGGTTTGCAATGTTATCTATGCCTTAGAGTGACAAGGTAATACTATAATTAAGCAGTAATCCAAAACAGACCAGAGTGTACGGAACGCGAACCGAAGTGCACGGGAATCTGTGTGCGCCATCTTGTACGAGATAACTGACACCGGTGGAAAACTCAACGTGTGTGTGTGTGTGGGTGCGTGCATGTGTCTTTATGTGTGTGTGTGTGTGTGTGTGTGTGTGTGTGTGAGAGAGAGACAGAGTGATATAGACACACACACAGAGACAGACAGACACACACACACACACACACACACATACATACACACACAGAGACAGACAATATTCCACCGGTTGCCTTTACTTCCCAAAACATTTCCTGGTAATCATGTCTAGGTCGGGTTATAAAAATTCGAATTCATCTCAATGAGGATCGAACCCTGACCTCGAAACGGCAGACGAGTGTCTATCCGCTACGCCACCGCGGCTCCCTGTAATATTCAATTAACAACTAATGTTCAAACTGATCATTTCCATTGTGCTTCATCTGACGTATATCCAGCCCATTTGGAATAATATACTGTATTAAAGAAAAGTATGTAAATAAAAACAGTATTCTTCAAAGAAGACAAAAACATGAAGAGACAGAGACAAGTATAGACAGAGGGGTTGGGGGTGGGGGAAGCGAGACACAGAGACAAGACTATACAGAAGGGAGAGAAAGAGACACATAGAGACACAGAGAGACAGAGACGACTAGGGACAGAGGGCGTGGGAGGGGACAGAGAGACACATAGACAGAGACAAGACTAGACAGAAGGGAGAGAAAGAGACACATAGAGACACAGAGAGACAAAGACGAGGAGAGACAGGAGAGACAAAGGAACACGTAGAGACACGCAGTGACAAGGAGAGAGACACAGAGAGACAAAGCAAGGTGAGATTAAAATATCGATCGTTACTGCACGATTAAAAATATGCTAACAAACACCTGTCACCCACAGAGAAAATAAAAATAGAACTAAAATAGTAAATCAAACCAGTATTGCTATATATACAGTAAAACTTTGATTAACCGTCACCGTCGGGGGACAAGGGCTGTGACGGATAACCGGATAGACTGATAACAGAAATATCTTAATGCATATTTACAATAACGTGATTTCATTGCGGGCTTTGGACGAAAATGAAAATAACAACCTTTAAAAGTGAATAATACATACATATTATATTTAATTTTGCAAAACGATTAATATAAACTTCATTATAAGAGTAGTAATGTACAGAAATGTATTGTAATACTATATATAAACCTACGTTACTTTAAAATAATATGTCATCTCCTTCTGCGGTTTTGAGGCTCGAGATTTCTGTGCGGCGATATTCCGTATCTTACGCAGAAGTAGGATCTATGTTGCATTTCCCTCCTCTTGCATTTCAAACCAGTCGATGAACTTAGATAACATTTTTTCTGCTTCTCAGTGGCTAGTTGTAGGTGTTTGGTTAAGAACTGATCTTTCATCGTCCTAATTGTCTTCTTCTTCAATGGTAGTCACACTAGAAACAATTTCATCATCGTTCAACATTTCACATCCTCCATCCATTTTGTCACATTCCAACCAATGTGTTACTTCTTCTGGCGTAATGTTTTCACTGTTTAGTCCTACATTCTTGCACAGTTGCACAATTTCGCCAACACTAACAGTCTCAGTTCCTTCAGTTTCGTCAATAGGTTCGGGCAAGAGTTTATTCCACTCATTCTTTAGGTGAGACACTGTAAGGTCAGCTCAGGCAGTGGCGACATTGAAAATAGCGTCCTTCATGATATACGTACATTTCACAAATTCTTAAAAAAAAAATTTTTAGGACGTTGACGGATAACAGATACTGACTGTTAAACGAGTGAAGGTTAATTGAAGTGTTACTGTACATTTGAAGCCTGGGAAATAAAGCTTCGATAGCCATAACGACAGCAGAGACGTGATTTTAGAGAAATGTGCAAAGAATACAATTGACTCAGCGAAAAATAAATGAGACAGTCAGTTGAGAAACGGACTGGTAACCACAAAATTATTAGAGAAATTAAAAGTGTAGACTGCCAAGAAATATGTGGATATTTTATGAAAAGAGATACTATAAAAGCTTAGTGACAACTGGCAAGCTGGATGAGAAAGCTGCTAAAGGGTGTCAAAGAGATTTATACCCGAGTCGCTTCGTCAAGAGGAATATTAGGAACATGACTGCATATGTCATTCGGGCATAAATACGGGAATCGTGTTTCCCTGTGAACCATGATCACTTGCGCTTACCGGCATGGCGCCTGATAATGATAAATAACCGTTGAAAGAAATTCTAGAACATGAAGGTAGATATTGCCAGAACACACATGGCTCCCTTCGCTGAGTTGAAATGCGGCTGCTACGTTTCATATTTAGTGGTTATGATAGAAACATTTATTGGGCGGTTGTAAATAACTGTTACCGTTGATTGGATGCGCTTTGGTTAAAAATAGGTTGGGGTTTTGTTTTCTGTAATTATTAGTTTACCACCGGTTCTCATTATCTCCCCCACCCCAGTCCTAGCGCCCTTCATGTTTCTGACTAAACGGTAGTTATTGTTTCTCGACATTGTTCTTGAGCCAAGAAATGTCGTAGAAAGCAAACACGTTCGGCGCAATATTGACCTCATTGCATACCTGGTACCGACCGGTCTATGCCTGAGACTAATACCGTATGCTTAATGCAGATAAGGAGTGTTAGTGGTCCTTTCTTGTTGTGTTTCTGGAACTGTTGCCTGGCATGGGTACCAGGAAATATCTTGAGAAATAAAGGCGGCCGGCGTGATACTTGCACATCTGGCACAGAGTGTCCATTGGGCAATGAAATTATGGTTTAGCACCGAAGATCAATGCGTAAATAATAATATACATTATGTATCAAGTATAACCCAGAATATGCAATATATTAATCATTAAAATGGCACACATATACACAAATGCACATATAGGGAGAAATACAGAGAGACAAGGGAGACAGAGAGAAACAGAGACAAATGGACAAGGAGAGAGGCACATAGAGACAGAGAGGGAGAACAAGAAGAGAAACGAGACGGATATAAAGAGGAAGAGACAAAGAGAGGGTCAGAGAGACAGAGAGATATACGTAATAGACAGAGAGACAGAGAGACACCCGAAGAGAAAGAGAGAAACAGAGAGACATAGAGACATAGCGAGAAACAAAAAGATATATAGAAACAAACAGATACTTTGCTAGAGACAGAGAGAGATGCAGAGACACATAGAGAGCTAGAGCAAGACAGAGAAACAGAGAAACAGATAGAGAAAGACAGAGAGAAAGAGAGACATAGAGACAGAAACAGACAGCGAGTTACATAGAGACAGAGATATATACAGAGACACATAGAGAGCCAGAGCAAGACAGAACGAAACAGAGAGACAGAAGGAAGCATAGAGAGAGAGACAGAGAGACGCACAGAGATATAGAGTTTGAGAGAGGGACAGACAGAGCGAGAGAGAGAGAGAGCAAGAGAGAGAGAGAGAGAGAGAGAGAGAGAGAGAGAGAGAGAGAGAGAGAGAGAGAGAGAGAGAGAGACGGCGATAGTTTACATTCGCATGGCCAGGATCAGAGCTGCACGTCACTGGGGATAGTGCAGGAATCATCCGCTAGCTTACCCAGTATACTATCCCACAGATGACACTTTGCCAAATAATCACTATTCATTGTGCGTCTCCGTATTCTAATAATCATCAACAGTCTGCAGACACGAACCCAAGCGACAAAGGGAATAGAATAATCTATGACGGGCCCCTCAAAGATACGGGTAATGTACATTTTCAAAACATAAAATAAACGATACGAGTGGAAACATTAAGGGCAATGTGTTTTTTTAACGCAAACACGTTGCGACATAGAATCAGACAGACACGTTTGACATTCAATATCAACATATACCGAAAGTTGAAATATTTACAGTCGTGTCCTGGGATCTTCTTCTTCTTCTTCTTTAGCGTTCCGAGCCATTGAGGTTCTTTGCTGCAAATCACATATAAAACTTTGTCTCGGAGCAGTTTTATGATGTGGGTTTGTGGTATAATAGCGCCATCACATATTGTAGGTCTTAGTGCATAGAGGAAGAGGTGGCCAATCTTTCCACACTTTCGCAGACGACAAGCCCAGGCGTCGAACTCGCGTTCAGTCGATCTTATGACAAAAATTGCATCCCGAAGCAGTTTCTCGCTATTGATCAGTGGTGTGATAGGGCCAATACAGTTTGCGGACCGAGAGCAAGAAGGACCAGGTGGTCAGCCTTTCCTTCACTTTGACAAGCGACGAGCCCAGGCGTCTGACCCGCGTTCGGCCGTGGTCATGACATTGTCAGGGCAGTTCGCTATCAAATTCGCTAGCGCGCCCGCCTACACATAAGCTAGCCTCTACGACACCGTGGCACCAGGCACCATATATATATATATATACTGACAGAGACAATACCACACATGTAAACATAATGTATATGGTACGTGCTGTAGCTTTTTCTCCAGTATACATGTCGTGTAAGCTGAGGTAGCGCATTGGCTAGTACGCAAACTTGCCGGCTCCGTGATCAGGCGTTCAAATCCACCGCCGGATGGAGATTTAAAAAAAAAATTACCTGGCTTCACATATCGATCCAGCCTAAAATTGGAACCAGGAAATGTTGTGGGAAGTAAACGCACTCCATATAATACTGACCAAATCACGTATTGAATGGCGATTTGTCTTTAACATATTGGACCCGCACCAACCTAACAAGCCCGAAGTTGTTTGTTTTTTTAAATGGCTCTCTTCTAATTGTGACTGTAAATACCCGTGTTTAAAATGTTGGTTGAATGTGACACTCACATTATTGAGTCGACTTTATGTTTGTGCTAATGTGTGCGCGCGCGTGTGTGTGCATGTTCATGTGCGTATTGGTGTATGTGTGCGTGTGTGTTTGTGCGTAGGTGAGCTTGTGTGTGTGCTTGTGTTCGTGTGTGTGTGTGTGCGTGTATGTTCGGGCGCGCGCGCGCGCGTGCTTGCGTGTGTGTAGCGACCAAGGAATTGACTTAAGAGACAAAAGTGTCGTATTGTGAACCGATCTACGCCATGACGCTGGAGTAGAAAAGACAATGACCGCATGCAAAGAAAGTAATCCCTAACGAAAACCAATCTAAACGGCATTTGGCGGTTGCAGTAGCAGATGATGAAGATAACTGTCGTGGACCAGCTGCGCATATTGATGACGGCAACAAGAATGTTTTTGTTGTTTATATGTAAATGATCAACATCAAAAATAGACAACTGTCAACATCGAGACCAGCGGTTCTTATATTATTTTGTTTCGACTACATTTTCCACAGACAGAAATGCTCACATCGCTCTGTATTCTTACGGATAACATATCTTCTCCAAGACAAAGTATCATCTGTTTGGTTTGTTTTCGTCCTTGCGGGGAACACAGCTGCAGCTTAATATCATCACGAGACCCCGAGAAAACATTAGGCAATAAAACAAATCAAATCAACCAATGATTTACTAGAGTGCAAGAAATAGAAACAACAATGGGTGCCAAAATGGAATGCACTAATGTTTGCCCATTTTTAGCGAATGGCTAGTCTCTGTTAATATAGCCAGACAATTTTGTATTTCGCAAAATATTAAAGTATTTCGTGATATCCTATTATAATATCCTATTATAATATCCACGCCTTTCGCAACCCCCTATTATACAAGCCTGGCCAAAGTTGACCTATTATGATATTTATGCCAGCCGCGACTGCCTATTATAATAGTCAAACATGTCATGCTATTATAATAACCCCACCACCCTTAACCTACCATTATAATATCCTCACTACCAGTGACCCCCCCCCCCCCCCCCACACACACACACACACACAATTATACTGTTGTCACCACATCCACTGACCTCCTGTAATAATATCCTCACCACATCCTCATACAGTGACCTCTCATTATAACAACCCCACCACCAGTGACCTCTCATTATAATATGCTCACCACGAGTGACCTCCAATTATAATATCCTCATCACAAGTGACCTACTGTTATAATATCCTTACCACCAGTGGCCTCCCTTTATTATATCCTTACCACCAGTGGCCTCCCATCATAATATACTCACCACCAGTGACCTTCTATTATAATACCCTCACCACTAGGGACCTCCCATTGTAATATCCTCACCACAAATGACCTCCCATTATAATAACCCTCACCGCCAGTGATCTCCAATTATCATAACCCCACCACAAGTGACATCCCACTAGCATAACTCCACCACAAGTGATCTTTCATTATCATAACCCAACCACCAGCAACCTCCATTATAATAACCTTACCAGTTACGTCCCATTATAATAACCTCACCACCAGTTACCTCCCATTATAATATCCTCACCACCGAAGACCTCCTATTATAATAACTTGCCATTACAATATCCTTATCATCAGTAACCTCCTATTACAATAGCAGAGTACATATTGACACCAAACTACATTTCCTAAAGTGGGTGCGAAACACTCTTTTCCATGTCTTAAGGCATATTTGGTATATGATGCTCGTCCCATATGTTCAATAGACCAGTCGACACTCGGTGAACAATGTGCACAGTTTCACACCGGTAGTCCTTACTTCCCATGAGATTTCACAGTACCCATTTAAGGCTGGTGCTATAGGAAGACTAGGTCGGCTTTATATCATCTCTGTTTGGATGGAGAACTGAGATTCCGTTTACGAAATCTAGTAGAACATTGCGTTATGACAATACTGATAAAATCGAGAGTGGGATTCAGTTGATGACAGCTAGTAGAACATTGTGGTATGACCACACTGACAACAACAAAAGAATGAGATTCAATTATGATGATTAGTGGAACATTGTGGCTTGATCATACTGGAGGGAAAAACAAATACTTGAGTTTCAGTTATGACGACTAGTGGAATATTGTGGCATGACCATACTGGAGGGAAAAACAAAGACTTGAGTTTCAGTTATGACGACTAGTGGAACATTGTGACATGACCATACTGGAGGGAAAAACAAAGACTTGAGTTTCAGTTATGACGACTAGTGGAACATTGTGACATGACCATACTGGAGGGAAAAACAAAGACTTGAGTTTCAGTTATGACGACTAGTAGAACATTGGGGTATGAGCATACTGTAAAAAAAGTAAGATTTGAAAACATTCGTTCGAATTTTCTTTAAGTAAACTTTAAATGTTTCTTGTTCTTTGTAAGACGTTGCGGTCAACCCCATGACGATTTCCTAAGCAATGGATCTCGGTAGTTTGCCATTGCTTTCGGAACGAGACGTCAACGCTTAAGTCCAACTAACCCGTGTAGTGAATTAATCTATTACCCGGCCGTCAGCGCGAAAGTAAACGCCAGTGTGATAAACCACTCGGCCACGCTGACCCCAATAAGTAAACTATATGATATAACTGGGTCATAAAGGCAGATCTGTAGGGATACTGGTGATCGTATGAGGTGGGAAACCATGGCCGCCTACGCTTATCGGCATGGTATATGATGATGATGATGATGATGATGATGATGATGATGATGATGATGATAAACAGAATGTGTTTTTTTCCCCTTTCATTTAGCCTGGACGACATTCTTAATACAATACACACGCGCGCGCACACGCGCTCGAGCACACATTCACACACACACACACACACACACACACACACACACAGAGACACGCACATACAGCGACATACTTGATTCACTTACAATTTACCGATGTAGTTTATTAAAATATTTTGAAGAAGAATATTTGCTAACCAGCAATCATATTACTGAATAAAAACCTGGGAGTTTCTAAAACATTGTGTAGTTATAATTATGTTTACAGTAATGCAAGGCGTGTGACAAAAGTAAATACGTAAACAACCGTCACATGTATGTTTGCCTGGAGAATTATTCGACGTGTTCAGATGCTTGATTGCCTTTGTGTCTTAACGCGACAACTGCATTTCTAACGCTTCACCATTTGGGATTCACTGATCTTGGTCACCGAATCCCACACTGAGCTTTGAAATTCCTGCCACAGAGCGCAGACAGAAGAGGTAAAGAATGAGTAGTTAGAAGGGGGCTGATAGAAAATGCGTAAAGAAAAGAAAACGTAGACAGAAGAAGCCTTTCGGCCGGAACAGACATGCTAACTTGTATTTTTTAAAGACCGCCGTTGACAAAGTAATTCCGGGCTTAAAGTTCCACTTTCTGAAAGGCTTCTGCGCGAAGTGGGGATAAGGAGTTAGTGGGCAGACTTTAGAAAAACGAGCGAATACTGATTTTGTGGAGTTTACTGCAGTCAGTCAGTCAGAAATTCACTCTCATGTCTTTCTTAAGCCCAGTAAAATGACATTTGAAAACAGTTTCACTTCTTTTAGTATGATTACAGGCCACTTGCTGCGGCGCGAACTATGTACACAAATGTTTGTATGCGTTGTGAGATCTTTGCAGTTTTGTCTCCTAAACTAACGTTATGTTTCTGCTTCAGGTGGCTTGTCTGGGGGAGAGAAGGACAGTCCAGTCTTTTCTGCAGAGTGTAGTCGTAAAATAAACAGTACCGGGATAGGGTTGCCAAATTGTGTAACTGAGATATTGAGATATTTCCTTTAAGCATATGAAGAATCAAAGATGTTACAAATATTAACTGATTCTCTGCTGCAGACCGATAGGTCGGTTCCATGGAACGGTTTTGGCACCCGCGAACCGATATGTCGGTTCGGTATAGATAGTGCTTAATTTGTTCCAGTTTTCTTATTTGTTCCACAATTTTAGTGCTCATTTAATTAAATTTTACAACGAAAGATTTCGCTTCCGCCTGTGTGCAAGAAGACGCTAGGCCCCATTTCTTTTTAAGGATAAATTGAGTTTGTTGTGATTCGAAATGATTGTTGTGATTCGAAATTCGAAGTGACAATACCTTCTGGTTCTGGACCTCATATATTTTAATAAAATTTCCGTTTTAAACAATTTTATATTATAGTTATAGGACTTTGTGAAAGATTCTAAAACTAATACCACGTGCAGTAGTCAGTAATCAGTAGCAATTGAAAACAACACTAAAAGCGAAAGTTTGTCATAATATGTCATAATATGATGGCGCATATTGAATTATGAATGCGCTAATGGGCCACATTTGTGCCCCTAAATTTGTTTTATCTATTACAAAGTATTAAGGAGTAATTAAATAATTAAATTTAAAAGAATAATGTAATAACTAAATAGAAAATAGTGTTTATATTATTCTTCTCGGTACAATCTGGCTGGTGTGTTACTGACATTTTCCATTTAAGGTGAAATATATGTGCTTCAAAATATTATGTTTTAATTGTGTTTTATTGGTGTTATGGAGCAGTTCTTGTGATATTCTTAAACACAAGTGGTGTGTGTAACATTATACAGTAAATTAAACAGGATTAACATAAGATGATTATTAAAAAAAGCCTTGGTAAATGAAATTGTTCTATAATTTTTACCTCTTTAATTTCAATTGTTATTACTATCATTTCATTGGCACCTTGCCGTCTTGACAGACGATAGTTTGTAAGGGATGGAGTTATTGCCTCTCCTTAGCACAAAGTCTGGGCTAAAATATAGAGATCATGTGTTGCCCATGCAGCATGATCCCTCTCTCGGCCTGCCTAGTTCACTCCAGAGGAAAGGTAACACCTCTACATCTGGAACAAGACAAGCTGCAGAAGCTGCCGGATCAGAAAAGCAATGCTCTACTTGTCCGCCTGTCGGAGCTTCGATCCTAGACCTGCCGCCAACCAAGGCTTAGGGCCTGGTCTGCCCTGCCATGACACTTTGTCTTTAGGTTGCATTTCCTCGCACCAAGGTAAGGCTTGTACCCTCCCAATTGCGCTCTTCCGCCCGAAGCCGTTGGCACAATGTGGGGTGTCGGGTTTGGTAAGCGCCGCCCAACGTTCGGCGCTAACAGAAAGCAGGTAGTACCGCTTACTGTTATACGGTAGCTCAGTCATATCTGACTAAGACCTGACACAAAGTTGTTATTACTAAACCTCTCATTAATGTCATAATGTTTCTTACTTATCAATCTATCTGCTAATATTTTAACAAGTTTAAAAGCATTATTGTGACACACCCCTACTTCCCATTTTCTGCCACGAGTTTCTGTTTGGTCAGGACCACTTGTTTGTTTAATGGCAGGCAATCGTAATAAATAATCGTAAAATAATTTAACAACAATTTGTTTTTAAAAAAGAAAAAAGAAAAAAAAGAAATCAGACTCCATATTAAAATTTCATTATTTGGCGCTGTTACATTCCTGCGCATAAAACATCTGTTATTTGTCTGAATTTAAAGTCATGTAGGCAAGATCATTACGCTGAGCGACTTTTGAAGTGTTCGAATGAATTTGTTACATTCCTGCGCATAAAACATCTGTTATTTGTCTGAATTTAAAGTCCCGTAGGCAAGATCATTACGCTGAGCGACTTTTGAAGTGTTCGAATGAAACAGTTCAGTCACTATACGCTGACGGGAATATCAAGGAGGAGACAGTAGCATTCGTGGACCTGTCCTGTGTGCGCTGATGACGATTCTCACTAATGCCTAAATTAAAGTTCTACAAACTGAAAATCCACAAATAGCTGATCAAGGTAGTTGAGTGAGGTGGAAAGTTTCTTTTTTTTTTCTCGAAAAATCGGATGGATGGATGGATCCTCCACTAGATTGTGTTCTCGTATATACCATACGTAGTTATATATCATGCATCGCTAAAACCGTGATTCTTAAGCTGTCTAGAATTCTCTATGGATTTCATTTCTTAATAACTGTTCAGCCAAGTAACGATAGTTTATACATCTATGGACTCTTTTTGTCTGTCCGATGTCTGTCACTTCAATGACAGCCATATGTTATCATTCTGTTATCCGCAGTCGTGCTACTATATTTCTGTTATTATTACCATAAAAGTGGTAATATCATGTTATCTTAGGATTCGTTTCTATGCCTATTTAAAACAATATTGCTATGTGCACAGTATATAAGATTGTTAAGATAGTTCTAACACATCATGGTGAATTCCCTGTTTTGTTATTATTATGAGTAGCGCTCTTTAAGCATATTTTCTGCTTCTATTGTTTTCCGCAGTTGTAATATGTGAAATATTTGATACAAACCACAGGTGAATGTTATAATACATTATTGGGGTTGTATTTGAACCATAAGTATTATGGTGTATACATTACCCAACCTACGTGGTGGGTAAATGGTGTGCATAGTCATTACATGTGCGCGATGAACGTGCGTTCATCTAAACTTACATGAGGCTGACACGAAGACTGATAACCAACTTTTAAGCCCGGAGATCAGACGCTCTTATATTAACAACACTGTAACACTCATGAAGATGCGGCTGAACAATACCTTGTATCTGGATGAGAGACACAGTCTTAGCATACATCATTCATCATGACAGGATGATTAATGCTAAGGCCATCCATCCAACATGTGCCATGCCAGAAAGCGTGGGCGGTCATGATTCACGATTTTACTTGATCACCAGAGTCGTGGATCAGCTCAGTGTTCCTGTCTCGACCATGCCATTTGGCCAAGCCATCCGGGTATTTACTTCTCGGTCCTCCCTTTGGTCTGTTCCCTTCGATCTTGCCAGTTGTCACCAAGTTCTCCAATTCATTTCTTCTCATAGCATGTCCAAAACATTTTGACTGTCTACGTCTAATTTCTCTAATCAATTTACGATTTTCATTTCTTTCCTGTAGTACTTGGACCTTGGTTTTTCTGTCTGCCCATGGTATTATTTGCATTCTCCTCAGAAACCACATTTCTACAGCCATCAGATGTTTTTCAGCTTGACTGCTCATTGTCCAAGTTTCACATCCATACAAAAGTACAGGCTCTATGTATCCCCTCAACACTCTTTTTCTCGTTTCAATTGACATCTTTTATTGGTCAGTATGTTTTTCATCTTGCTAAAGGCTACTTTCGCCATGGCGATTCTTGTTCTAATCTCTTCAAGGCATCTGCCATCAGATGTTATGACTGGTCCGAGATAATTGTACCTATTCACTTGTTGAAGAATATTCCCATTTACTTGTTTATTACATTGTGGTATGTCTTTCTTCCTAGTGACCACCATAATCTGTGTCTTTTTACAATTTAATTCTTACCCCAGTTATTCACTGTGTGCAACAACCGCATCTACTAGTTGTTGCAGATCCTGTTCATTGCCTGCAATCAATACTGTATCATCTGCATATCTAATGTTATTGATGTTTCGTCCTCCAATGATGATTTCATTTACATCTTCTACATTTCTGAAAATATTTACACTGTATAGGGAAAAAGGATCTGGAGACATCACACATCCCTGCCTAACACCTCTCTTAATGGGCTGATATTGTCTTACGTCATTATCAATCTTTATGGCAGCTTGCTGTTTCCAATATATGATTTTTATAAGTCTAATGTCTTTCCAATCAATTTGTAGATCTGCAGGCTGTAGATCTACCATGTTGACATGTCTTACACTATCGAACGCCTTTGTGTGGTCAATAAAGCAAAGATGTGTATCTTTGTTTACTTCTATAGAACGTTTAATAACTGATCGCAGCATATACACAGCATTTCCTGTACCCTTTCCTTCTACAAACTCACATTGTTCTTCCCCTATCTCAGGTTGTAGTTTCTTCCTCACTCTTTGCTTGATAATTCGTAGCAGAATCTTCGTGATGTTACTGATTGTACTTTTTGTTCTGTGTTGATCACATTCCAAGGCTCCTGATTTCTTTGGGATTGCAATAAATACGGAATTACATAATTCAGAAGGTATATCTACAGTATCATATAATGTGTTCAGCAGTCTGGAGCCTGGCATCCATGGATATAGCTTCCCTATTCACCAACGTTCCATTAGATGAGACAGTGAAAATAATAAGGGAACGCATTAAAGACAAACAACTAAAATTAGGCATACCAACACCTATTCTGGAGAGGCTACTACTACTATGTACCGACAACATACAATTCAATTTTCTAACAGTCATACCGCCAAATTGACGGAGTGGCCATGGGGAGTCCTCTTGGTCCTATTCTAGCGGACATCTTTTTGGCACATTTAGAATAAAAGAGATCCTCAGACATTAACAACTTGGTCTTCTACCGTCGTTATGTGGACGATATACTAATTATCACCACAGACGAACTTCAAGCAACATCGTTCCAGGCCATAATGAATATGACGCATACAAACATCTCTCTATTTATGGAACACGAACACAACGAAGCGTTGCCGTTCCTAGATATTCTAATGAGATGTAGAGCAGACGGCACAATTCAAAGATCGGTGTACCGCAAAGGAATATGGACTGGCCAACACCTAAATTTTCAGAGCTTCACACCTGTCCAGTACAAACGGGGCTGAGTGCAGACCCTTTTTGAACGTGCTTGAAAGATATGCACCCAGGACACACTGACAGAGGAATTTGAAACTCTGAAGAATGTCTTAACCCTGAATGGGTAAACCACGGGATTTATAAAGCGCCACTGCCAACAGCCCAAACCAAAACCAGACGTAACTACAGTCCCTAAACTCAAGGTATTCATCCAGCTAACCTTTCGAGGGGATTACGTAATGCAACGTCTACAAGACCGGCTTACTACAGCAGTAGGCCGAACATTCTGTGCTGCAACTCCAGTCATTAGGTATAGAACCACACCGATTCCCACACCAGCAGTAAAAGAGCCTGTTCCTCTGTACGCCAAAAACAATTGTATTTACCAATTCACATGTAGATGCCAGGCCTTCTACATCGGTAGAACAGAGAGACAGCTGAACGAAAGAGTGTCAGAACACATACTTCAATGGGTCGACAAGATACGACACACAGGCGACGCGAGCCTAGTGGGGCCGACACATCGGAATCTCCCCGCATCTTCAATCGGTAGGTATACTATCGAAAGCGGCCATGTGGTTGACAGAGACATTGCCTTTCGCGTGTTGTTTAACACACAAAATACTCGCTTGTTAAAGTTTGCAGAAGCAATAATGATCAATGAACGCAAGCCGGATTTGTGCAAACAGAAAGACATGTTAGTCAGCTTAAAATTACCGTGGTAGACAATTGACATTACTGTGCGAACATGCGTATAATTCAGCTTGAAGGATTTATCTAGTTAATTTACTTTATGTTCTGTGATTTCTGCAGTATGTACCTGACGAGATGCAGCGAAATATGCCAAGCAATAAATCGTGTAATCTATTGTTTGTGTCTTCGTTATTCAAATAATCGACTTTCTTTAACTTTACCCTCAATTTACCTGTAAGTAATCTGTGGTCACTATAACAATCACCACTGGGATCTGTTCTTGCAATTGTTAACTCATTTCGAAACCTTCTGCTAATCAGAATGTAATCAATCTGGTTTCTAATTCTGCTATCAGGTCACCTCTATGTCCATACTCTTCTAGGGTGTACTTTAAACCAGGTGTTTCCTACAATTATTTCCTGCTCTTTTGCCTATTCTACAAGTATGTTTCCTCTTTCGTTTCTCTCTCCCAAACCATGGTTTCCTACTGTGTATCCATCACCTTGATTTCCTACTTTTGCATTGAAGTATTATGATGTTTATATCTGAATTTTTATATTTCTTTAAAGCAGGCTCTATGTCATTATAAAATTCATTCCTCTACACTATCGTCACTGGATTCTCCTGCTAAGGCAGCGAATGTAAGTGACTGAACAACAGGTTCGATTACGAAAAAGTTATTGCGACTCGACAGACTTAGAGAAAGAGAGAGAGAGAGAGAGAGAGAGAGAGAGAGAGAGAGAGAGAGAGAGAGAGAGAGAGAGAGAGAGAGAGAGAGAGAGAGAGAGAGAGAGAGAGAGAGGTGAACTTGGGTAAAAGGCATTGCAAGACATTATCACTATGTTTGTATATGTTCGTAAATGTATTGTGGCAAAGCCGTTTGGACTTCCCTCGTGTCTTGCATTAAATTAGAGAAATTACGTTAATTTAAGTAGCTATACGCATTGATTACCAACAATGGTGACACAATGAAATAAATTAAAAGACGAATGTCTATTGCTTTTCAAAGACTAAAACAATTGAATAAATTGTGGAGTGGGATAGTAAAACCAAAAAAATTAGATTTTAAGAGCATGCATCTTTCTCAGTTCTTAGTTTTTCTTAGTTTTTCTACAAGCAGCCTCGCCCGGTAGGGATAGTCATGCGCACCAGGTGACTCCAGACCGTCAACAGGCTACTAGGTGCAACAGATTAATATCATTGAAAGTAGGAACTTGGAATGTTAGAACAATGAGTGCAGATGGAAAATTAGAAAACATCAAAAAAGAAATGGAGAGAGAGAAGATTAACATATTAGGAATATCGGAAACGAGATGGAAAGGAGCAGGGATAAGGACAGGAGAGGATTGTAAGATTATTTACTCTGGGGGAGAAGAACATCAAAGAGGTGTAGCCATTATATTAGATAAGCAAACATCAAATTCTGTCAAAGGATATCGGGCTGTGTCAGACAGAGTTCTATTAGTAAAATTAAACGGAAGACCTTTTAAAATAAATGTCATTCAAGTATATGCCCCAACAAGTGAATGCAGTGAAGAAAGCATAGAGGAATTTTATAATGACATGGAGTCTGCTTTGAAGAACTGCAAAAAATCAGAAATAAATATCATAATGGGTGATTTCAACGCAAAAATAGGACAGCAAGGCGATGGATGCAGTGTAGGCAACCATGGTTTGGGAGAGAGAAATGAAAGAGGATACAGACTTGTAGAATGGGCAAAAGAACAAGAATTGGTTGTAGGAAACACCTGGTTTAAACAGCATCCTAGAAGATTATGGACATGGAGGAGTCAAGACGGCAGGATTAAAAACCAGATAGATTACATCCTGATTAGCAAAAGGTTTCGAAATGCGTTAACAGTCGTAAAAACAGTTGACTACACAAAGGCTTGATAGCGTTAGACATGTCAGCATGGTAGATATGCTTGCAGATCTACAAATTAATGGAAAGGACATTAGACTTATAAAAAACATATATTGGAAACAACAAGCTGCCATAAGGATTGATAATGAAGTGGGACAATATCAACCTATTAAGAGAGGTGTTAGGCAGGGATGTGTAATGTCTCCAGATCTTTTCTCCTTATACAGTGAAAATATTTTCAGGAATGTAGAAGATATAAATAGAATCAGCATTAGAGGACGAAACATCAATAACATTAGATATGCAGATGATACAGTATTGATTGCAGACAATGCACAAGATCTACAACAATTAGTAGACGCAGTTGTTGTACACAGTGAGCAGCTGGGGTTGGAATTAAATTGTAAGAAGACACAGGTTATGGTCGTCACTAGGAAGAACGAAGTACCACAATGTAATATACAAGTAAATGGGAATATTCTTCAACAAGTGAATCGATACAATTATCTCGGAACAGTCATAACATCTGATGGGAGATGCCTTGAAGAGATTAGAACAAGAATCGCCATGGCGAAAGTAGCCTTTAGCAAGATGAAAAAACATTCTGACCAATAAAAAGATGTCAATTGAAACGAGAAAAAGAGTGTTGAGGGGATACATAGAGCCTGTTCTTTTGTATGGATGTGAAACTTGGACAATGTGCAGTCAAGCTGAAAAACATCTGATGGCTGCAGAAATGTGGTTTCTGAAGAAATGCAAAGAATACCATGGACAGACAGAAAAACAAATGATCAAGTACTACAGGGGGCAAATGAAAATCGTAAATTGATTAGAGATATACGTATGACCAACTTTAGTTGAGTTTAGCCGAATTTGGACGAGTTTAGCTCATTTCCGGTCAAAAAACTGACCTGGCGGATGCGTGCTGAGTTCAAAGTCTCATTTCTTACCCATTGGTGGGGCGATAGGATCGGCTTGCCACAAAGGAGACAGATAGAAGTGATGGTATTGAACCAAGTATAAATCTTAGATTAATATTATATTCCAAAGGATGGAATTCATATAAAAGATACAGACCACGTTGTACATCGGAAAAGGGGACATGACTGGACTTAGAATGATTTTCAACCAAGCAGGGATGACCAGCCACGCTTGATAAACGCATCCCAGGGAAGAGATACTGTTTAATTATGTATATTAATTATCATTGTAAGAAGCATAGCATTAAAAGACTTGTGTTCCACTGGAGCGAAATATATGTTCACTATAAATAATAAATTAAAATGGTAATTAGTTCACAAATGGAGATTTACATGTGACACGTGTGACGACATTGTCATTCACGGGACGCTAGACGTAGTAAAAAAATTACTATACTATCCCAGTCGTGATGTGTGATTAGACTTGGCTATTTTATAGAAGCCTTACCAGTCTGGAACATGTCTGTCGCTATTCTGTAATTTAAATGTCAATTCTGAGTAATGCACTTTCACAGCGAGGCTGTATTCTCTTTGTGTGTTGTTGACTAAAGAGCATCAGTCCTGCCAGGATAGAATTATAGTCTGATACTTATTCTGTGACCTATCCACTCAATAAAGATAGCAAATAGGGAACCTGTAATATTCTTTAGATAGAATAGATTAAGATTAAGGACGTGTCTAGGAACCATCCACGTAGAAGTATGGACGATTTATCTCCAGACCCACATTCACCGGATGTGTTTGTTTTGTGCTTGAATCTCTTTGCAGAATTGTTGTGGTATATCACCCACCAGCTACATTACCTACTTCAAAGTTAACGTAGACGAAAACTAATTTCAAACTCTATAACAGAACTATACTATGAGGACGATAGCCAAGGATCCATCAAATTCCAAGGAGACATCTTACTAATTGTTATAAGAATCTACGGACTATGTAGAGAGCACTTGACAAGAACATATAAGTAAACTATAAAAGCTACCCAGTTAACTAAAAGACACCTTAATAGTAAATTAGAGGAAACGTTATTCAGCCCTCCAACACCCAACGACAGTCAGCGGAGTGGAGCAGTCGCCCGTCAACAGAGAAGAAGTGGAGTGACCTTGTCGACCGCCTAGCAGAAAATCTTGGAGTGCTGGATCTAAAGCTGAGTGGATAGCGAACCTTCTCGCACCATTCACCCACCTCTACCAATGTGCCAGAACAGTGATTCTAGTGGTTAACCGGATAGAAATCACAGCGGTTGATGCTGGAGAACACTTATCAGAATCCATAGGCGAGAGAAATGCTCTCGATAATATTTTCGGTGTCGTTTTGTTTGCCTCCCAAGGGAAGATATGTTTTCCTAAAAGTAAATAAATACTTGTATAGAGTTACAGATATGACTAGTTTCATTGACTTATAGACTACATAACTATTAGATAACTAGTGAAGTATGTCAGAGTGAAAGTTGTGTATGTAATAGACTTTATATCGTCCTGTTGAACGACATAAGTCTGGGGGATTAATTGTCCTTGCAGTGAATCGCGTGGCGGGGAATAACAAAGTCTGCTGCCTTGTTCAGAGTTGAGGCTGTTCGCTTTATATTTTCTCTTCCTGCACCTCTGTAAAGAGTTTAGATTTTACTAGGACCGGTATCTTCATCCCGTCTAGATCTTAACGAGCCGACTTTACCTTCTCTACCTTTAGTGGATAGACTTTCCTAAGGTTTGTCTTATCGTCGACTACTTTATGTGTGGGGGTTTCTCTCTACCGTAGGAGACTACGCTACATGTATAGATAGGATATTATATGTGCAGATCCTAGAAACTATACATGATTAAACGTGTGTTCTAACTCTCAATCATAGTGCCATTTTCCACAATCCCGTTCATTAAAAGCGATGAGCGAACGGGTAGGGAAAGATTCCAATTCATTATTGTAATCAGGGATGGAAGATTACCAGGGAGGAAATTTGCCCTGCGTAGTTATTCTTGCATATATGTAATTCTAGGCATCTAAACCTACGTATGTCCCGAGTTTGCTTGCTTGAATTGAGGGCACCAGGGATGTGAATGTACCCACCACTACGCCAGTGTGAGCACAAACTTAATCTTTGACAAAGTTGGGACTGCTGGCCACAGCAAACTCAATTATTGACAATCACAATGACACAAAATACTAATAGTTAATACGCTAAGCTACACAATATGGTGTGATAGGTGTTAACATGATGTCTATGATTACTACTACTACTACTACTACTACTACTACTACTACTACTACTACTACTACTACTACTACTACTACTACTACTACCACAACTACTACTACTACTACTACTACTACTACTACTACTACTACTACTACTACTACTACTACTACTACTACTACCACTACTACTACTACTACTACTTACGAAATGAGTCACTGTGCTACGTTGGGTCTTTTTTAGACATATAGCAAATAAATTCTAACTAAAGTATATTTTCAAAGTAAATATTTACTCAAACTTTATGAGACAGGGGGCAAGCTGATTAAAAAGTACGTGGCTCTATTCGGGTGCGCTCTGATAGGATTACACCACAGGCCTTCGGTCTTCTGACATTTTACTGTGGTCGGTGTTGCGTATATTATTATTTGCTGAACAGCAATGTAAGCTTTTCACTTACATATTTCTTCTGACATTTTACTGTGGTCGGTGTTGCGTATATTATTATTTGCTGAACAGCAATGTAAGCTTTTCACTTACATATTTCTTTGTCTGGGTCACCCTGTCTTGACCTGTATTTTCCCCACATAAAGCCAATGCCTGTATTGCATCTCTTCTGTTGATATGTCCCATAGATTTCATTTATATTTTCCTGATGGTATTAATTAACGTTCTCGTGACGCATGAAAAACAATCACGATTTCAGTGCTTAACTTCTTCTATTTCATTGCTAATTGTCCAGAAGTTACATCTTTATAGAAGCTCAGGACATCACAATATTTCAGTCAGCCTCCTCCTCGCCTCCCCCTCTCCCTCCTGCTCCTCCTGCTTCTTCTTCTTCTTCTTCTTCTTCTTCTTCTTCTTCTTCTTCTTCTTCTTCTTCTTCTTGGTGAAACATACTGTTACCTTTTGGGGAGCAAATAAAAGATTACTTAGAAATACTTAGATCTGCAGTCTCAAATATAACAAGGACGTAGAACTATCCCATCACGTTGTGATAAACCAGGAAATGAAGAAGGTGACAAATTTGTCACCAGCCAGACACCCCAGTTTGATCATCTTCTTTTACCCTTGATCTCCTATTAGGTCATAAGTCCTCCACCAACTCACTCCAGCCCCTCCAATCCTTAGCTATGCTGCCCTGTCAATGTGTTCCACTGTTACTCATTTCTTCATTTACTTCTCTTCTCTATATAAGTATGTAGGTCCCATGGATTCCAGACAACGATCTTTCTAGCTACACAATGTCAAAAGAAAAAAAAATAAATATATATATATATATATATAATTTAAAAAAAAAAACATCATATCCTAAACGTCGCCGTTTCAACCACAGGATAATTATGATGTATTTGACAGAACAGAACAGAACATGTCACTTTTATATATTTAGAATAGGACATAACACACTGAACACCTACAGACAGGATCTGTGGCAAAGTATAATGTGGTCAAATACTTCCAACAGCAGAACATTTTCTACAACAGCGCATCAAACACATCTCAGGAAGGTCTGCTGTTCAAAGGCGGGACGAAACAACCCCCAATCTTTACTTAAGCTTGCAAAAATTTTAGAAGAAAATGAAGTTAACGCAAGAAACAAAACTGCAGATAAAAGCTGATTCGAACAGAACGAAAACAAGAAGAAAGAATACGTTCCGCTCGGGGACTAATTAATTCATCTCTGCAGTTTATTAATAATTGATGCAGTTGTTCACCGTGTTTCTGACCCACACAACAGGGCTGATGTTTGTTGTTGGTGTTAAATATTCAATGTGTGTTATATTCGACACATTTCTTTAAAATTCTTTAAAAAGCCTTAAAAGTCGATTTCATCGCACTGGGTTTTATCCCATATGGCTCGGTTTCTTTTCACAGGGCTACCTCCCAAAAGCGTCCACAAATCGCTAACTTCGTAGCTCCAGCGACGACCCCAGGCGTCTGCGAGAAAAATGCACTCGTGAACCGAAATACATAGCTCGGAGGTCGAACCCACATTCTTCGGAGAGCGAGGTAGACGGCTTGACCACTTCGCCACATAGACTCCCATTACACATTTCTTACTACTATGAAAGTTGGCTCCCTCTGCCTGTTATATTTGTATTTTATTATTTAAGTCTATTTGTTGAACATTATTCTTCTTAATCTAATCATTACTCATCATATATACATAGGTACTTAACCAACTGACGCAAAGCCGTCTATCTGTCCTTGGGCAGTTGCGCCAAGCCGTCACCATATCAGTCATCAGTTTCTAGTTCTCTCCTCCATGTAGCTTTAGGTTACCTTCCATTTATTTTCCATTGTGGGTTCAAGCGGAAGGACTTTCTAGATCTACTAGATTCAGATGTCCTCAAAATGTATCATATCCAGCGCCAGCGTTTCTCCCCGTCTCAAAGTCTGTCATATCCAGCGCCAGTGTTAGTCCCTCTCTCAAAGTGTCTCATATCCAGCGCCAGTGTTAGTCCCTCTCTCAAAGCGTCTCATATCCAGCGCCAGTGTTAGTCCCTCTCTCAAAGTGTCTCATATCCAGCGCCAGTGTTAGTCCCTCTCTCAAAGTGTCTCATATCCAGCGCCAGTGTTAGTCCCTCTCTCAAAGTGTCTCATATCCAGCGCCAGTGTTAGTCCCTCTCTCAAAGTGTCTCATATCCAGCGCCAGTGTTAGTCCCTCTCTCAAAGTGTCTCATATCCAGCGCCAGTGTTAGTCCCTCTCTCAAAGTGTCTCATATCCAGCGCCAGTGTTAGTCCCTCTCTCAAAGTGTCTCATATCCAGCGCCAGTGTTAGTCCCTCTCTCAAAGTGTCTCATATCCAGCGCCAGTGTTAGTCCCTCTCTCAAAGTGTCTCATATCCAGCGCCAGTGTTAGTCCCTCTCTCAAAGTGTCTCATATCCAGCGCCAGTGTTAGCCCCTCTCTCAAAGTGTCTCATATCCAGCGCCAGTGTTAGTCCCTCTCTCAAAGTGTCTCATATCCAGCGCCAGTGTTAGTCCCTCTCTCAAAGTGTCTCATATCCAGCGCCAGTGTTAGTCCCTCTCTCAAAGTGTCTCATATCCAGCGCCTGTGTTAGTCCCTCTCTCAAAGTGTCTCATATCCAGCGCCAGTGTTAGTCCCTCTCTCAAAGTGTCTCATATCCAGCGCCAGTGTTAGTCCCTCTGTCGTGTCCTCCTTTAAAGTGTCGTCCCTGGAGTGAGGAGATCCGACACCCACATTATAATATTATTTTTTTTTCCCCCTCAATATTCTGGAGAATCCACCAGCTTCCGTCCAACACACTCCATCAGCCTATGGACACCTTTTCCTATCACTCTCACACTGTCGTACTATGCCCCCTTCTCATACTTCCCCAACGCAACATACTCAACAACTCTTGCTTCTAGAACTTAATAAAGATTAATTTATTAAAATAAAAATGTAACGTGTATGAGACGTGTATGCGAAGAAAATGTGTGACGTGTTCTATAAAGTGTGTAGACTCTGTCTCTCAGACATCAACTCAGTCAGCTGATCACAGCAAAGATAGACCACAGCACGTTACGTCAGAACAAGTACGTCTCACCCGTTGCCGGAACCATCTTGCCGGATAATGCTTTGCCTCTGTAGACCTCTGGTAATCCAATTTCATGAACATCCGAAATAGACACCGGTGGTATTAAGAGTTAATCAGGGACCGGTTGCACTCTACACAATGTCCGTTCCTAATGTTCCTAAACAAACTGCACAAGTCTTTTGCAGTGTGTACGCAGTTAGTTAGTTAGTTAGTTAGTCGACAAATCATCCTCGTTGCACATCGAACCACTCAGTTCATAAGGGCTACTTACTAATGTTAATTGTTACTGTACTGGATTGATCCTCACTCGTGTCTATCCAGCCTCACATATAATGTCCTGTGTTCTATTACACGAGATTATATAACTCTAGGTAACTATTAGACCCAATGTCTTCAGCCCGCCACCACTGTCTGATGCTGTGTGGTGCAACAGTACGCATCACTCACTTTGGTGAATCAACCTGCTTTTAGCTTTCAGTTACGTTCTGTCTGCACTTTATTGATGGTTGAACGGGTGTTCTTCCGAATGGGTTTTTTTAAAACTTGTTGAGTTTCCTTGGATCTGGTAGGGAACCTTAAATGGCACTACTGCAGTCCTATAAATCATATCTACATCTGCCATATAGGCACGTGTAAAATTAAGTCACTAATTAACACACGGTAGATATTATTTCCACTGGCACTGCAGTGCCCTGCACTCTATCTAGAGCAGTGGTTCTCAACCGGTGGGGAATTCCCCCCCCAGGGGGGAATTTGAGGGTTTCCAGGGGGGGAATGAAGACATTGTAAAATTGGCTTCAGGACCACACAAAACATGATCGGGATATTAAGCGTACTCGTGACGTTAAATTCCCCGATTAATTCAAGATCGCGTTAATACAAGAACCGATTACTTGATATTGTTTCCCCTCCAAAATATACGGTTCTTTTCCTTCTACCTAGCCTCTATGATTTAGGTTGCCGTATTTTACCAGAGATTTTATTTGCGGTAACTTACGTTTTTTTGTTATTGCTTCTCCGTTTTAATGAGGTTTAGAGTACTCATCATGTTAAATTTCCCGATTATTTCAAGATTGCATTAAAACAGAAACCGATTACCGAGATCCCTGCATTGTTTACGAATCTACACGTCTCAGCTTTTCAAATTATTATTTTTGCGGAGGTAAGGAGACTTTTTTTTAAAGACGTAAGTTAACTCGTGGATATATATATATATATACCACCGTCTCCGTGACCTAAAGGCTTGCCAGCGGTGACCGATTTAACACAGACCACATCGTGCTGGGGTTTTAGAGTGTTGGTATTAGAGCCGGTCGTTCAGAAATCAATGACAAACTACTGAACGTAAAACTTGCCCAGACATCAACAACAGCAGTAACATGCTGGTGTTGACAGCGATGTACTGTAAATCATCATCATCAAGTGCCGTGCCGGCTGGCGTAGGCGTTCATGGCTCTCCATAGATCTCGGTCTTTGGTTTTCTGGATCAACTCTGCTGCTGATATTCCTCCATGCCACCGTCTCAATCCATCCAGCATCATTTCTCTTGGTCTGCCTCTGTCTCTCTTCCCCTCGATCTTTCCAGTTGTCAGGATGTTCTCCAATGCCTCTCTTCTCATCACGTGACCGAAGAAAGCTGTTTTTCTCTGTCTTATTGTTGTATATAATCTTCTAGTTTCATTAACCTGTTTCAGGCAGTCGTCGTTAGTTACTCTGGCAGTCCAAGGAATCTGCAACATTCGTCTCAGGAACCACATCTCTGTTGCTTCTAGTTTCTTCTTAATTTGTTCATTTACATTCCAAGATTCACTGCCATACAGCAAAACTGGTTCTACATAGCATTTCAGCACTCTCTTTCTTACATTCAGTGATAGTGACTTATTGCATAAGATACTCTTCATTTTCTGAAATGCGGCTTTTGCCTGCCCTATTCTGCTCCTAATCTCTGTTGTACATCTTCCATCTGATGTTATAAATGCCCCTAGGTATCTAAAATTATCCACTTGGTTAAGGATTTTCCTTTCTATTTCTATGTCACATTTTGGTGTCACAATTTTCTTTGATATTGCCATTGTTACTGTTTTCTTGATATTCAAGGAGAGTCCTTTCCTTGCACTCTCTGTTACTACAACGTCTAATAATTGTTGTAGGTCTTTTGAGTTATCCGCCACCAATACTGTGTTATCTGCATAGCGTATATTATTTATATTATAACCTCCAACTAGTATTCCTGTCATCTCTTTGATCTCTCTCATTATTACTTCGCTATATAGGGAGAAAAGATCTGATGACAAGACACACCCCTGTCGTACTCCTAGCTTTATCTGTTTGTAACTACCCTCTTATTTCCCATTTTAATTGCTGCTACTTGGTTCCAGTAAATATTCTTTATTATTCTTAAATCTTTTCCATCAATGTTGATATCTTCCAACATTTTAATCAGTTCATACTGTAAATAGGATATGCAATATAATTTGTGTGTGTGTGTGTGTGTGTGTGTGTGGTGGTGCTTGGTGGTGTGTGTGTGTGTGGTACGTACGTATATATGTGCGTGTGGGTGTGTATACACGTCTGTGGGTGTTTATGTGTGTTGATCTTGACTTTATCGTTTTATATTTATAGAATCTGAAGCCCATGATGAGTGTCAAGAAACGAAAGTATGACATGTCTTATTTGAAATATGGATTCACAAATATCGTCATCAACGGAGAAGAACGACCTCAGTGTGTTATTTGTAGTAAAAGTTTGTCAAATGATTCTATGAAACCGACACAGTTGAGGAATCATTTGTTGAATGTTCATCCTCAATACAAGGACAAGGACAAAACCTATTTTGAACGTCTTGGGAATGCTGTCAAAAGGATGAGACTGGATTTAACAGGGGCATTCCAAGAAACAAACCAAAAGGTTACTGAAGCTTCCTATGTCGTAGCACTGGAGATAGCGAAGCAGAAAAAACCACATACAATCGGGGAATCTTTGATCAAACCTTGTTGTCTCAAGATGGTGGAAATTGTGTTGGGAAATGAATCAGAGAAAAAACTTGCAGCGGTTTCACTATCAAACGACACTGTTCAAAGGAGGATCAGCGATATGGCCAATGACATCAAGGATCAAGTTGTGCAAGAGATCAAGTCTGCAGCATTTGGGCTCTATTCAATTCAAATTGATGAATCGACTGATGTGGCATCGTGTTCTCAGTTGATAGTGTTTGCAAGGTATGTGCATTCAGGATCATTTAAAGAAGAACTTCTTTTTTGTTCGCCTCTTGAAACAACTACCATGGCCTCTGATATTTTGGAAAAGGTTTCATCTTTCCTTGAAGCAGAAAATCTTTTATGGGGTAATATGTGTGGGTGCTGTACAGATGGAGCACCAGCTATGTTGGGGACCAAATCAGGATTTCAAGTTAGTGTGAAGAAACGTGCTCCAAAAGTGAAAGGCATTCATTGCATGATCCATCGTCAAGCACTGGCCTCCAAAACACTTCCAGCTCCTTTGGGGAAGGTTTTGGATCAAACCGTTCAGATAGTGAATTTTATCAAAGGAGGAGCTCTCAACTCACGGCTTTTTAAGCAGTTATGCGTTGACATGGATGCAGGCCACCATTTGCTTCTTTTCCACACAAATGTTCGATGGCTGTCAAGAGGAAATGTAACTGCGCGAGTATATGAGCTGAGAGACGAGCTCAAATTATTTTGTGAAGTTCAGGGTAAGATGGACTTTTTTGCCTGGCTGGATGATGAGAAATGGATCATGCGCCTTGCCTATTTAGTTGATATTTTTGAGCAGTTGAATAAACTCAATCTTCAGATGCAAGGAAGGAATACAAATATCATACAATTTGTGGATGCCTTGAGAGCTTTTATGAGCAAGCTGGAAAACTGGAAAAGAAAGGTCAATATGACAAATGTTGCAATGTTTGAGAAGCTGTCATCCGCTCTCGTTGTTGATGGTAAAGACCAAGTACTTCCACAATTTGCAAAACATGAAATTGTGCAGCATTTGACAGCGCTAGAAAATGAATTTGAGCGATATTTTCCTGAACTTAGTGATGATGAGCTGGACTTGGTGCGAAACCCATTCAAATTATCAGTTGAAAAAGTTTCTGATGATTGTCAAGATGAATTTCTGGAGCTGAAAAATGATTCGGGGGCAAGGGATGTGTTCAGTGAAAAAACAATCACGGAATTTTGGCCTTTAATGTGCGGTTCATACCCAAAAGTGGCAGAAAAAGCAATCCGTGCATTGCTTCCATTTGCGTCAACATATCTTTGTGAGTCAGGCTTTTCAGCTCTGCTAGAAATTAAAACTAAACGACGCAACAGATTAGATGTTGAAAACGATCTCCGTTGTGCCCTTTCAAGCACTCCTCCGCGCATTTCAGAATTGCTGCGGGAAAAACAATCACAGTGTTCCCATTGATTACAATTTTCATTTAAATTACTGTCAAACTGTCATTTACTGCCAATATAGTACCTTGCGGTGTATGACAGAGGGGTCTTTAAATTACGAATCTACAATATCCAGGTTTTGTAATGAGCGTTTTGTTTGATGAAGCACAATTTTCTGGCATCCTGGTGTCGCATATTAAGCTACAATTCTTTGACGTTTTAACTGTTTGTTTATTGTAGTATGATTAATGTGGTGTTTTAATAAAATATTGCGAATGTAAAAATGCGTCTATTTAAGTTTTAATATCCATCAGCATATTCATTTGCTATTAACTGTAGAAAACTACACTATAAAATGTATCTTTACATGTGAAGTTTATGTACAACGATGGAAGAAAATAAGTATTTTCACTATTATAGGTATGTTATTTTTAATGCACCTTTTGAGGCTGGCAATTTTGGAAAGTTGGAGGGGGGGGGGGGGGGGGGAATGACGTTCTGAAAATATGGTGAAGGGGGGAACGGGCCAAAAAAGGTTGAGAACCACTGATCTAGAGCATTATTCAAGTCCCCCCTAGTTGATCTCAACTCGAGTTTATATGGCAAACTACCAAAGTTGTCCACGTGACGTTATCCTTTACTCCCCCACACAGGTGGCACAGTGGCAAATCATCCCCTGTCATGAACTATTTTCCTGGCTTAAATCCTGTCAAAGTTGTCAGTAATTGCCTAGATTCTCAAAACAAGCCAGCTAGTTTCTGTAAACTCCCAACAAAGAGTTTCGATACCAAGCTGCCAATCATCTTGATGTTCCGGAACCCAAGAATTGACAGATGCACTGTTTTCCGTACCAGGTACTTCCGTTTTACATCTGCCCCTGTGATCTCACGGCTTCCATCTGCATTCAAATGTTGACAAACTTGTCACTCTTCTGTTCCGTGGTGACAATCCCAGCAGCCATTTCCGTCTGATGTCCGGCAGTATAGATGACAAACGGCACCATTCCATATCCTTCTCCCTCACCACCAAATGTGTTTATGGGCTGACACGATGTAACCTGTACAACTGTGTTTACTCTGTTAGTACAAATAGATGTCGCTGGTCGATCGTCCGCTTAATCCGAAAATCCTCTGTAATAATCAACCGGATAAACACACGGTTTCATTTTGTGACACCCTCTCTCAAAGTGTCTCATATCCAGCGCCAGTGTTAGTCCCTCTCTCAAAGTGTCTCATATCCAGCGCCAGTGTTAGTCCCTCTCTCAAAGTGTCTCATATCCAGCGCCAGTGTTAGTCCCTCTCTCAAAGTGTCTCATATCCAGCGCCAGTGTTAGTCCCTCTCTCAAAGTGTCTCATATCCAGCGCCAGTGTTAGTCCCTCTCTCAAAGTGTCTCATATCCAGCGCCAGTGTTAGCCCCTCTCTCAAAGTGTCTCATATCCAGCGCCAGTGTTAGTCCCTCTCTCAAAGTGTCTCATATCCAGCGCCAGTGTTAGTCCCTCTCTCAAAGTGTCTCATATCCAGCGCCAGTGTTAGTCCCTCTCTCAAAGTGTCTCATATCCAGCGCCAGTGTTAGTCCCTCTCTCAAAGTGTCTCATTTCCAGCGCCAGTGTTAGTCCCTCTCTCAAAGTGTCTCATATCCAGCGCCAGTGTTAGTCCCTCTCTCAAAGTGTCTCATATCCAGCGCCAGTGTTAGTCCCTCTCTCAAAGTGTCTCATATCCAGCGCCAGTGTTAGTCCCTCTCTCAAAGTGTCTCATATCCAGCGCCAGTGTTAGTCCCTCTCTCAAAGTGTCTCATATCCAACGCCAGCGTTAACCCCCCCCCCCCCACCCTTGTCTCTCAAAGTGTGTCATATCCAGTGCCAGTGTTTCTCCTCTACCTCTAATTCATCGGAGCCTGTCTAGTTCTCTCCATAAGATTCCTCTTCTTCTTCTTCTTCTTCTTCTTCTTCTTCTTCTTCTTCTTCTTCTTCTTCTTCTTCTTCTTCTTCTTCTTCTTCTTCTTCTTCTTCTTCTTCTTCTTCTTCTTCTTCGGCGTTTCGAGCCATTGAGGTTCTTTGCTGCAGATACAATCCGTCTCCATTCGTCTCTCTGGTTGACCTTCTCTTGCCAGTCGTTGATTCCAAGTGCTTGTAGGTCTGTATATATATTATCTCTCCACCGTCTTCTTGGTCTACCTCGGGGTCTGCGGTCATGTATTTCCAGAGTGTAAGCGAGTTTTGTTTCCATATTGTCTTCCATTCTTTCTATATGCCCCAACTCTCTCCATAAGCTCTTTATTAATAAGACTATCAATTATATTTTGTGCATTCACTAGTTAATAATTGTTTGTTGTCTGTGATTGTTTTAGTTGTTTCACATATGTCTGATTCATATATCACTACTGCTATAACGTTAGAGTTGAATATTATAACTTTCCGACTATTTTTTAAATTTCTTTTGATTTCCAGAAGCATCCTAGTGCTATCAAATCTAATTTTACTTAATTTATGATCATTTTACTACTTTTATGTGGTCTCAACTTGTCAACATAGCTACCAATGTAAATGTATGATTCCACATCTTGAAAAGAGATATCACGGGTATGTTCAGAATGACTAGGTTGTTGACTAGAGGATATATATTATTATTACATTATGATGTTACCTGTACTTGTGTGTGTATGTGTGCTCGTGCGCGCATGTGTGTGTGTGTGTGCGTGTAAAATCACATCTCTGAGATCTCAATTTATTTTGTTGTTGTTATTTTTTTTTTTCAA
This sequence comes from Cepaea nemoralis, assembly GCA_014155875.1. Lineage (NCBI taxonomy): Eukaryota > Metazoa > Mollusca > Gastropoda > Stylommatophora > Helicidae > Cepaea > Cepaea nemoralis. The sequence goes on from JACEFZ010007074.1 coordinate 184,705, forward strand.
TTTGTCCAGTATTCACGGCAATATAATTACTCTTACTTTGTGAGTAAACATGTGTCCCGGTGCTTCAGGCATTCCCTCCGTGCTCACGCCTCCCTAGCATCGATCACACATATGGAATCTATAGAATAGTATATGCGAATACGTTCTTTATAAAAACTACAGACAGATAGAAGAAAAGAAAATTATGCATATTGCCAGACTATATTGACACACACAATAAATATCCGTTCCAAAATGGCCCATACAAAATTAATGAATGAACTGTCAGTTACAGAGAAACCCAGATGAATAGGAAACTAAATATTTCCTAATTGTGAATATGTGCGAGACTCGTATTATACCCACTCGACAACCTCCTTGTCATAAATGTTTTTTTTTTGTTTTTTGTTTTGGTTTTTCTTTTGGTTTGTTTGTAATTTAAAGTAAAAGCAATACTGGTTATAAGAAATGTGACGTTTCAAACAGAAAGATCTAGATTTAACCCTTCAAGGATAACGTGGTTTGGCGCTCAGTTTTTCTCTCTAAAATGTAATTTAATTTTAAAGACTGAAGGTTGATTATTTAAATGATTTAATTTCGCGTTAAGGGCTAACGACGGCCCACAAGCAGGGGTGTCCCCTAAAAAACAAGAAGAAAGCACTCTCACCCTCCGCTAGCCTACAGCACTCTCTTGGGCAAGGTGGAGAACCAGTAAATAGGGTGAAGTCAAACCTCTTCCCAGTTGGCTAATTGAGATTTAGAGCAGCTGAGAGGTACGAGGGTAAGTTAATAAGTAAGCCACAAATGGCTGTAGAAAAATAACTAAGATAACAACTTGAAACCAGTTTATTTTTACACATACATTGTCCCTTTATTTCTCAACATAATTTCCACCAACAATGATGCTCCTATCCCATCGTTTTATCAGTCCTCTCAAACCGACTGCATAGAACTGCGTGTCCTGTTTTCTAAACCACGTTTTCACTTCACATTCAACTTCGGCGTCATTCGCTAGCCTACAGCACTCTCTTGGGCAAGGTGGAGAACCAGTAAATAGGGTGAAGTCAAACCTCTTCCCAGTTGGCTAATTGAGATTTAGTAGGCACTGAGAGGTACGAGGGGTCCTTCTCCAAACCGGTGCGGTTTTTACACGTTTCACTTCAACTCGGCGTCATTGCGAAATGCTCCCAGGTGGTTCAGTGACTAGACCCTAGCGATTTCCCGTAAAGCGGTGCATAGTTGGGTATAAAAGGTTATGAGGGTGTGTCAATAATTAAGTCACACAGTTCTGTGGGATTTCAGGTAAATGAAAACAGGGCACGCAGATTTATGCAGCAGGTTTGGGAGGACTGATAAAACGAGGGATACGTGCATCAATGTTGGTGTAAATTATGTTGAGAAATAAAAAGACAATGCATGTATACAAATAAACTGGTTTCAAGTTGCTATCATAGTTAGTTACTTTTATACAGCCATTTGTGACTTACTTATTAACTAACCCTTGTAGTTGTTCCTCGTGGCTTATAAAACAACATGTTTGTGTAGACAGGAGAGGAAAAAAAAAACTACACACACATGTTCCTTGACAAGATGCGTGAGTACACACAGAAAGTCACCTGTTCAAGCACATGATAACTGCTATCTATTTAACAGAACTGGGCAAGTCACTATCTATAGACTCAGAACAGTACATAAACTCAACAACCACATGTTCGCAAAACTAACGATAGATTCTTCTTCTTTTTCTTCATCTTCGTTCTTCCGAAATGTTTATTTTGTATGTAATTGTGCTGTGCCTGTTTACAGCGGAGTTGCGATATTTGCATCTTTCGGCCGAGACATCCGACTCCTTCAGACACTCGTTGACCGGGGCTATCTACCCGAGTAATGATATGGTCTATTGCTATGTGTACATGTGGGCAAGCATCTCAAACTGTAGAACACATGCTACAACACTGTAACAAATACAGCTCAGACAGGTCTGTTCTATGGCCGGACCAAACCATGTTACACTGATATGGTGTCCATGCAGAAGACTAGTCTAAAGAGTATTCACACACACACACACACACACACACACACACTCGCGCTCGCACGCACGCAAGCACGCACGCACATGCGCACACACAAACTTATAATATCCAAATAGTTTTGAAAACAAATAAAAAATAGTCATAATAATTATATATAATAATATAATAATATATTATTGGCACCTTGCCGTCTTGACAGACGATAGTTTGTAAGGGATGGAGTTATTGCCTCTCCATAGCACAAAGCCTGGGCTAAAATATAGAGATCATGTGTTGCCCATGCAGCATGATCCCTCTCTCGGCCTGCCTAGTTCACTCCAGAGGAAAGGTAACACCCCTACATCTGGAACAAGACGAGCTGCAGAAACTGCCGGACCAGCAAAGCAATATAATAATATTATAATAATAATATATAATATAATATATAATATTTAACAGCATCCATAACATTTTGACTTGTCCTGTCCATAACTGTACCCCCATAGGTGTCTTTCATCATAATTTCTTCAACCACTACCTATCGGCTGCTCTCACGCCCATACTTCCACATTCTCCCATGGCTTCATGTTTCCCTGTTGGAGGGGATTGGAGGGAGTAAACTGGTACTCCACCAAGCAAAAGTGTGTCCTGTTACAAGCGGAGGGAAGGGGTTTTGTTTCTTCTTCTTTGATAACGGGTACCCCCTAACCCAACGTCGTCATTAACCTACAACGCTAAACTAAATAATAGAAATAATAAGCCTTCAGTCTTTAAAGCTAAACTACACCTCAGAGAGAAAAATCCTGCTTGATACCCTCATATCCTGTAAGAGTGAAATCCAGAAACGGCTGTTTGAAACATAATCTTTCGCTTTCAATAAATAACATTTATGTCAAGCGGGTGGTTGAGCGTTTAGAATATGTCTCCCACATCACAGCAGCCGGATTGTAACACTTAGTTAGGCCTAGGATTGTTATCTAACGCAGGTTCAATTTAGATGAAAGATATAAGCCTAATCAGTAGAAGGGAAGTGCCTGGGAGAGGAGCCTCTATTGTCCCAACACTCTCCCGGCATACATCAGCAATGACATTACGTGCTATAAACAAAAAAATCAGATATGATATTCAGACGCCGGGAAAGATGCGTCAGAAGCGGTCAGACGCTGATCTTGCATACTGACATGCCTGCCTGCCTGCCTGCCTGCCTGCCTGCCTGTCCGCTGCACTTTACGAGTTACACTTAATACGTCCGCTTTTAGAGTATGTGTGAGCTGCATTCTCCCCCCCCCCCCCCCCCCCCCCCCCACAGCTGGTCAACATCGATGCAGGAAATGTTTTGAGAAACGTCAAACATTATGGTACCAGGCACAGTTTTGATGCATTCATAATTGATGGAAATGGTATACAAGAACAGAGAAATGCAGTTGAGTCCTTCTCTCAAATACTGCGAAGCCATTAGAAAGGTTAATCTTGTCTGTCAAACGATACAGCGAAGATCAAAATCTCTTTCAGAACTTTTAAACAAAAATGTCTAAAGATAAAATTACATGTCAACCAAAAAATAATAAACACAATGACCAATGAAGAAATTGTAAATGCCACAGACTTTGATTATCTTGGCTTTATAATTAACATCAATGAGGGACTGTTCTCAAGAAGAGAGGCATAGGCCTTAATAATACAGTGGTTAATCATCATTTAGAGCATTGTGCATCAAACCATCAAATAAATTCAGTAAACAATGTGGAGAACATGCTTATGTTCTAATGACAACATACGGATGTGAGTCATCAACCAATTCCTAACCTCTAAAGAAGAAAATCAGGGCTTTTGAAGTTAACACTTACAGAAAAGGTCTTAGAATAGCATGCACCATGAAGAAGATAAGTGTTAACATTCAACTGTCATCTACTGCCTATATCAGCGGTTCTCAACCAGTGGGGAATTCCCCGCAAGGGGGGAATTTTAGGGTGTCCGGGGGGTGGAGAGGAATTAAGATCACAGATTTTCAGACTCAAAATGGCTTCAGGCACAATATCCTAAGGGTGGCGGGATAAGGGTATTCCCTATCAAAGGAGAAGTAAGGTGCATCCTTCCCTCCGCTAGCCTACTGGACACTCTTGGGCAAGGTGGAGTACCCGTTTAGCTCCCCGATCAGGGTTACGTGAAGCCATGGGTGCAGGTGGTGGATGAAGTTGAAGAGCAGCCGACAGATAGTTGTAGTTTATGGTCTCCAGCTTCACGACGGCAGGCAGAGGATCTCTTTTTTCTTTGCTGGGGGGGGGGGGGGGGGGGCAATGACTACGGTCATCGACCAGTATGGTCACTGCTAGGAAGGAAAGCAATGACAAACTACATTCTTTACAGATGCCAAGAATATCATGTACTGCAGTCTTATCGATAATCAGAGAAGCGGCGTAAATGGATGTTCCATAGGAACACGGAGCTGATCCACGACTCTGGTGATCGAGTCAGATGGCAGAACATGACCGCCCACGCTTATCGGCATGGCACATGATGGATGGATGGACAATATCCTTGTTTTTATTGAGCGTTTTGTCTGATGAAGCACAATTTTATAGCATTCTGATGTCGTGTATTAAGTAACAATTCTTTAACGTTTTTACTACACTATAAAATTAACCTATGCATATAAAGGTTATGCACAAATATGGAAGAAAGTAAGCATTTTCAATATTATAGGCATGTTATTTTGAAGGTACCTTTTGAGACTGACAATTTTGGAAAGGGGGGAATGATTATTCTTTCGTTCGCTGGAAAGGGGGGAATGACATTCTGACATATGGTGAAAGAGTGCATGGACCAAAACAGGTTGAGAACCACTGGTCTATATATATAGTATGTTGCGATGTTGGACGAGGAGATCGTGGCGGGGTGGGGGGGGGGGGGGGGGGAATAATTAAGGCCAACTGGCTAATGCAGTCGTCGCGAATTGTGCAAGTTAAGGTTTTATATTTTCCCCCGACAAAAAAAATCCACACCTTACAGAGGATTCTAACCCGGGTCAACAATATCTGAAAATCAAAGTAAACTAGCTCAGAAACAGTATCGTGTCTAGGCGACTGAAACACTGTGATCATACTAAACATCACAGTGGCTTGACAAGAGCAGAAATGGATGCATGGTTGTTGGAAGAAGAGGCAGGGGTCTATCAGAACGTAAGACACTGCAAATACCTTGGGTAAGAGAGTGCATAAAGCAGGTGAGATGGCAAAGGATCGAGACTCTCTTATACTATTATAGAATACTTCACTTTAGAATAGTGTTGCTGCACTGCCTCCCGTGTCCAACTGTGATCGAACGCTTTGGATACTATCAGAATAAATCTATCATTCTACAACCAAGATACAACCAAGAAGGAATTAGAAGATAGACAAATAAAACTTCACAGAACCGTTCAGCGTCTACAAATCTATGACGCAAAGTTGCGCAAGTAGAACTGCCATTGCACAAATTCAACACGGTCTGTTTTCTACAACGATTATCAATCAATCAATCATGTGCCATGCCGGAAAGCGTGGGCGGTCATGACTCGCCATTTCACTCGATCACCAGTGTCGTGGATCAGCTCAGTGTTCCTGTCTCGTCCATGCCATGTGGCCAAGCCATCCAGGTATTTTCCTCTCGGTCTTCCTCTTGGTCTGTTCCCCTCGATCTTGCCAGTTGTCACTAAGTTCTCCAACCCATTTCTTCTCATAACATGTCCAAAAAATTTTGACTGTCTACGTCTAATTTCTCTAATCAGTCTACGATGTTCATTTGTCTCCTGTAATACTTGGTCATTGGTTTTTCTGTCTGTCCATGGTATTCTTTGCATTTTCCTCAGAAACCACATTTCTGCAGCCATCAGATGCTTTTCAGCTTGACTGCTCATTGTCCAAGTTTCACATCCATACAAAAGAACAGGCTCTATGTATCCCCTCAACACTCTTTTTCTCGTTTCAATTGACATCTTTTTATTGGTCAGAATGTTTTTCATCTTGCTAAAGGCTACTTTCTCCATGGCGATTCTTGTTCTAATCTCTTCAAGGCATCTCCCATCAGATGTTATAACTGTTCCAAGATAATTGTACCGATTCACTTGTTGAAGAATATTTCCATTTACTCGTATATTACATTGTGGCACTTCTTCCTTCCTACTGACGACCATAACCTGAGTCTTTTTACAATTTAATTCTAACCCCAGTTGCTCACTGTGTACAACAACCGCATCTACTAATTGTTGCAGGTCCTGCGCATTGTCTGCAATTAATACTGTATCATCTGCATATCTAATGTTATTGATGTTTCGTCCTCCAATGCTGATTCCATTTATATCCTCTACTTTTCTGAAAATATTTTCACTGTACAGGGAAAAAAGATCTGGAGACATCACACATCCCTGCCTAACACGTCTTTTAATTGGCTGATACTGTCCCACTTCATTATCAATCCTTATTGCAGCTTGTTGTTTCCAATATATGTTTTTTATAAGTCTAATGTCTTTCCCATTATTATAAAATCGCAAATTTGAAGTGATTTCTGTTTACCAGCAACTGGAGCTGCAATGTGTAATGACAGCTTGAAACATTTTAGCACCAAACAAAATATGGCCACGTAACCATCACCCCCCCCCCCCCCCCCCCCCCCCCCCCCCCCCAATCCCCGTGTTAGCACGGCGCGACGGAATTCCAGACTCAGTGTACACTTTCAAGCAGAGTTGACTGCAACGTACAGTAAGTGATATGCAACATTTAAAAAATGTGTGAACTGACCAACGCGTGGTTAAGGATATGTGACACCTATTTGCTAAACGCAAATGAGAGGTTCAAAAATTGCCAAGCTGTTAAGGGCTATAATAAGACCTGAGTATGTTTACTTTCTTTTTTTTTTTTAAATTCGCATATCCTTTACAGGACATCGCTGTCAACAGCAGCATCTTTCAGCTGTCTGTTGATTTCTTGGCAAGATTACGCTCAGTAGTTTGCCATTGCTTTATGAGCGGCCGGCTCAGTTATCCCGCAAGTCACCAGCGGGGGTAGAACCGCCTCCAGCTCTCGCCCGCTACGAGACTCTGCGTGATAAACGGGATTACGGAGAAAGTGTTGTAACCCTTCGGCCAGAGAGACCGGCGTATGTTTACTAGGGCTTGTAAATCCTCCATTAGATCGTCTTCTGGAAGAATTGGGTAAAAAGCTATTTTAATATGTAAATATCATTTGTTGATAAGTCTTGATTCTTTTGCTTGTAAGAATTTTTCAAGTAACTATTCTGCTAAGTAACGAGTCTCTACATCTAAGGACTTCCATTTCGTCTGTTCCATGTATGGCACTTCAATTAGAACTATTATCTTCTAATTTTCATTATATAGTTGTATTACTATATTTATTTTATTCTTACCACACAAATGGGGATATCATGCTATGCTAGGGCTAGTTTCTATGCATATGTTTATTACAATCTTGATATACGGAAAGTACATGATGTGTAAAATAGTTATAACACACCAGGATGAATGTTTGTTGTGCTATTATTAATATATACTATTATAATATAATATATTACCCAATAGTGAATGGTATACGATAATATGGTGGTTGTGTTTGAAGCATGAGTATTGTGGTGTGTACATTACACAAGCTATGTGACGGGTATATGGTGTGCGTTGCCATTACGAGTGCTTGATGAATGTGCGTTTATTGTAACGCACATGAAGCTGATGCAGAGACTGATCAGGGGTTGGTAAGTTCGAAGGTCAGGCACACATGTATTAACACCACTGAACACTTAATCTGCTGAATCAATTTTGGTGAAGGAGATGCTGCAATGAAACCTTATATCTAAATGAGAGACGTGGACATAGGACACTCCATTCCTCATGACTTGACCGATGAGGTAAAGGCAGCGATTGTAACAACGGGACCTGTTCGACTACGGAAAAGTCCCTCTGACTCGACAGAGTGAGAGAGATAGAGAGATAGAGGGAAGAGGAGAGAACGAGAGAGGAGAGTAAACGCGGTAAACCTTATGAGAGACATTGCCTGACATTATCACTATGTTTGTATATTTATTTGTATGTTGGTATATGTATATACTGTATCATCTGCATATCTAATGATATTTATGTTTCGTCCTCCAATGCTGATTCCATTTAGGTCTTCTACATTTCTGAAAATATTTTCACTGTATAGGGAAAAAAGATCTGGAGACATTACACATCCCTGCCTAACACCTCTCTTAATAGGTTGATATTGTCCTACTTCATTATCAATCCTTATGGCAGCTTGTTGTTTCCAATATATGTTTTTTTATAAGTCTAATGTCTTTCCCACCAATTTGTAGATCTGCAAGCATATCCACAATGTTGACATGTCTAACTCTATCAAAAGCCTTTGTGTAGTCAATAAAGCAAAGATGTATATCCTTGTTTACTTCTAAAGCACGTTCAATAACTGTTCGCAGCATATACACAGCATTTACTGTACCCTTTCCTTCTACAAACCCACATTGTTCTTCCCCTATTTCAGGTTGTATTTTCTTCCTCACTCTTTGCATGATAATTCGTAACAAAATCTTTGTGATGTGACTCATTATACTAATTGTTCTATGTTGATCACATTCCAAGTTTCCTGATTTCTTTGGGATTGCAATAAATACAGAGTTACATAATTCAGAAGGTATATCTACAGTATCATATAATGTGTTCAGCAGTCTGGTGACTTGATCAAGTCCAAATTCTTCTAAAGCTTTAATCATTTCTGTTGTGATGTTATCTGCACCGGGGGCCTTGCCAGCTTTCATATGCTTAAGAACATTTTGAACCTCCATCTTTAAAATTTCTGGTCCTTATTATTAAATCTAATAGCATACTGTTCCTCTCTGTTATCATTATACAGGTCTTTCACATAATCTGTCCATACATGTAGAATCTGATCTTTTTCTATTATGATTTTGCCATCTTTAGTTTTTAGACAGCCTGTTGATGTACTTGTTCTTTTATTAGTAAGTTCCTGAATTCTATTGTGCACTAATTTGGTATTTTGACTGTTGTGTTGTTTTTCAATTTCTAAGCACTTTTCCTCAAGCCATGATTCTTTTGCCTTCCTACATAATACTCTGACTTGTCAGTGAATTTCTTCATATTTGGCAGGATTATTTTTGTTGAGTCTTTCTTGTTTCCATTAAGTGTAAAATTTCCTCAGTCATCCATTTCTTACGACCCACCTTCTTTAATTTTGGAATAGTTGTTTCTGCAGCCACATTGATTGAATTCTTTAACATTTCCCATTGATCATCCACATCCTGGAATAGGATCTCTAGATCAGACAATATTTCAAATCTGTTCTGTACTTCTATGTTGAATTTGTTTTGTATTTCCTTGTCATTACTCAATGTACACAAGTCATATTTAGTGTTTCCTGTTATATACTTGACTTTCTTCAGCTTTATCCTCAATGTTCCTGTGAGTAATCTGTGGTCACTATAACAATCAGCACTGGGAACTGTTTTTGCTACTTTTAGCGCGTTTCTAAATCTTCTGCTAATGAGAATGTAGTCAATCTGGTTTCTAGTCCTGCTATCAGGACTCCTCCAGGTCCATAATCTTCTAGGGTGTTGCTTGAACCAGGTATTTCCTACAATCATTTCCTGTTCTTTTGCCCACTCTACTAGTCTGTATCCTCTTTCATTTCTCTCTCCTAAACCATAGTTTCCTACTGTGTATCTATCCCCTTGATTTCCTACTTTTGCATTGAAGTCCCCTTTTATGAAGTTTATTTCTGAATTTTTACATTTCTTTAAAGCAGACTCTATGTCATAATAAAATTCCTCTACACTATCTTCACTGGACTCTCCTGTTGGGGCATATACCTGAATAACGTTTATGTTAAAAGGTCTGCCACTCAATTTAACTAGTAGAACTCTGTCCGACACGGCCCAATATCCCTGAACAGACGTTGATGTTTTCCGGTCCAAAATTATTGCCACTCCCCTATGTCGATCTTCACCTCCAGAATAAATAATCTTAAAATTTTTATATATCTTGATGCCTGCTCCTGTCCATCTCGTTTCGCACATACCTAATATATTAATTTTTTCTCTTTGAATTTCTTGTGTTATGTTCTCTAATGTTCCGTCGTTGTTTAACGTCCTAACGTTCCATGTTCCTAATTTTAATGTCTCTGTCCTTGTCTTGCGATGATCAGTCTTTAAGCGAATCATAATAAACTAGGCAATTTCAAAGAGGTAGTTTGCCGTTGCTTTCCTCTATGGCAGTGACCATACTGGCCGGATGACCGCAATCATTGTCTCTCGAAAGAGATCTTCTGCTTGCCGTCGCGAAACTCGAGACCATAACCAACAAATATCTGTCGGCTGCCCTCAAAATTTCATCCACCACCTGCCTTCCGTGGCTTCTTTTGAACACTTCCAATACACGAAAACGAAATAACATCACATAATCCAAAGGAAAAACACTATCCACACGAATTCCACGGGAATTCCCAAAGGAAATCCACAGAAAAACACTGAACAGCGTCTCCCCCAAGAACAACGAGTCATCGCGTCGCCATTACACCGGAAGCTCCTCTTCCTGGCATACAAGGAACAATTCAAGTTACGTACTTTATCATACATGTTGATTTACAATCATGTTACTGTTTACATCATTTCATACGACTATCATTTCACTACCTAGTGTTTGTAAATGCTAGATGTCTCTAAATCACCAGTTCATTATTATCATACCACAAACCATCATAGGATCTGCAACAATTAGTAGACGCTGTGGTTGTACACAGTGAACAGCTGGAGTTGGAATTAAATTGTAGGAAGACACAGGTTATGGTCGTCACTAGGAAGCACGAAGCACCACAATGTAATATACAAGTAAATGGGAATATTCTTCAACAAGTGAATCGGTTCAATTATCTCGGAACAGTCATAACATTTGATGGCAGATGCCTTGAAGAGATTAGAACACGAATCGCCATTGCGAAAGTAGCCTTTAGCAATATGAAAAACATTCTGACCAATAAAATGATGTCAATTGAAACGAGAAAAAGAGTGTTGAGGGGATACATAGAGCCTGTTCTTTTGTATGGATGTGAAACTTGGACAATGTGCAGTCAAGCTGAAAAACATCTGATGGCTGCAGAAATGTGGTTTCTGAGGAAAATGCAAAGAATACCATGGACAGATAGAAAAACCAATGACCAAGTACTACAAGAGACAAATGAAAATCGTAGATTGATTAGAGAAATTAGACGTAGACAGTCAAATTTTTTGGACATGTTATGAGAAGAAATGAGAACTTAGTGACAGCTGGCAAGATCGAAGGGAACAGACCAAGAGGAAGACCGAGAGGAAAATACCTGGATGGCTTGGCCACATGGCATGGACGAGACAGGAACACTGAGCTGATCCACGACTCTGGTGATCGAGTGAAATGGCGAATCATGACCACCCACGCTTTCCGGCATGGCACATGATTGATTGATTGATATGTATATATCGGTATATAATCGCTCTCTGTGGCTAAGGGCTTGCGAACGCGGTTTGTGAGCCCGTATACCCGGGTTCAAAACACAGCGGTGCTGGTTTTTTCGAAAAAGGTATAGGGGCCGGTCGTTCAGAAAGTAATGGCAAACTACTGAACGTAAAACTTGCCCAGGAATCACGAACAGCGAAAATGCTGGGGTTGACTGCTAAGTCATGTGAAGGACATGCAACTTAATTTTTTTTTTTAAATATGTATAGATAGAATGGTATATATGTAGATATTAAAAACTACACATTCTTGATCGTCTATTTGTAGCTTTCAGCCAGAGCGTCAGGCTACACGATCCTGTTCAGTGACAACAAAAAGAAACCTGGTGGAGGAAAAGACTTGCTTTCGCAAAGAACACTGTCTCAGCTGACCCCATTCTGAGACCTGTATTCTTGTCATACAAGGAACAATTCAAGTTACGTACTTTATCATACATGTTGATTTACAATCATGATACTGTTTACATCATTTCATACGACTATCATTTCACTACCTAGTGTTTGTCAATGCCAGATGTCTCTAAATCACCAGTTCATTATTATCATACCACAAACCGTCATGTTCTGAATGATTTATCTTGATAGAAAATAAACACAGCGGTAGTTTGTTTAACTCATAATTCTATCTTAATATTTTCAAAGTGTACGTAATTGTGGATGTGGAACTATTACTTACAGTACTTGGTGGGAGGTTTGTTATATTAGCCAGGAAGAGGAGATTGTCAGGGTGGAAATATGCTCTGCGTAGTAGTAAAATAAGAGATATAAACCTAGGCACCAAACCCCCTCCTTCCCACTCCTTGGAGAATACAAAGACCAACTACCCTTACATTTTTACGAGCCATTTCCAGCTGTGTTCTTGCGTATCCGGGGACTTTGCTTTATTCAGCCTAAAAGAGACGTTGGTCCCTAATTTGCTTCCTTGGATAGGAAGCATCGGGGAGGTGACCCCCCCCCCCCCCCCCCGACACACACACACACACACACACACACACACACACACTACAACGCCAGTGTGAGCGCTAACCCAATTAGCTAAGGAATTAAGTTCACAAAGCTGCCTAGTTAGTAAGTACTGACATCAACGTTTCAGTAATAATAGTCATTCCAAGCTCACATTACCAGTGGTTATGCAGCTCACCTAGCGTTCCGAAGCTGTGGGTTCGATTCATGGTTACGACGTTCGGTTCACGAGTTAAATGTTCTCAGGAGACTCCTGTGGGTTGTCGCCGGAGCTACGGAGTTCGTGCTTTGTGCCACGCTTTCGGCAGACCGTTCTGTAGAAAGAGACCAAGCCATATGGGATAAAAGCCGGTGCAGTGAAGTCATTCTAAAACAACCAGAAAAAAACCAGATCTCTTAACCCATTCTAAACATACTAACAGTGAAGTATGAGAATTAGATTATATGATTATCTGTTTTCTCGTCTCTCTGCTTAAGGCAGCAATCTCTGGTATCCAGTTTACACAACTGACTGAATGTGGGAGACACAAACGGTCAATAACATCCTCTAAACCTAATGATTGAAACAGGTTTGGTGTGCTTAGAAAGCTTATGTTCTATACACAATGTCAGTACGTAACTTTGTGCTTCAGTTAGGGTCACAAACATATTGCAGGAAATACACACTTTCTTTATTATGCCAAGTTAGGTAAAACTATCGCAGTTATATCTTTTCTGCCCTTAAGCTAAGAGAACAAAACCATTGCAGGAAACAATCATTTTCCTGACTTTCTTGCGTTAGGCGGACAAAGACATTGCAGAAAATAATCGTTTTCCGGACTATCTTATACTAGGGAAACAGAAATACTGCAGGGAATAATTACTTCTGGACTATTTTACGCTATGGGAACAAAGTCATTTTTGAAACTAATCATACTCTTGACTATCTTTAATTATGGTACCGGAGCTGCCAGAAATTCGCCCCAACCCCAACAGATCTGCTCTGCAATTCGATTGTAGACAATATTTTCAGGAGAATTTTGTACAGATGAGCACTTATCTCCGGATGGCGGATAAGAGGCCAAACATTCTCAGATAAAGACGAAAACTTCCCCTAATCCCCTAAGCAAATGACGCACGCTGGCATACCTTATCATCATCACAGTGTGTCCTGTCAACTGGCGTAGGCGATCATGTCTCTCCACAGAGATCGTACTTGGTGTTCTGGAGCAATCCTACTGATGATATCCGTCCATGCTGCCGTCTCAGCCTATCCAGCATCATTTCTCTCGGTATGTCTCTACCCCCTTTTCCACTGATCTTTCCAGATGTCAGGATGTTCTCCAGTGTCTGTTCTGATCACCTGACAAAAGAATGATGTTTGTCTATTTCTTATAAAATGTTCTAGTTTCATTAGTCTCCTCCTGGCAATCATTGTCAGTTACTCTTTTCAATAATCTTGAGAAGTTGAACATTGTACATAGCAGGCCTCATTGCCCTCTGAGTTGGCACAATTCGAAATCCTCAATGCAGCACAAAATTAATAGCATGTGTTGAAGAGGAATGACAACTAGGCATTTAAATGACCATTCTGAAGCCGGATGTGAAGACAAAGGAGCACACATATCGCCGGTTCGCTGTAAAAAGACATAAACCAATAACTGCTCTTGAACGAGGAAGCAGAAGAATGCAGTCGTTAGTTAAGAAATTCATATTGTAAGAAAACACTGATTATGGTCGTCACTAGGAAAAAGGAAATACCACACCGAAATATACAAGTAAATGGGAATGTTCAGAAATGACTGGCGCGCAAGACAGGAAGGTGGTGAAAGACATAGTGACTAACGCCACACAGCCTAGACTATAAGAAGAAGAATCATAAATAGATAAAGAGCTCCATAATAGATAAAGAGAAGAAATACGCAGTGTCGTAATGAAAAATGATGTCAGACTATATACACACACGTCTAAATATGGCATTGAATGTGACCCAGACAATGTCACCGTTTCTATTTTCGGATACTTCATTTACAGAGATAGTGGTCAACGTGGCCGAAAGGTTAAGAGTGCTCGCTATTAAATTTCCTGTGCGCTGACGGTAGGGTAGAGGGCCCAATGTCTGCTCTCATCCTTTCAACTTGAAGGTTGAATTCTCGTTCAGAAAACAATGGCAAACTACTCAACGTAAACATTGTCTAGAAAATTAACCCGAGGTTATCGCAACGTCCTGCAAAGAACGTGCAACAATATTTTGATTTAAATGTCAGAAGCTGTCTCTTAAAATGTCGAGAGGATCGACTTTATAGCCCCGGATTTTATTTCATATGGCTGGGTCTCTTTCTGCAGGGCGACCTGCAAGAAGCATCGCACAAAGCACGAACTCCGTAACTCCGGCGACGACCCCCAGGAGTCTCCGAGAAAAATGCACTCGTGAACCGAAAGAGGTAGCCCGGATTCGAACCCACAACCTTCGGAGCGCGAGGTAGGCGGCTTGACCACTTCGCTACTGAGACTCCAATTGTATAAAATCAATCATATTTAGACGACACTTATCGTCCTTTTGTCATTCGCAACTGTGAGCGCTAACAAGACACGTCGCCTTAACCAGTCAAGAAGCCTGATACGGGAGAAAATGTCACGTTGCAAGTCCAACAACAAGAAACACGCGGTATCCAATATGTGCAGCGTGGGAGCCGACAAGACCGGGAAGAAGATGAACGCGGAGAACATGCCTGCTAGCTGCATCAAAGAACCTAAAACTACAGCTATTACTGAAGCTACCACGAGGGAGAAGATCGACAGCCCACCACAGACAAGAGCCAAACCTCTTAAGAAGCAGAGGGAGGAGAAAGACACCAGAGTCGGAAACACCGACTCACCGACAAGTAAGTGGGTTGTCAATACTTATACTAGTGGAGCTATCAGACGAAGAAATCCTGAAGCAGCTACGAGAAGGGAATCATCACATCCGATTCAAGAAGGCTGAGCGGCTCCTCACCTACTCCAAGATACCTACAACCTTGGTGGCGGTGACGACAGAGGGCAGCGGGATGCCGACCACAGTATCAATCAATAAGAGAATGCAGCAGCCAGAGAGATTCATCCCAAGGATCAACCAATGTTCCAGATGTCAGAGGGCCGGCCACAGCAGAGCAGCATGTCACAGTAAGACGGAAATCTGCCGGTACCGCGCCGATCACCACGCCTTCAAGGAGTGTACGCTGATCAATCTGGACACGGACTTCCGAGCACCCAACAACAAACGAAAGTGCGCCAACTGCCTGGGCAAGCATGGAGCAAGATACTTGGGCTGTCCGTACCTGCAACGACACAGAGACGCCCTAAAGATCGCAATTACCACAAAGACACCATTCAAGGAAGCAATGCGGAGGGGCGAGACAGCCACGGGTATATCACAAGCTGAAAGAGATCACCTGCAAAAACAGATAGACGAGTTGAAGAAACAAGTCAAGACACTGCTGACGCCGACTCCGACCAGCGACAACGAAAAACTACTGGCGGAAATAAGGGAGATCCAACAAAACATCAAACAAGAGGTGAAACAGATGGCACTGATAAAGAAGGAGAACGAAGAAATCCTACAAACCATAAAATCAGAGCGAGAACTACAAAAAGCTGAAATGGAACTTTTCCAAAACAAACCAACAGAAGCCATACAAGAAACCACAGAGAAACCGCAAGATGAAAACCAAGAGACCGAGCCTGAACCGCAAGCTACAGCCAGCAGCCCAACCGCAACGCCCGAGGCCGACAAGGGGAAACCAATATCTCGCCAGACATCCGAAGAAACCCGAGATGAGCACCCTGACGTCGGCACGGAGAAACCACGGGGGCCTACCTTGGAGGAGTGTCTAGAATCGATAAAATTGGAGGAACGCAGGCACCAGGAATTCAAAAGGCGCTGGGATGAAAGAGAAAAGAAGAAGCCCAAGAAACTCAGGAGACCGTAGTATACCGAGATAGATACTATGAACCTGATTTTGCCGGCTACACGTACTATATAGAAGACGGAGAGATCATCCCATGGCTGACCGCGGAGGAAGAAATCGAAAGGCAACAGAAACTCAAAATCGAAAGTGAAAAAAGGCGCAAGGAGGAAAATGGAAATGTAGAAAAGCTCCTACAGAAAATACACAATAAAGGAGGCAAAAACACCAAATAAAAAGTCCCTATAAGGACTGCAACCAGTCAAGCCAGACGAGCCAGGAGCCTTCACTAACAAAAGATACCACAAAAGGACGAGCACAAAGGATAGCCGCCGACCAACCCCCAGCTGGCGTCACAGACACAAATCAACATAACCAGTCCGAGATAGGACTAACTCGCAAGAGCGCACAAGACAAGAATTAGAGTGAATGAACCCACAAAAACCACTGACCTCAACAATAACCACAGCTGAAGAGGACAGTTGAACGAAACCGAATTTAGAATTTTTGTTTTGAAAATTGGAATTGGAATGGAACGACACTTATCCCGCAGGGAGCAGCGATAGCGGTGTGGATAGCACCCTTTCCTGTCGGTCACGTGGTAACTGCCACGTATCAACATGGTTCAAACAGCGCAAGTTATAGCTAGGTGTCAACAGGGTTCAGACAGTGCAAGTTATAGTCATGTATTGGCAGAGTCCAGACAGTACAAGTTGTAATCGGTCCGATCCGTGATCGAATCCCCATCGAGGTGGAGGTAGTTTTAACAAAAGAAGCCTCAACTCCCCCGTCGACCCAAACTAAAATGGATACCAGGCACTGTTCTGAGAAGTTGCAACGACTGGCTTGATACTGACCGCATCACCAATTGGTATATACAAATATGGAGCTAGCACCACATACCCCACACGTATCAAAGCGTTTAACAGGGGTCCTTTAATTTACATACTTTACATAGAAATAATTTACATACTTTACATAGAAACAATAGGCCACAAGGTGTGTAAGGTGTCCATTACCTATATTTCTTAGGGAACCCTCAATTGAACTTGGACGGTGATTCCAGGAAAAGCTGTTACCTACCGGAGAAACCTACCCATTTTAGGAAATGACTGTCAAGTAACGCATCGACATAGGCTGTCATCAAGTTATACATCGACATAGGCTGTCAAAATTCGCATCGACATAGCGAAGACTTGTGTTAGCGCGCTAGCATTAGACTTTCCCGTTTTCCACGCTTTTTGTTAGGTTAATCAGACTACATTGATGACACGTTAACGGGCAAGTACGTTTATTATTACCATTTTTTATATAGCGGATTAGGTATTTTATGTATCTGGGTTTGATCTTATGAAGATTAGTTTTCTCGG